>JAJJMB010007708.1:679795-698999 GCA_023531105.1 Papaver atlanticum
ATACATTTATATAATAAGGAATGCATTCTATGCAAACCGTGGCTATAATGTTCATGAATTGATTCGAGTGAATCAAACCGATTTTGCTTCGATTGTGTTCTTGTATACTTCTATGAGAATATAGCAATTGAACAACTCTATAACTAGTTTCATTTGAGTCATTTGAACTAGTTGTGGTTAAGATGAATAAGTTTGATATGAGAGTGTTCATATAGCTAACTTCGGTTAACTACTGTTGAGCCAACCTAGTGTACACGTTTAGGTACGGTTACTTAAACCTAAATGAAGGTACATTTCATTTGTGTATAACAAGCTAAGTTCGATCTAACGGTTGAAAGATATTAGATTGAATCTAATCAGGTTTTCATCTAACGGTGAATATTGAATGCTTTGTTACTAAGGTAACTTAGATTGCAAACCCTGATTCGAAAACTATATAAAGGAGAACTCTAGCAACTGGGAAACCTAGTCTCCACACCTCCTGTTTTATACTAGTTGTGACTAGAGTCGATTCTCCTTTAACCTTAGGTTTTTCACGAAACCCTATAGGTTAACGACTTAAAGACTTCATTGGGATTGTGAAGCCAGACCTAACTATTTTCTCTGTAGTTGCGTGTTCTAATCCTACTTGTTCTATCGTGATTGAGTATTATCTTTGCTAGGATTTGCTTGAGATTTATCTCTGATAGGTAAGATTAAAAGTAGTCACAAACATCTTCGTCTCATCGTTTGTGATTCCACAATATCTTGTTTCGCTACCATACGATTAAGATTATTGTGAGGAGATTTATAATACTAGGCTGTTCTTCGGGAATATAAGTCCGGTTTATCAATTTGTTCATGCGCACCTTGATTTATCAAAAGACGGAACAAAACTCGTAGGTATTTCTGTTGGAGACATATTTATCTATTCCAATAGACTTTTCTGTGTGAGACAGATTTGTTTATCAAGTCTTCAACTTTGGGTCATAGCAACTCTTAGTTGTGGGTGAGATAAGCTAAGGGAATCAAGTGCGTAGAATCCTGTTGGGGTTCAGAGACGTAAGGAACTGTACCTTAATCAGTGTTAGATTGATTAGGGCTCAACTACATTCTATTCCGAAGTTCATTGATAGTAGGCTAGTGTCTGTAGCGTCTTAATACGGTGTGGTGTTCAAAGCTAGACTAGGTCCCGTGGTTTTTCTGTATTTGCGGTTTCCTCGTTAACAAAACTTCTGGTGTCTGTGTTGTTTCTTTTCCGCATTATATTTTGTTATATAATAAAAATATCACAGGTTGTGCGTAAGTTCAATCAATTGTGAATCCAACCTTTGGTTTTTGATTATATTGATTGACACTTGAACATTGGTCTTTGGTACCGTTCAAGTTGTTTCACATAATAATCAGGCTCGCGGATTTCAATCTGTTTGATTTGTTGAATGCATTGTGAAACTGAGATATAAAACTCTTTGATATACTTTTTGTAGATTGAGTCTGACTGTCTAGTTGATTCTCTTGAAAGTATATTGGAGTTTGTCTATTCAGATTGCCGAACGAAATATTGGGTATGGTTGTTGTACCCCCGCTTTTTCAGTTATTCACCATGTTTCTTTTCAAATCTTATATGTTTATTTTTCATATGTTCTCTTTCGTTGTTTTTCATGGGAAAGGTGGTTGGAGATGATGCTCAGTTGAGACCAAATCATGTCAATTACTCTTTTTCGAGAAGTGATACGGGAATTTTTTCCCCAATTCAACGTTTGGACATGGCGGCAAAATTTCAGACGATGCATGTAAGTTTATTTCAGATCCAAGCCACAATAACCAATTTAAATCAAGGTTCAAACTATGTTTTAGCATTAAAAGCTTTCAAATATACAATTTGGGTGATTCGTTGATGTTTGTGTACAAAAAAGAAGGAAAACTCCACTGCATCTTGTATACTCATATCAAAACCAGAAACAATTTTTACAGGAAAGTTGGGTTTAATTTTAATTTCTCAAAAATGCCTTAAAAAGGTAGAAATCTTAATTGGGTGGTCATTACAAATGGTCTTAGGACATCAAATAAAAAAAACATATAAGGAAGTTTACATATCTAAGGGAGTAAGAAAAGGAATATGATCTCTATTGAGGAAAATTTTGAAGATGTAGATGCTAATAAAGTTTCTTAAATCGAAAATACTAAAGTGAATGAAGTAATCTTTAATGTTAGCTTGAGGAAAGTAATTGTTGTTACCTAAAATCGGTGAGAGGATAAAGTGGGATTCTAAGGTTTCCGAAAGTGAGTTACGGAGGTTGAGCACGAACAGTCTTCTCCTAAACCACGCACAACGGCCATTCAAAGGTTGCTTCAGTCACATGGAAGAGGCTTAGGGATGGTCTTAGGGAGGGAAGCAGATGAATAGAGAGAGAGAGATCAGAGAAATCTAGGGTTTGAATAAGAATTGCTCTTAGTTGTTGAGAGAAAAGTTATGTGTTAGCTTGCAGAAATAAATGACATATTTATAGCTGAATTCTCTAATCTCAGGTCGATGAAGATAAGGATTGTTTGCCGTGCCGTGCGGAGCACTTCTCCCGTATCTTCAGGAATAGATAGAGATAAACTACGTTGGATTTATCTTATTATTCCAACGCCTCTACTCTCTTATGCGGTGAGAAGTAGGCCGGGTATTTCTCACACGTGTCGTAGACCGCCATACCAAAACCCTAATTGATATCCCCCCATTTGTGTGAAGTTGAGTCAGCCTTTGTGGTGATGTGTTGAGAGAGAAATATTCTATTTAGCCAAGTTGTCCAAGATAGAGAGATATTTTTTGATTTCTGAGAATGACTAGGATGAGTCACGTGAAAAGGCATGGAATTCCTCAAGGATCATGTGGAGGGTGTGAGAGGAGTGAGGTTGAGCTTCCTCTCTCCATGGATGGTCACATATGTCATGTGGAGACAGTATTATTGCTTGTGGGTCCCTTTGTTGAGCATGCGGAGCTCAAGAGAGCTTATCCACGTTTTTGGATAGACATGTATAGTTCTGGCTCAATTTACTAGATGTGAGTATGTTTGAGAGGCTAAGAAATAGGCTTGAGGCCTAGGTAAGGCGTATGCCTATCATGGGGAATATTCGACCCTCTCTGAGATTTCCCGAGAGATTTGAATCTCACTGAGATTTTGCGGAGAGATGTGAATATCTCCGGGATTTTGAAAAGAGATGTGAATCTCTTTGAGATTTTAAGGAAAGATGTGAATCTCTCCGGGATTTAGAGTAGATATGTGAATCTCTCCGAGATTTTGCAGAGAGATCTGAATCTCTACGAGATTTTGCGGAGAAATGTGAATCCCTCCGGGTTTTTGCAAAGGGATATGAATCTCTCCGAGATTTTGCGGAGAGATGTGAATCTCTCCAGGATTTTGAGAAGAGATGTGAATCTTTCCGAGATTTTACGTGAATCTCTCTGGGATTTTGAGGAGCGATATGAATTTCTCCAGGATTTTGCAGACGGATCCAAATCTCTATGAAGATTTTATTGACGGATCCGAATCTCTTTGTGGTCAGCTAGGATTCGTCCTGAAGAGAGAGAAAGGGATTTGTGCGCTCGATTAATGTCTCTGCCATATTTTGGCTCACTTTTATTTGACCAGCGTATCTTGCAGAGATGTGCTAGGAATAAACTGTATCTATATGATTGGGACGACAAGACTAGTATATCTCGAAAGGATGTTTTAGGAGTCTGTCGAAAGGGACCGGAGGCAGAATAACCAGTGTATCTCGCGGGGATGTACTAGGAATTATTCAGAAGCCTCGGTAAGTCGAGTCAGATCCTAGAGTAGACATGACCAGTGTATCTCGCGATGATGTACTAGGAATTAGTCATTTATCTCAAATACGGTGAGTCGTGCTTACAGGAGCCATGTATGTCTCCGCTCTGGGTCATAAGTCTGTCGGGGACGTTTTTACGCATCTACAGAGCCTACATGACCAGCAGTATCTCGTCGAGGATGTATACTAGGATCATGGCATCATAATCAGTCGCGTCTCGTGAAGATATGCCGGAATTGTGGCTGTTCTGGTTCATAAGTCTGTCGGGGACATTTTACGCTCTACAGAACCTACGTGACCAGCAGTATCTCGTCGAGAATGTGTGCTAGGAGTCACGGCATCACGACCAACAGTGTCTCGCGGGGACATATACTAGAAATCGTAGATATGAGTGCCTTGAGGACCAAGGGCTTAATATCTCCCGTGAGAGTTGAATTTTGTCTATGGTCTTGAAATGACACTTTGCCCCTTATCCAAATTTCACCATCTACAGTAACAAAATAGAAATTTCTAGCTCAGGACATCATTAAGGAAAACATAATTGGATACTATAAAGGAGGATCTGGTAGTGTTAAAACCAAAATGAAAATTTTGAGAATTAAACATTCAAATTGGGATAACTTTATGAAACAGGGGAGGAAAAAATGGGATATCATTGAGAGAGTGACAAAACAAAAAGAAATTCGGTATCAAAAGGTAAATGTTGGAGGAGATAACAAAAAGGTTCTTGAGGAAGGGACTAAAAAGGTTATTGTAAATTGTCAAAAAAAGAAAGGAATCTCTCATATTGACATGATTGATGATCCTGAGAAGAAGAGAAATGTTAATTTCGAATTTGTTAGTATAAAGGGGATCAACTTACAATTTGGGATATTTTATGAAACAACTAACACCACTTTCAACATTCAGCTTGGGAAATATACTAAAACAAAAATTTGCGCTTCTAGAAAGGGAGTAATATCTGAGGAGGCCATTGCTGGGCATCAGTAAAATACCACTAATCTCCTAATGATTTCTGAGGTTTGCAATATTATAGTCAGTTTGTTTTTAAAAATCAAATTATTGTTTTTTTATTGATGTCTTTTGCTTGTAAATGTATCCTTACCTTCTTTGCTAAAATTCCCCTTTCTATATCATTTCATCATTTAAAATTTTCTATGAAATACGTTGTAATTTACTTTGATTGCTTATTACATGCTCTATTTCAGTTTAACCATCATCTGTTCATCTCTCATGTTTTGATGGATGATAGAGCTGTGGGTTATGACTTTAAGGTGTTATCTTGGAATCTGCAGGGTATTAGATCACATTTAAAAAAAGATCATTTGAACCATATCAACAAGACCCATAATATAGACATGATTTTCTTATCCGAAACTAAAACTTAAAATTTTATTGTAGATTTTTTTTTCTCTCCATAGGATTCAAGTAAAAGATTGGTTCATAGTCCCTTCAATTGGTCGTTCTGGAGGCTTTGCCATCGCTTGGTTTCAGGGAGTTTTCGCTAAACTTATTTCCTTTAAAGATAATGTGTTTTATTTTCAAGTTATTAAAAATAGTTTAAGTATGAATATTTCTTTCATTGATGGTGCCCTTGACAATAACATGATAATAAAACAATGGGACTTCATATCTAATATTAGAAGCATATCTAGCCCTTGGGCTATTATAGGTGACATGAACTTTATTATGCATAAGGATGATAAGGAGGGAGGTAATGACCCTTCAACTAGTAGCTTTTCTTATGTTTATAGTTGCATTCAAAAACATGGTCTTGTCGATATGAATTTCACAGGTCTTCCCTTCACTTGGACAAATAAGAGAACGGGAGAACATAACATACAAGAGAGAATTGACCGAGTCCTTGTGAATCATAAATGATTAGAATACCTACCTAGATCAAATACCAGACATCTTACTAGAATAGTTTCAGATCATGGTCCTATCATGTTAGAAACCTTTCCAATAGGAGAAAAAAAAAACATGACTTACAGATACATGAAATGTTGGAGAGAACATAAATCTTATAATCACATGATTCAAAATTCTATTGAGCATTATAGAAGTAAAACCGGTAACATAAATAGTATTCACAAAAATCTTGAACATAATCTTAGAATCTGGAATAAGTCTGAACGTGGTAATATTTTCAGAAATATTTCTAATATCCTAAATGAGATAGAGTTTGAAAATAGAAAACCATACAACTTAGAGTCGAAAAATAGGATTAAATTTTTACAAAACGAGTTAAGTTCATGGTATTCTATATAAAAAATATACTGGGTCAGCATGTTAAAGAGAAATGGATAAAGGAAAATGATCATAATACTAAAAAAAATCACCAAAATGCTTCGGAAAGAAAAAAGGATAAACAATATTTATTCCCTTAGAGACAATAGTAGTATATTGATAGAAGGTCAACAAGCTCTAAGTTCTTTGCTGACTAAACACTTTAGTGATATTGCTCGATCAAATGATAATGATATTGATCCAATATTTAGCAACATTATTAAACCTAGCATCACTCTTGAGGATAATAATGAACTCTGTTCTATACCTGATGAGTTAAAAATAAATGAAGCATTATTTTCTATGAATTCTTGGGGAGCTCCTGGTCCGGGTGGGTTCTCCCCAAGTTTTTACCAACACCACTGGGATCTTCTCAGTGGAGACATAGATAATTGGGTGCAAAAGGTGTTTAGAGATAAAAAAGTTTAACCAACAGATTAATCATACCTACGTTTATTTGATTCCAAAAAATGCCCTAATGATTTCAGGCCAATTAGTTTGAGTAATACCTTATATAAAATTATTGCTAAGATTATAGCTAATAGGTTAAAACCTCTGCTAGATAGTCTCATTTCACAAAATCAGTTGGCTTTCATTCCTAAAAGGAAGATAACGGATAATATAATAGTTGCTCATGAAATTTCGCATACTATGAAAACTAGTAAAAGAAAAAATGGTTATATATGGCCCCGAAGCTTGATTTGTCAAAATCTTTCGAAAGACTTGAGTGAAATTTTATTATTAATGTGTTTAAATACTTTGGTTTTTCTAATGAATTCTGAGATTTGATTTTTACTTGCGTTTGTATTGTTTCGTACTCTGTGTTAGTTAAAGGATCTCCGTGTGAAACCTTTAAACCCACTAGGGGTATTAGGCAGGGTGATCCTTTATCACCAACTATTTTTATTATGTGTATGGAAGCTTTGTCAAAACTTCCTCTGCATGCTCGGATGATTGGAAATATTACAGGTGTGAAGATCAACATGAATTGTCCTTCTGTTTCACATTTGTTCTTTGCTGGTGACTTTTTCCTTTTTACTTCTGCTAGTCATATTCGTAAAGCAGAAACATAGATGCACTCCTATGAATGTGGAAAAAATATATACCGTATTCTTCGATTCGATTTGGAATTTGAATTAAGCTATAACTGTTTAGTCGAAATACCAATGAATTTTGATTGAATTCCCCAGTATTTTTGCTGTGGGTCATTCTTGTTTCAAGGTTCATCGAGTGGAATCCTATTTTCACTGTTCAAGCTAGAAACCTTCTTAGTGTCTTAAAAAATTTCAGCGATTCGTCTGGACAAGTTATAAATTATCAAAAATGTGGCATATATTTTAGTAAAAAAGTTCAGAACAAACATTGTAAATTGTTAGCTAGAATCCTTAAAGTTAGAAGAATTACAAAAACTGATACTTACCTAGGGACACCTCTTTTCTTTAATAGAACTATTGGTTTTAACTATCAAAACATGCTTAATAAAGTTTATAGTAGGGTTCAAGGTTGGAAAGCTAAATTACTTTCTCAAGCTGGTAGAACAACCCTTATCAGTTTCGTGACTAGTGTTATGCCAATGTATCAAATGATGTGCTTCTCCCTACCTAAAAAGACCCTTGATAGACTTAATGCTCTTCAGAGAGAATTCTGGTGGCAAAAAAAGAAACAAAACAAATGGATCTATATAAAATCTTGGGATTCTATTTGCACAAGCAAAGCTAGTGGAGGTTTGGGTATTAAAAACCCTCATAAATTCATTTTTTCACTTCTCACTAGACTTGCTTGGAGGATTATAAAAAACCTTGACAAACTATGGAGTATAATCCTTAGGAACAAGTATTTTCCCAATACCGGCCCTCTAAATTATAAGAAAAAAATCAGTCAAATCTTGTGTCTGGACTAGCATTTGTAAAGGTTTAGATGTTATTAAAGACAACCACTGTTGGGAAATAGGAAATGGAGTAGACATAAAAATCTAGACTGATAGATGGTTGCCTTATGGTGCTTGTCCTAAACCAAAAAAGAATAAAAATATTGTTGAAATTAACAAAGTTTCCGATTTAATAAATGAACAAGGTAAGTGGAATTGTAATCTCATAAATGACTTGTTTGATGATGTCTCGATTAATGAAATAAGAATGGTAGAACCTTTTAGTAGTAAGGATGGTAAAGACAATAAAAAATGGATTGACACTAGAGATGGTGAGGTTTCTGTAAAGTCTGCTTATAGTTTTCTTTGCAATAGGAATCATAAAAATAATAGAGTGGAGTGGTTTAATATATGAAATTTAAATGTGATACCTAGAGTTAAAATTCTCTTATGGAAATCTCTAAGTGATTGTTTGCCTGTTAGAGAGAAATTTGGTAAATACATACCCATAAAAATTCATTGCCCAATGTGTAACAACTTGATAAATGAAAGTGTTGATCATATTTTCACTAACTGTGTTTTTGCAGAAGCTGCCTGGAGAGGCCTTTCTTTGGATCACATTTACTATGCTGCTGCCAACTCAAGTTTTAAAGAATGGTGTTTATATTGGTTGAAAGATAAAAATAGAGACACCTATGCATATATCCTATGGTTTATATGGAAGTATAGATGTAGAGTTATGTTTGACTCCATTGCTTCCAATCCAAAAGATTCAATCGTTTTGATTCAGAAAGATTTGCTAAATTGTTTATTCAGGAAACCATGGATAAAGAAAAGAAAAATTAAGCGACTATTTGTGACTGCAGTCATCCTGGTTGTAAACATACAAAATCTATCCCACAAGAAGATATAGTTTACATTTCATCCGATGCTGCTTGTAAGGAGAACTTGAAAAAGTTTGCTTATGGTATTGTGATGCTGAATAATGATGGAGAGATATGTCATTTTGTGGGAGGTACATGATGGTGTTCAAGTGCAGAATAAAGAAGCAACTGAATGGGCTAGAGATTATGGCTGTGAAAAAGTTGTTTTCCTCAATGACAACCTGAATGTCATCAACAGCTTAAAGAAGAATCACTTTGCAACCGGCTGGCAAAGATACAACTTTTTGCGAAAAGCTTTGGAAAACAGTTGTTCTTTTAACAACTATTCTTTTAACTACATAAAAAGAGATTGTAATAGAATAACAGAAAAATTAGCAAAATATCTAAACATATTCAATGATCTATATGTAAATTCCCTTAACTGGGATAGTAATAGGAAGATAATTTGGATAGAAAAACTTTGTAACAAAAACAGTGTAAGTTTCTTCGCTTAGTTTAAGGAATTTTCCTTTCATAAAAAAAGTACATTGTATAAGGAGAACAATTATTGAACCAATCCTAGGGTCACAGAAAAAATAAAAACCTCAAATCGTTTTTACAACGAACAAATTTCTCGCATAACGATGCATTATGACTACACCAACCTGTAATTAATAGGACTTACATATTTAAGGTGTTAAGTTTGGATCCAAAATTGCGTCAATCCAGAAATTAATCCAACTTAATTTAGATTGCATGCCTACCAATCACATTTATGACTACTCTTCTGCAGAGGGGTTCAATAACCACTAAATTATTTCAGTAGCTACGGTAAATGAGTATTCTACAATCATTAGATTACTACGATCCTACACAATTCTCAAGTGTATGCATATCTTGAAAAATTCACAGAATAACTGGTACCAGCGCCCGTGAGAATTATAATCTCCTCATCTTCAAGTGAGAAGATATTATATTTGAGAACGTGAACAATAGTTTGGTAGACTCAATTGGAGCACTACCTGTAGCCTCTTATAGAACGTTGCCTATCTTTTAGATGTGACTGGATTTTCCTCTTAAGAGGCAAAAGCTTATATAAAAGCAAAATGAGAAATTTCACGTCAATTTTATAATGGAATCCTTCATTGATTTAATCATGATGAGGGAGAAATAAATATGAATTTTAAGTTTACTAACACTTGCTTCTGATAGTGTATATAGTCTCCCCCTGATTATGACGGAGATAATTTTATCTCATACACGAAAACAAGTTTCGTAAAGTATTATCCGATTAATTCGGCATTAAAAAAAAATGTAGTCTTAATAAACATACATATTTACCATCAATCATGGATTACTTTTGGAACAAAAATAAAAATTGTATGTCAAAACCCAAAACATTGAAAATATGCAAAAAAAACTCCCAGAACTTCGTGATCTCAAGGGTCAATGAGATATTGATTTACAATGAAATTACAGACACTTTCTTTATCGAAAGAAAATTTAATTAAGATCAATATAGTCACTACAAGGACTAATAATATTGGCTAGCAAGCCGGATGAGCACCCATTGATCTTTAGTGTCCGACCGTATTCCAATTACAAGTAGAACGGTTTCGAATTTTGGAGATTCACCATAAGGAAAAGAGATTGTTCAGTATCCCTCAAGAATGCAACAATTCATCTTTTAATTGGTGTTTGCAATTGTTAATATCATACTAAAAATACCTTTATCCCATTAGGATCTATAGGCACAAACCAAATTAATTGGCTTATATGATTCTTTTTAGGAAAATAAAAAAAAAATCATTTTCGTTATTGAATTTAGAAAAATCCATGGTTTCCGGTAAGAAATAGAAACCAACGGTATTAGTAGAAAACACCAAACTTTATTAGCATCTCATATAGGCGATAGAGAAAACCAATACCATTTCGCTTGTTTGATTCATGAAAATCGCATCGAAAAAATAAAATAAAAATTATCTTTTTAGTCATTTAAAAAAAATCCACTTTGTGTTAGACTGATGGTTTCTTGTGAATGAATAGAAACACGATATAAAAATCACATGATCTTCTTTCAATGGAAGAAGATACCAAACTTAATTGGCCGGAGGTTTATGAACCATGCATGTGATTAGTTACCGTAAAGGTATTTAGATTGGGATATTACCAATTTGTGGTGATTACAGTTTCAATAACGGAACAGAAACTGTGTAAACCATCTCTCGATGGATTTATTTTTCTTTTCACTATGAAAAAATTAGAGAAGAAAGAAAATTTTAATTTTTGGTGATTACAGTTTCAATAAAGGAATATAAACTGTTTAAACCATCTTTCGATGAATTTTCTTTTTATTTCTCTAAAAAATTAGAGAAGAAAGAAATAAACTTATCTGAAATAGCTAATCACCCGTACATATATATATACATATCGAATAAAAATAATAATAAAATAATCAATCAGGTAAAGAGTATTACATTAACTAGTTGGAAGCCTAACAAGCAAAGCTCTAACAACATACTATTACATTAATTGAACATTGCCGTGCTAGCCTACCAGCGAGCCTCATGGGTAACCTAGCCAAGGGAGCCGAAGCGGATGGGGGGCTGAGATTGTGTCACAAAGGGGGCAAGCTAACTCTACCTTCCATGTTAATTCCTGTAATATTATGCCATCGGGGGCTCGAACCTGGGACCTCCTGGAACGCATGAAACTTTAGGAAACGGGGATGACCAGCTGAGCTAGGTGCCCGTTTTTCCAGATAATATATAAAGAAACAATAAAAATTCACGGTAAAGTGAGACAAACACTTCCTTAATCCTCCGCTGTCCATCCACGTATGGATATAGCTTTTGCTCATTTAATCCTCTCCGTGATTGAGTTAATTAATAAGCAAGTTGGTGGTCTATGGAATCTTTCAAGATCATGTATGCAAGAGATAAAAACAGATGTCATTAGAATAGAATACACAATCCAATATATAATGATTAGAGAAGTACTCACTGAAAATACTAAACAAAACGAGTCATGGAAATTTATTTTCTTCTCCCTGCCATGTTATTGCCGCTTTAAGAGAAAAATCCCATAACTTTAGAGACAGACAATGATCATATAGCTCGGGTAGAGCATGCTAATAACGTCTTGTGAATAGAGAAGGAAACATAAAATAGGGAGAAGAAGTAGAGAGAATTCTATTCATATGTGTGTACAATACAAAGGGTTACGATTATATTTATAGAGTGTACATACTTGGTGCCCAAGTATTAAGATTCCACTAAAATGGACATCTACATGAGAAACTGCCGTTTATAACATGAATCATATTTGAGGCATGCCAAATAATTTGCTTAGTTAAGGTGTGTTTATAAGTGGTGTCCTAACTGTAGGTAGATTACTAAGTTATCTTTAGTTATTTTAAATTACAAAAATGACGCTTTGTTAAATTAAAATATAAACCTAATGTAATCAAATCATGCCATGTCTTCTTGGTGTCGTGATTAACTTGGGTGATTTTTCTCATATTGGTCGCAGATGTCATTTTAACTTCCCCTTTAGCTGTTTACTCCATCAATGATCGGACTCGCTTGTATTTCCTATAAAAAGTGTTAGAGCATTACTCGGTTGAACCCACTAGCGTTGGTATGTCAAGTTAATTGTCAATTTTAGTTGCCAAAATACATTCTTGATTTAGTATACTAAAGATAGTTTCGGACTAGATTAAGTCTAAGAAGTAGAATCGAAGCTATCCTTGAAGGATGAAGTTTGAAGACTACAAGAAGACATCAACAAGGACTTCATCAACAAAGGTATGTGGTAATTGATTTCATTTGGATTCTTGTTCAATTCTACCTTTCTAACCTATCGAAACAAATGCTCACTCTATGGAACAATTCCTATGACGGTAAATGTACATTTATGTATATATACTTGAGGTTATTTGATTCACGACTTTGGTGACAATAACCTTTATCCCTAGAAAGGATCTCATGTTATAGTGAATGAGCTTACGAATTCAACGAGCTAAGAATCACTCAATTCCGAGTTATAACGATGAAGTTATGAGTGACTTATTAAAGTAACAATTATAAGTGTTACTGTAATTGTTACAGTTCGTTAGTAGGAAACAATCCACGAACTGTTTGTAACGGTTCACGGACTTGAGCCCAATTACGTGACTAGAAGCCATTTTTGGTCATGTTTATGATGTTTCCTTATCTAGGCAAGATAGCTATTACTCCAAACATATTTGATTACCATATTAAAGTGTTTGTGATAACTTTTAATTCCTTCTTAAGTTAAAATGTGATTTATTCACATAAATACAATATTTGCTAATTAATTATTTATTTAATTATTTTGGCAAGAGTTGTAACTTAGGAAAGACTCCCAAAATTAGGAGAGTCTTGAAAAAGGAAAATAGCTTTGCTTAGCTTTCAAGCTACCTTGTTCACTATAAATAAAGGGTTCGTGAGTGCTACAAGTTTTTCATCCCCTTTGGAAAATTGGTGTAAGCTTCATAAGGTTGTTTTCCATGTCTTTTGTTCTTCGTGAACAAGAGTGAGATAAAAGTCTTTGTATTGGGGATCACAAAGCCGAGTTGGATTTAATCTTCATGATTGATTATACAACTTGTAATCTAGGTTTTTCACCTCTTGTCTATTCTAAGGTTTTCTCTTCTGATATAAAACCATTCAAGAGTTGTTGATCATAAATCCTAGGTTTTGATAGATTTCAGTTTCCGATCGTATACCAATACTTGTTAGTCGAAATCGGAAGTTAGAAAGAAAACTTCGATTAAGGTATCTCGTAAAAATCCTTAAGAAGTTTTAAACAAGATATCTCAAGATTTATTCTAGTTGTTCTTGTTGTAGAATTATTAGGGTTTTCTTAACTTGGAAATTGATCTTTGGAATCGCCCAAGTTCACTTACGAAAATCAGGTTCACGGACTCCTTGTGTGTACGCATACTGATTGTAAGTTAAAACCCTAATCTACAAGTTTGTTTCGGTATCTCTACTTTTGTATGGTAGTTGATTGAAACATACACAAGATTTACAAAACCTTGATTCATATCTAAAGGGAAATCAAACAGGTGTTTTGTGAAAAAAAAATATCGAAAAGTATCAACGGTGTTGTTGTATCTTATAAAGAGAGCCTTGTGTTCTGCTAGAAGATTTACGAGAAGAATTCCTAAGGAGAATCGGTGTTCTGCTAGGAGTTCTATAAGTGCTTCAATACAGCTGAAGCAGGTATTACATCTAGTCCGAATAGGTAGTAGGAAATTGGTGTAACAGCTTATAATCAGTGTGTGTTTATTCTGGACTAGGTCCCGAGGTTTTTCTGCATTTTCGGTTTCCTCGTTAACAAAATTTCTGGTGTCTGTGTTATTTCTTTTCCGCATTATATTGTTTATCTTTATAATTGAAATATCACAGGCTGTGCGTAAGTTCAATCAATTGGGATTCCAACCTTTGGTTGTTGATTAAATTGATTGACACTTGGATATTGGTTTTTGATACCGTCCAAGTTATTTCTTATATTCAATCGGGATCGCAAATTCCTATTTGTTTGATTGCGGATTGAATTGAGAAATAGAGATATAACTCTTTGATATACTTTTCTTAAGATTGAGTCTGAATGTCTAGTTGATTCTCTTGAAAGTATATTGGAGTTAGTCCATACAGATTGCCAAACGAATTATTGGGTGTGGTTGTTATACCCCCGCTTTTTCAAAAAGCTTAAAAATGATATTAGTAGCAAAATAACAAGGCCTAGCTAATGTAGCTATGGGTATAATTTTGTTGTATTGACGTGCTTATCAAATTCCCCCACACTTACGCTTCGCAACAGATTATGATCACCAGCACTGGCGGAAGTACAAGAAAGCCAAGAAAGTACAAAACAACTATGAATGCCAACAACAGACACTTGGATCAACAACGAATGTATCTTGTCTGCATACCTAATGTCTTTAAAATACATTTTGGTTTCCAGGATTATTTTTTTGTTTTGATGAAATGGATATCTCTATTTTTCTTTCTTCATGACGAGACATTAAAAATGGATGGAGATGCATATTAGCACCAGGAAAGAATGTAAAGCGTAACTTACTCGGGCTTTGTTAGAGCACTGCTCGGTTGAACCCACCAAGCATTGGTATGTCAAGATTGGTTGTCATATTTAGTTCCAAAACTCGAGTCGCTTAATAAGTAAACTAGAGTCAACTTCGATAGGTTAGACTACAAACGATAGAATTATTGTACTCCAGTTACTCACAAAGATCTGAAGATGGATTGAAGACAACAAAGACATTATCCTTCAGCTTGAGGTTAGTAACTACGACTTAACTTGTTTCTTTCCTATTTTGTGTCTTTCAAATCTTTTAGATTGAAAACATAACATGCGAAGCTGTGAATGATCATACTCTAGTAGACATAGTATTAAAGAATTACAATACGAAGTATAACGTCTATCTTTTGAACTTCGTATATAAGACATCGACATAATCGTATGAATGCTATTGTGATTATGTATGGGTATGGGTGAATATTTCGTCCTAGGAAACAATGTTTGACATTCGTTTAAAGGAAGTACAATTCATAAACTTGTTTTGTGAATCGAAAGGGAAATCGCTAGGCTTATTGGTATTGTTATTCATTGCAAATCTTTGGATTACCAATATGTGTGTTTAGTATAACCGCTCATAACTTATTTATGTATCTTGGTAAAACTATTCACAATGCCTGACTTTTGTATTGGTATGACTTTTATTAGTGAAACCGATCTTAAGTAATCACCTGAGATGGTATGATCGATATTTTATAATTGGTATGACCAACTCTAGAAATTGGGGAACCGATCCTAGTAAGAGGTGCAACCGATCACAAGTATGTGGAATCGATCCTTGTAAGAAGTGCAGCAAGTCTTAGTAATTGGTAACCGATCCTATGACTTGTGCAACCAATTACAGGTTAAATACCATAAATATGTGGTAACCGATCCTAGTACCTAGTCAACCAACTTTTGGTAACTAGTGTGACTGATCCTAGTACCCACATGGAGGTAGAATCGAAACTTGTTTTGGTAGAACCGTTAAACCCATGATTGGTGATTTGATAGGATAATCAATCACATAGTTCTTGGAAGTCAGATGAACCAATTCTAAACTTGTTTGGAAGTGTGGTATAATCGGTTCCAAGATTGTAAATATGAAAAAGGATTTACAAAGAATATTAAGATGTCGACATACTTTGAACATGTAAATAAATCTTATGTTGGGTAAATATCTTCGTTACCGATTCTCCAATAATACAACTTGTGTATTATCCACCGATCCGTTACAACTCTTTGTAACACGGTTTTCATCTACGTATTACGTTTTGTAATACCAACAACAAAACAAAAAAGAAGGATAGAAAAAGACGATCAATCACAAAACTTAAACGAACTTACTTGGGTGTATTGAGGCGAGTAATCTCTTTGCTTAAGACTTTTGATGCCCTGTATATAATGCTGTTACAGGTTTAGCGGCATATGTCTCCAAAATTCAACAATACCTCGATGTTTTCCGCAGCACTTCGATAACACCAAACAGCGAACACGAATAGATGTAGCACAAACTCTTCTTTAACTCTTGAAGACACATGCAAACTCTAAAATTTCTAGTACTAGTTTATTACTCTAAAACACACTTGCAATAGAGAATGAGTGGGGTTTATATAGGTTTAGAGGTGACTCTTGGAGAAATCCTTTCATGAAGAGTCACAACCCTTAGTGGAGAGTCACATCCCATGGGATAAGACACTACATATTGAAAAGGTTTAAGTGAGTGGACACATCCATTCACACTAACAAACTAACTCATATTTCTATTCAAAATTCCAACAATCCCCCACATTGAATAGAAATTCATGCAAAACTAATGCAGACACTAGAAAGAGTTTGTGCGCGGAACATCACTGCATCGGGAGAGATAGTTTTTGGCTTTGAATCTTCCGTAGTGAATACCTACTGGGTTTACTAGTTGTTCAGTGAACGCTCTTGAACTTCCCAACTTTATGATGTAAACCGATGCAATAGAGATCACATAGTTTATTTCCTTACATATCCGGTTCTCGGTTGTGTTCATTTCGGCCCTGAACGATGTTGGTTTTTCATGAGTGCTCTAGATTAACATAGCCTTATAGTTGTCATAGAAGCGGCACCACTTCACACTCATATAGGTGATCTCCTATTTGAAAGTATCCTGCCATACTTTTCTTAGTCAGAACTAAGCCATAGGAATCATTAAGAGAAAATCTCAACCTCTCACTTGACATGCAACACTGTTTCATCATAGAAATGGGAAAGAGAGTAATCTCTCACAGTGTTTTCGGTGAGTATAAATCTATAACTTGGTTGTCCTTTTTGAACCTAGATAACCATGGGATCTCCAATCGCTAGGTTGGGTGTCCGTTATAAAACTACTCTATATAGGCTATCCCATTTCCCTTGATGACGCAATTATACGCTCTCTAGAATTCGTATCATTTACTGACTTGATACAATTCACATGCACTATTTGTTTTAGATGCGCGCATTTGAGAGCAATTGCTTTATGGTGCTACGTCGTCGATTTGTTTATCGAGACATACCATAATCTCAAACTATGTGTTATTTCCAACATGTATATACTTTGGCCATAAGTATATATCCAAGGAAATTTTGGAATCACTCTACTTATTTTCCACGGTCTCCATTCAGATTTTAATGGACTTCAAGGTGACATGGAGACTAAAATCCTCTCTCTATACCTGTTCCAAACTCTGCCGTTTTGGTTTCGGTATAACCCGATTCATCTTTCAGTGAGAGAATATTGTTGCTTAATCTGAATCTTTTTAGATTCGTGATCATGCGTCATCACCCTGCCCAAAACACACAAGCCAATCTACTATATGCTTCCACAAGTCCTAAAGTTCTGAATTTGGTGTAGAGTATCACACCAATGTCCTTTGTACTCGGTTAAAAGGATTAGACCAAAATTCTTTTCAATTGGGAAATACAAAGCTCTGGTCTTTTGGTTTCGATATAGAATGACGTTACTCAATCTCGATTTTGAATCATTAACACCTGACAAAATTATGATCGCCATCCACAAACCATACTACCCTATCATCGGTTTCGGGTTGTGGAGAGTCGCGTCTTTTCAAATTTCAACTTTAAATTTGAAATGTCAAAACCACTGACCGTCGCTAACACTGGAATTGCCTCTACTAGAAAAGATAACTTTAGAAGAGCATCTACAAACACAAACCATACTTTTATATCCGAGAGGATACATCAAAGTCTGCGCCACCAAACTTGATTTGATAATTTGTGAACCAATCCGGACAAGAATGAATTCTTACCGTGTATACAACTGGTTTTTCAACTGCCCTCTTCTAGAAAATGAAGAAGATCTTATTACAACCACCAACGGCAAGGTCTAAGCAAAATGCAAACCCCAAACCATGAGTCTTTTGACGAAAAGACCTCTCCGAATTCCAGTATACATGGTTGACATCACTGTCGGTTCCATTACTAAATTCTGACGGTTCACAATCTTGGTTTGCTAACCTGTATACATGCTCACAATCAACACTTTGTTTTCATGAAACCATAATTAACACAAATATCTTCACTCATGATTCTATGAATACTTTCTTACCATTGTATTCAAACTCTTGAATCAGATGTAGACAACAGTTAATTAATGGATTTCATATTAAAATGATTATGGCCTTTCATCCCACATCCAAAAATCAAGTTACGCAAGAGGGCTCATAATTGCCTCTTGTTCACACGCATAATTTGATACAAATCTGATGTCTTGTATCCAAATACAGTCAACCGTTGTTGATTGTTAGACAAACCGCTGTTGGGTGAATAATTTCTTTATAGCGGAAAGATTATATTTCCAACAGAGAAATTCATTTCCCAACATAACAAAATCAGTAACGATGATTAATCATCAAGAACTCAAATGTCTTAAGATTGTTGGGTAAATATATCTTCGTTACCGATTCTCCAATAATACAACTCGTGTATTATCCACCGATCCGTTACAACTCTTTGTAACACGGTTTTCATCTATGTATTACGTTTTTTAATACCAACAACAAAACAAGAAAAGAAAGATAGAAAAAGACGATCAATCACAAAACTTAAACAAACTTATTTGAATGTATTGAGGCGAGTAATCTCTTTGCTTAAGATATTTGATGCCATGTATATAATGCTGTTACAGGTTTAGCGGCATATGTCTCCAACATTCAACAATACCTCGATGTTTTCCGCGGCACTTTGATAACACCGAACAGCGAACGCGAATAGATGTAGCACAAACTCTTCTTTAACTCTTGAAGACACATGC
>JAJJMB010007708.1:699009-902377 GCA_023531105.1 Papaver atlanticum
GAGTGGGGTTTATATAGGTTTAGAGGTGACTCTTGGAGAAATCCTTTTATGAAGAGTCAAAACCCTTAGTGGAGAGTCACATCCCATGGGATAAGACACTACATATTGAAAAGGTTTAAGTGAGTGGACACATCCATTCACACTAACAAACTAACTCATATTTCTATTCAAAATTCCTACATCTTATTTATTAATTGTTCAAAGATATTCCTTGATACTCAAACCGGAATATTCCTAATATCTTTTGATATTTGGAAATATGCTTTTAAGATATTAATATTTGAAAATATATTATTATGATAATTTCATAAATGTGTTTTTAACACATTCAGAATTAATATGATAATATTTTGTATTAATATGGAAATTTTCGGAAATGTGTTTTTAACAAATTTATTATGAAAATTCGGAATTAAATATTAATGTGTTTTTAACACATTTGACTAGTATGTAGCCCGTGCTACGCACCGGGTCCAGAGGGAATTGTCGATTGGTGTGGCGGGGCTTCGCCTCACTCCCGTTTCCCAGGTGTATCAGAAAATCTTCAAAAACTTCTTGATTAGTTTCATCATTTTTAATTAATGGATGGGAATTACTTTTAATTAAATTACTTTTAGCAATGCACGATTTAAAAAGATTCGCACATTGCGAAAGCATGAATGAAATTTTAAGTTACCTACCAAATAATTTTGTGTTGAGAATGCTTAAACCAATAATGAAATGTTAATGCTAGATATGTTTACTCAGTACTCCCTTGACAATAAAAGCTAAAAGCATTAACCAAATTTTTGTATATTGTTATAGCCAAAATTTTGTTGGAAACTGTTGCAAAATTGGAATAGATTTTCAAACGTTGTTGTTGGTTAATCACCAGCTTATTCACCACTATTCATATCGAACCATCGAGGCATGAGGATTACAAAGGACCTAATTTCTTGTAAATTGTTTGGCCTTTGTCTAAATCAACATGATAAACAAAAAGTAAGCTTAAATTATAATTAAGAAATAATCAACCTCCAATAAATTAATAATTATAATGAAATCCATTTTTCCTAAAATTGTTAGAACAACAACATCCAAGCCTTTAGACCCAAACATGTCGGGTAGGCTAGAAATGATTTAGCATGGATTTTCACATGCTCCTGTCTAAAAAGCTTGCTCTTTCACATCCTTTATTTCTTCAGGTCTCTTTTCACTGCCTACTCTCATATCTTGGTCGACCTTTGTTTTTCTATGTGTCTGCGATGCGATTTATAACTCATCGGTGCCTCTATCTCGGGGGCCCTCCACATTTTAGGTTTTTTTTTTTTTATATATAAAATTTGACACTAAAGTGTCGGAGAACAATAATATGTTTCAAAAGTGTGAGTTCAAAAGTAAACACTTCTTATTATTAATTATATAATATGTATTCATAAGTAAACACTTTAATGCGTTCTTCATCCATCTTGACAAACGGTGGCATGTCATCGTCCCTCTTAATACAATAGTAAATGAGAACATGTCATTGGTGAGCAAACCATCTTTTCGGGGTATCTTTATATCTTTCCTTTATTCTCTTAGATGAGTTTGCCCCTCATCAAGCTATGCTCATAGCATATCAATTATGTGAATATATTGCAAATGTTGACATGCCCATTGCAAAAGTCAGTGCAGAGCTATTGGGAAAATAACACAACATCATTATGATGTTAATGCTATTGGTGACAGACTTCTTCAGTTTCTTGAGATGCAAAAGGACTATGGGACTGCAGAAACTCGGGTACATTTCTTTTTACAAATACCAATTGTACATTTATTGTTAGGACATGCTTGATGCTCCCTGCATTCGAGAAAACCTTATATAACATTAGGATGAAGAGCAATTCTCCAAAGTCTTAATCAGCATCTTTTAGCACTAAAACGGCCTCTATCTTCACAGAAGGCTCATACACGCGATTAATTCGTATGAAGAGAAATCATCTAATTCGTCAAGTTACCCTTGGAGTACCTTCCTTATAAATGCAGTAGTTGAGAGGCATATCCCAACCAAGACAACCTAATGATATCCAATGATCACTCTCACTTAATTTGCTTCCAGTCTTTTAACTCAACTTATTCTAATGATATTAACGGCTAGTCACAACCTTTAACCCAAAAGTGTTTTTTTTTGTCTGAATGACAATGTGGTATCCGTGCTAGCATGAACACGACAATCTTTCTTGAGAAAAAAATATTATAAAAAGGAAAAACGTGCAACAAACTATCAATGGTTTTCGAACTATTAGGATGGACCAGAATTGAACAGGTAACCTTCTGACATTGAATCCGACGCGCTAGCATTGCGCCCCAGATCTGTAGGTTAAGATACTTCACTTAGTATGGGACGGAAACAATATTTACCTCTGTTGCTAGTCTTTTCAATAGATATAATGGAACTGCAAGATCGGGAAATAGGATTTACCTTCGTTACATTGGTACTGCAGCTGTATACATGTAACTTAGTCTAAGATAATGGCCGAAAAACATTATGCATCAATAGAAGAAAGCAGCAATAATCGTTCCACTAACTTGAATCTTAGCTAAATCATAAGAATGATTCCAGTTATGGACCCATAACTACATGGGTATGAATTAGCATAAAGTTCAGTTCTTCATATTCAAACTAATATCATAAACAAATACAATAATTTACTTGAAGGTTCTAAACAAAACACATACAATATTTACAAATGAAATAAGAATGGTTGTGAAATCAGAGATCGGTATCTGATGTCAGCCTATCAAGCAGCGTAGCTAAAGACAACCAAAAAAAGATTTTATTATGTGTTTCATCAAACAACTAACACGCTAAAGAGTTTTTGTGGTTCAATAATGAACTAAGTGAATATTAAAACTAATTACTTTTTTTTCCTAATTGAAAAAGTTAGAAACTCGAAAAGCAAATTTATTAATTTTTCTAATTGCAAGAGTTAGAAACCTAAAAATAAAGTCAATTTGGTCTCATAAAGGAGAACAAAAGGAAGTGATCCTAAAACGTCATATCTAACTTTTTTTATCTTTTGCTCCCTAAAACGTCATATCTAAGAGCGAAGATTTATCCTTTTGTGGCCTGTATGTCATCCTTGTTAAAAGAAAAGTTCCCACCAGCAGCAAAAGTGGTGGACTGACGCACCTTCTCTTGTCATGTAATCTTAACACTAAGTACTTTCATCATAATGCAAATATTAAATAATCTTAAAAGTATAAAATAAACTTACAATTTTCAAGTAACTTTATCATAAAGGAATGACAAATAACTTTAACATAAGATCAGATGTCGAGTGGAGTCCATCTAGGACTTAGAAAGCAGCCCTGGTTCTTTTTCTCAACATTTCAAGGGACTGAGAACATTAGTTACAAAGATTAAGAATCATGTGCATTGTACTTTTGTTTTGTCTATCAAGTTTTATATTCTAAGAAAATAGCATACACCAGTCTACCTGATTTTTCAGATCATCCAGCAGGTATCATCATAGTAGCAGTTTTTATTTTCATCATAATTTTGCAAGTTCTTGGTATATTCATTTTGGTCAAGAAATGCATTATCAATTAAAGGTCAAGAAAAATAATCTATGATTGCATCAGAAAAACGAAAAATATGAGGGCGTGAAGACTACTAAATAATATAGAGAAAACTTATATTGGAACCTGGAAGAAGTCTGACCCTCACCGACTAAAGAGACGACCGCTTGTCCAATGATTTCAGGAAAACGACTATTGACATAAACATGGGAAATGATACACTCATCGTGGTTAAATACCGAAATGAATCTCGATTGGAAATCCAACGTCTCTGGAAGCGTTCTCAACATCAGGATTAGTAATGGGTGAAAGTGGGGCTCATTACATGTTTGAGGCGGGATTTTCTGTCGGGAGATGACTTGGTAAACTATCATTTCCGCATAAACATTAGAGACACCAACTTTATATGGATTGGTCGCGCCATGTACCATTCCTGACCATGGGGGCACGTTTAGGTTTTGGAACCTTCTTAAATGTTTCACAACCCCCATAAACAGATGCGGATACCTCACCTTGCCGCTTACACTGTAACAAATTAAAAAAGTACCACATAATCCTCCTCGGTTATTGATCACTCAACAATACTTTAAATGCAGTTTCCATCGGACACAAAATGATAACCTAGCAGTGTGGTTAAACATAAAGTCATCAACCAAATTGAGGTGGTTCAATTTGGTTGATGACTTTATGTTCTACCACTTATGTATTTCAAACCGTATCAACATAGCTGATAAATGATAAACAAAGAGTCATACAAACAGGTAATTCAGAATCTAAATGAATTTTATAATTCTAAAAGCCGATGAAATGCGACATAAATTACATACTAATGTAATTGTGTCATATAAGAAAAATAATAATAATAATAAATGCGACATAAATTACACCTTCTTGGCAACACAAAAATTCAAGTAGCCAGGGAAAATGGCATTAGCAAAAACACATGTCCCCCTACCAAGAAACTAGTTGTGGATCCAAACAATAACCAACAAACAGACAATTTCAAAAATAAAATAAAATAAGGATTGGATCCAAACAATAACCAACAAACAGACAAAAACTTTGTTTTTGTAGGAGAGAGAAGACAACAAATTACTGAATTCTGAATTCTTTCAAATGCCTCTATCAAATTTTCCAGACAAATGTTTTGGAGTTTTTCTAAACTCAGGAGCTGCTAAATATAGTCAAGTTTGGGGAATTGTTGAAATGTTTCAAAGCAGATTAGGAAGCTAGAATGAAATGTTTCAGTGGAACTTGGTAACTTTTTTCTTAACTTTTTTTCTGAGTGTCATTAAGATATAACTGTAAAACAGACACTAAAGTGCTTTTGATATTAATCTATTCAAGTGCATGGCCCAAACGAAAGTCAAAAGACTTCTAGTCCAAGAATGGATCTAAAAGGATAAAATAAAATTTTACCCATATGATACTACTACCACCGTAGGTATATTCACAGAGTTCTTTATGATGTCATCATTAACTACGTTCACTAATTCGGCCCACAACTTTAATTTAATTGCATTTCCCCTGGTACCAACCAGAATAATCTACAATCTTTCATTGGAAAAAACCAAAATACGAAAATTTAATGTCTACTGTACCTTCGATCACAATTTCTCGTATCTGAATTGGTATGTTGCTGCTTAGCTATGAAAGTACATGCGCCCAGAATTCATTTGACCAATAATTCTAATTCAAATAACTTTGGAAGGGAGATATGTCCATTACCGAATGCATTTGATGCCTGTGGCAATCAGTCTATTTCCTACACGGCAAGGCAGTTCAATACAATTGGTCATGCTGATACGATCCAACTGAAACTGGGTTAGTAGTCATATACGCATGGTACCTCAATATTGGAAAGCATATCAACAAATTTGAAAGCCGTTCAAACCAAATCTTCTACATGTTCAAGTTCAACCATTATTTCAGTAATGTTTAGTTTTGGTTATTGTTTTCCTTATAAAGGGATGCCGCTAACATTCATCCGGCATACTTGCATTTAACTGCAAAACTACAAAGTCAATATTGACTACGATGCGAATGTCCATACTAATGAAACCAAACCGTGAAAGGATAAAAAGCCTGCTTTTCACCGCACCAATATTTTGGCAATGGATTTTTTCTCTCTTTAAAACAACAAATTCCAAAGAAAATAAAATGCATCTGGACAGGGTAAAGAAGAAACACCTTGGATGGCTCACTATCAGGTTGAAGCTTAATCCCCATTGAAAAATGCAACCAAGGGACCACCCAAATTTAATGTTTTTGGATTTGTTCAAATAGTTTAGAATTACGTATAGAGATACAATGAATATAGAGAACTGCTTATGCTGATCAACTTGTAATCCTTGGATTTTTTTGTTGTTTTTCGGAAAATATGGCAAACTAATTCTACCTAAGTTTTTTTTTTTTTTTGATAGAATAGAATAGTGGTCCCTAGAACTACACCTAAGTACATTACTTAGGATTTATGCTATTACAGGGGTTCGATCCCCAACCTCCCCTATGGGAGGAAGCTTCAAACTCGTAATATTACTAAAATTGCTCTATCAACAAAACTGAACTAAAAAGATGGATTGATCGGCTGGCAAAAAGATAAATAAATCACATACTCATTGTTTCCCTAACATAGAGTATCTCAGCTGCTGCAAGTAATTTTTTATTTTTTATCTTCTTTTGTTCCAAGGATGGTTACAATTTTTTTACAGACAATCGCTTACTTTAGCAGTTTAAGTGGGTGAGCCGTGATTTGAGTTTATTCCTCTTTTGTTAATCTTTAAAATAATTGATTAAGCTTCGAGTCAAAGGGAAGGGAGCTAAATATAGACAAAACTGAGACTGCATGCATCAAATTTGTAACTTACCACCATTCTCATAGTTAATTTATTGTCATCCAGAATATGAACTACGCTCCCATATTAGTCTCTCAAGACTTGCAATAGTGCAACATGCAAGACTTCATGATAAGAATACTTGGTTTAGCTTCTCATGTGAAGAACATTTATTTCAATTATGTTAATCGAATAGCAATCATGCTAACATCATATACTGCAAAAATTATTTTAAAATGTACTTAGTAACATACTGATCAATGTTTTCAAGCACATCAAATTTAATAAAAAATAAGTGGGAGAGAATCATACCCTATCTTTTGAAACGCTGACAGAAAACTTCCTTTCAGTTCACGAACAACAACCGAAAAGAAGTAAAACAAAAAATTAACACCTATCTTTATTTCCACCTTAGCCATGAAATCTTCTGCGAAGAAAATTAAAATCTCATCAAGATAAAAGAGCAACTGAGAATAAAAATTTAGATTAAGCAACACATGAGAAAGAAAAAACCTACAACAGTATTCACAGCTGCTATCAAATCTGATGTGTCAACAAAGTGCAGTTCTCTGCTACAGTGGTAATAGAAATGAATTTGTCTGGCCATGACGAAACATCAGCAAGTTCACCTTTAGCAATCTTAGTGAGCAACATTTTCATCTTCAGTGGGTAGGCCCTGAAATCATCCCAACATGGATTTTCTCGATAATGCTCTTCTACTCTTTAACAAATATTTTTGCTAAGTGATCGTAAAAACTAATGAAGGAGATTTGACTCACCTTAGTTATCTTACAAACCGCGTAGTTGCCTTCCTTTGCCCAACCTATAACTCCCGGATGCAATTGTAGAAGAACAAATACCATCCCTAAAAATGAAGAAATCGGATTAAATCATATCTTTTCAAAAACAACATGACAAAATGATACACAACTGGCGCATCAGTATGCAAATAATAATCTTTACCATAGAGCACTGAGGTACAATATAGAGAAAACAAACCATAATCAAATAATCTTTTTACTTTTTCATTGAAATCAAAACATTGTCTAAAATGACCCCTATATTATCGACATGTTTATGATCAATCAATCAAACTTTAATCGAATTAAATTCACGACTTGTATAGACAATAATAGTGACTAGTGAAGGAAAATTAAAACATTATACACATTTTCAGAAAAACTAACTTCAGTTTACACTTCAAATTACATATCTTAATGCTTCGACCAACTTAGTCTATAGTTGGTTTAAGTGAATAGAAATCTGAGAGTTTCTCATGGAAATGCTATGTCATCTGTGTTTTTTTTTGGTCTTCTATTATCGGGTGATTTGAGTTGTTCTGCATCAGGTACAACCATCGGTTTCTTGTTCGTAAGAATTCCCACTATAATGAGACTGATCATGTGCCAATTCTCGATTAAGTGTGAGGCAATAATCACAGCAGATATGATTTTTCCTCATATATAGTTATGACTGCCCAGAATGTGAAGTACCCAAAATTAAACACTCCTGCATTAACCGAGTTCGTTATTGTAATGAATTCAAGGCACTCAAAATCAAAATCATACTGGAAATTCAACATTCGATAAATGTAATCACCAAGAAAGTGAGTGACTAAAAAGTGCAATTAATTGTGGGTTAGTTAGCGAATATCCAACTAAGTTGACTACCAATACACACTAAGTTGCAGAAAAACTGAATTAGCGAGCAATTGTGGAAATCAAATAGAGAATGATAAAACCATACCTTCTCATAGCTCGGGACTTAACCAAATCCTAGTCTCCATAGAAGCATCACAAACAAAACGTAAAAAGAACCTCAGTCTAACTCCTTCGCTCTGACCAATAATGAATCGGTAAGAAAATACGTTATCGCAAAATAGGTAAGTGCAAAACTGATACTTCTGCTTTTATACCTCTACTTCTATAAAACTGTTGGAAGTTGGGTTACTATCTAAAACTACAAAGTAAAACTGCACACCAACCATCAATACTTGGAAAAGACATACAAAAATTGTTTGATATATGTAAATCAGTACATAACTGTGACGGATTGAAAGCAAAAAATATTATATAAAATAAATAATTTTGGAAAGAGGAAATAGTTACCTGATTAAGTTTTACAGTAGTAGCGATAACTACATTATGATGGTGGTGGTAATGAAGTCTGTTAAAGAAAAAAACACAAATAAATCAATTTTGAGGGAAAAATAACACAAACCTGCCATAAATAAAAAAAATGCAAAATTGTAAGCTCGGTGATAACTGAGTAGATGTCCATGAGCAAAATTCTAGGATACGGTTGTGAAGAGAAATCTGTTTATTCAGAATACATACCAATGATTATGGTAAAAAAATATAAAAAGTAAAAAATCACACTTAAAATATAATTTCGTGTAATATATCGAAGTGGAGACATCAATGATTTTTCATATCAATTTATTTTTCTCACATAGATCTTGATAAGTCCTTTGTTCATCAAATTCATCATATGTTGGCATTAAGGACTTAGATGAATTTGTATCCAGGTTTTGAAGTGTAGTACTATGGCTACTTGATAGCAAGTTTCATGCCATCATCATTTAAGCAATGAGGAGAGCTGAAAATTTCAACTGGAAACATTTTCCTGAGACCCACTTCTTCTTCTTGCTGCTCGTATAGTCATATGTGCATTTTATTTTTACTTTCGCAATCTTGCTCAGGTAGCCATTCAAACATGTCTCTAACCTTCCGCAAAAGACATCATGTCATTTATGTCCAATATATAAGAAAAGTACAATTAAATCAAGAATATCAAGAAATGTAAATGAACAAAGACGAAGATACAACCAGGAAACCATGCTGATAAGTCAGTTATAAAAGCATCAAATATTGTTATCAATATTTGTACTCGGAAGTGTGCCCTTTGCTGCACTCATTTATGGTAACGTACCATTACCTTATCTAGCAAACAGTCCAATTTCTTCTTTTTTACTTGGCAAGTGTCAAATGAGTTTCCTTGTTCTGCGGCATTGGCCTCATCTGCAAGAGATCAGTCACTCTCAAGTTATAAGCATAAAAATCACCAATGCACAAATTCAACACATAACATCCTAGCCCGAATCATTGTCGCTTGCACTTGCGGAATCATATGCACCATCCAAGCTTTGTTGGTAATTCACAGAACCCATTTAACCATAGCCATCTCAAAAACCTCCACTACTTGCATCTGACATCAGCTATATTAGGTGGGTATCAAATCCTTTACCTTGACCTAAAACCACACTGAAAGGAACCACAACTAAAAATTTATGACCATCAACACTTTTAACCAGGATATAGTTGAGATAGAAATGCCAAGACAAAGAGATAATCAATGCTGAATTTATTTTTTCCACATCTAAGATTTGAATTAAGACCAAATTTTAAGAAAGAAGACGGAAAAGGAGAAAGGACATAATACTGAGCAGCAATAATGTGCAAGACTTCAAAAAAAAATTTATTTTCATATGCTGTAAAGAATCTCGCTGCTCTCTTTTTTGAAGGTAGATACTAAGTCATTGGTTTTCCCTTTAATAAACTGCCATCGGCATGTCCTCAGAAACATACCTAGTCTAGGATAATAGATCGATCTGCTTAAAAATTTATTAGTCACATTTCCAACTTAAAAAGTTCCGATTATAATAAGTAGCTGGAGTGAAGATAGTGCAGGATCAGTGAGAGGGAGCCCTTCCCAAATCCAACTTCGGCAAATTCAAAAGTGAACAACACAATATAACCCCATTCTCCCTAACACCATTTTCCTAATTCCCTTCAAATCCTATACAAATCCATGCAAAATGCAAAATCTGTACAGTAAAAAATCAAAACAAAAAAATTAGAAAAAATTGGTAGGTCACCACATAGACTACCAGTCTACCACCAGCATCAACCTCGACCACATTTACCACCACCATATGCTCTATCACTGCCACCAATCACGCCACCACACTTTCACAAACAACAGTTAAACAGCAGTCAAAAGTGAAGATATTGCGGGATCAGTGAGAGGGATCCCCACCCAAAATCCAACTTTGACATATTCAAAAATGACCAATGCAATTTACGCAATCCAACTGATGTGATTTTAGATAGTGGTAAGAATGAGGTTCATAAGACTTGTGAAACAAATTGAATTTAGATTTATTTAAACTAAAAGTAGAGAAAATTTTAATCCAAATTTGTTTTTTTTAGAGTGAAAATAACCAAGACACTAGATTCCACTATTACACATGAATAAACGATGATAAGAATTCCAAAACTCTAATTATTTTTAAAATATCTTTTTCTTAATTCACAAATTATCAAGCATATTCTCAAACATTAATTGTATCCCTTAAGCATAGATTATCTAACCAAAGCATAACCTATCTAATTGAATCACAACTAATTAGGAAAAATTATGCAAGCAATTAAAATTCTACAAAGTAGTGAATGAGTGAATTATAAAATATAAATTAGAGAAAAATAGAATGGTTACCAATTATTCATGCATAAATAGCTTCCTCCGTGCCTTGATTATGCGAGAATTAGCTCATCATTATCATGGAAACATGCTCAAAATTCATCTTTATTAATGCTCAAAAATGGTTCACAAATGATGAAATGGGAGAAAAATGAATAAAATCGGGTTCTGTAACACTTATATTTGTTACAGAATCAACTATTACAGAAAACGATAAAGAAATACCGTCACTGGCACTGTTGAAGAACGACGGTCTTGAAGGGTCTTATGTTCTTCGTACTTTCTGCACCAGCAGAAAACTTATTTTTCCTGTAACTTTTTTTTCTTCGATTTCTTATGCTCTAAACGCCTCCCTATTCTCCCCCTAAACTCTCCATCCCTTCTTTGAGTCTCCTAAAGCCTTTATATAGTCACAGGACCAAGAATAATATCGTAATAACCCAAAAATCTTCTCGATATCCAACCATTAACTCATGAATATTTTCTTTTATGTTTTAGGTTCTTACGCATCTTTTCGACGTATACACGCTCCAGAACTTCCTTGTTTGACTCCTCCACACTTCTGCAGCAACCAAACTCCATCAAAACTCAATCCATGCACGTTCAAACACGTTGTATTCCGAGGTTGAATATTTTCTTCCCGACGAAAATTCAGCCCAACTGAACGCATTAGAACACTCATACCATCATTGTTTGGGCATATCACGTTCATCCCAATCAAAATCAATGATTTAATCTCACTAAAACTCCTTCAAAAATCCAACAGAAAATTCTGCAGAAAAATGAATTTTTTCCCGCCAAAAATATTTTTCAAACGATGAAGGTGAAGTGCCCTGAATCCAAAACGCGGGTGCCTTTAGCAGCTCGGCTGCCTTGGGGGTGCCCTTATCCATTTTTAGGGTGCCTTTAGTAATTTTGGTGGGTGCCTTTAACACTTTTTTCTGGGGTTTTTCCAACACTTTTTCAGGATTCTTCCGGTGTATTTCTGGGGTGCTTCCGGTGTATTTCTGAGGTGCCTTTAGTACTCTATCCTGGGGTGTAAAACACCACTTTACGAGCCAATTTCGTCGCAAGAGCTTATTTCTCTAAAAATACCTACAAAGACATAAAACACCATAATAAGTACAAAAATGGGTACTAATAATATATACAATAGAGATGAAAATAGACACATAAATGCGTCTATCAAATTCCCCCAAACTTATTATTTGCTAGTCCCGAGCAAATTTAATCTACAAAATAAAATCCTAACTCACTGTCGCAGGCATCGTCGATTGCACTTAGCATGTGCAACAAGCCTTTGAACCCCTAGGTGGCCCTAGTGGCCGAGTTATAGTCTCGGGAGGGTTTACCAGAGGTGTACCCACAAAACCTTTACTCCAGACCCTAGCTATCTACGCAGAACCTTGAAATGGCACTAAAGAACCTCCTTGGTTGGCATACTTATTGATTACGGGAGGAAGTACCCTGATGTGAAATTCCAATTGCTGTACACGAGTTTGCACTAAAATTCGTATATAAGTGACAGAGCTCTACTCAGATAGTTTCACTATGGACATCAATATCCGGAGTCAACAAATCACATGGAAAGATTAAGAGATGGATATAGAAAAACATAGATGGTTTTGATGTTGACTAGGTGAACGGTGTTTTCTCATATCTGTCTGAAGGCCTCCGCCAAGATGAACCTATCCTAATGGACTGAGATACCGGTCTGACTAATATCAACACAACTGGCATATACAAGGGGACCAGTGGTTAATAACCCTAATTCTAGATCAACTCGTCTGGCATATACAAGGGAACCAGCGGTCGATTTATTGAACACACATTTATTATTTATTTATTTAGAACTAACAACATGATTAGATCTTGTGGATCCAAGCGCATGCTTTCTTGTCAGCAGATTACATGGTAATTCCCGTGGATCCTGCATTCCACGCTTGTTTAGGCGACGGAGACAAGGAGAACACACACATATTGCTATCCAAGTATTAAAATTTATTCCGATTGGTCTATTGGTCTGGTCTTTTTTTTTTTTGTTTTTTTTTTTTGCTATCTCTATCACTCTATTTCACCCTAGCATTGGTAACAACTTGAATCGTGAGCCCCACCTAATCACTTAGAGAAACATATTTTAAAAAGAAAATAAAAACAGAAGTGAAAAGGACTCAACGAGATATGGCGAAACTATCATGTTATTTCTAACACCTGAGCTCTGTGCTTTTACGAATAAACTCTTATAGATGTTTCCATCTACTCAGATTGGTTCCTCAACTCCTAAAACCAAAATGCTTCCATCCACTTAGATTGGTTAGTGCCATCCTTAATAGGAATAAATTTCTAGGCTCTGGAGTTTATTGTAACTAAAAAGTTTTTTCCCATACCCCCAAACTTAAATCTAACATTGTCCTCAATGTTTCTAATGAAAGAGCAGTACCAAAAATAACACAAAGAGAAGTTGGAAAGATAGTACCTGGGTGAACAGAGAAATCAAAAACTAATATACAACATACAATGACCCCGATGGTCAATCAAGGGTAAGCAGGGTCCTCCAGAGGGACCTCCTCAACATCACCTATAGGAAATGGCTCTAAAAATGGTTTCAATCTCTGACCGTTAACCTTCGAAGAACCATCCGGTGTCTCGATCTCAACAGCTCCATGAGGAAAAACAGTACGGACCACAAAAGGACCGGTCCACCGAGAGCGCAACTTCACGGGAAATAGATGCAAACGAGTGTCATACAGAAGAACTTTTTGACCTGGAGAAAATGACTTCCGTAAAATATTCTTATCATGCACAAGTTTCATTTTGTTCTTATACTCCTTAGCACTATCATATGCATCTCTACGAATCTCGTCCAACTCATCGAGCTGGAGCTTTCTGTGAGCTCCTGCCTTGTCAAGTGAAAAGTTTAGCTACTTAATAGCCCAATAGGCTTTATGCTCTAACTCAACAGGCAGGTGACATGCCTTGCCAAATACTAAACGATAGGGTGACATTCCAATGGGTGTCTTAAACGCAGTACGGTAAGCCCATAAGGCATCAGTAAGCCTCAATGACCAGTCTTTCCTATTGGGATTAACTGTTTTCTCTAAAATACGCTTAATTTCCCTATTGGAGACCTCTACCTGACCACTAGTCTGTGGGTGATATGGGGTAGCTACTTTGTGGGTGATACCATACTGTTTCATTAAAAGAGCAAATGGTCTATTACAAAAGTGTGAACCTCCATTACTAATTATAGCTCGTGGCGTACCAAAACGTGTAAGTATATTTTCTTTCAAAAACTGGACTACGACCCTATGGTCATTGGTTTTACACGCAACCGCCTCAATCCACTTAGAGACATAGTCTACAGCGACAAGGATGTATAAGTTACCAAAAGAATTAGGAAACGGACCCATAAAGTCAATACCCCACACATCAAAGACCTCAACAACTAAGATAGGGTTCAAGGGCATCATGTTCCTACGGGAAATGGTTCCTAATTTCTGGCAACGTTCACAAGTAACACAGTAACTGTGGGAATCTTTAAACAACGAAGGCCAATAAAATCCACACTGCAATATCTTAGCAGCAGTCTTCTTAGCACTAAAATGACCCCCACAAGCATGATCATGACAAAAGGAAATAATACTTGACTGATCAATTTCATGTATACATCTCCTAATAATCTGGTCTGGACAATACTTAAACAAATAAGGATCATCCCAAAAGAAGTGCTTAACCTCAGCTAAAAATCTGGAACGATCTTGTTTACCCCAATGCTGGGGAATTCGACCAGTAACAAGATAGTTCACTATGTTCGCATACCAAGGTAATTGGGTAACAGAGAACAGTTGTTCATCAGGAAAACTGTCTCTAACAGGAGGAGAATCATCAGGGGTATCCACAACAAGCCTAGACAAGTGGTCTGCTACTACATTTTCTGCACCTTTTTTGTCTCTAATGTCTAAGGAAAATTCCTGCAACAAAAGGATCCATCTAATCAATCTAGGTTTTGTATCCTTCTTGGAGAGAAGATACTTCAAAGCAGCATGATCAGTGAAGATTATAACCTTAGAACCTAAGAGATAGGATCTAAACTTGTCTAAGGCGAACACAATGGCTAACAGTTCCTTCTCCGTAGTAGTATAGTTCAACTGGGCATCATTCAGAGTTTTGCTAGCATAGTAAATCACATGGAGTAATTTGTTTTCTCGCTGACCTAGCACAACACCAATAGCAAAATCTGAAGCATCACACATGATCTCAAAGGGTAGGTTCCAGTTGGGTGCCTGGACTATGGGGGCGGTAGTGAGTAAAGTCTTAAGCTTCTCAAAAGCCTCTAAACAAGCATCATCAAAGACAAACTTAACATCTTTTGCAAGCAAATTGCAAAGAGGTCTAGAAATTAAGCTAAAATCTTTAATGAATCGACGATAAAAACCTGCATGCCCTAAGAATGACCTAATATCTCTGACGGTTTTTGGGACCTGTAAAGTCTTAATAAGGTCAACTTTGGCTTTATCTACCTCTATACCCTTAGATGATACGATATGCCCTAAAACAATTCCTGAACGGACCATGAAATTACATTTCTCCCAATTAAGCACTAGATTCTTCTCCTTACACCTAGTCAAAACTAATGACAGATGATGCAAGCACTCATCAAAATACGAACCAAATACTGAAAAATCATCCATAAAGACCTCTAAGAACCGTTCTACCATAGCAGAAAATATGCTCATCATACAACGCTGAAAAGTTGCAGGGGCATTACAAAGCCCGAAAGGCATGCGTCTATACGCGAAGGTACCAAAGGGATAGGTAAAAGTAGTTTTTTCTTGGTCTTCAGGGGCAATAACGATCTGATTATATCCGGAGTAGCCATCTAAGAAGCAGTAGTGACTATGTCCAGCTAATCTCTCTAGCATTTGGTCGATGAAAGGAAGGGGAAAGTGGTCCTTCTTAGTGACCTTGTTCAATTTCCTATAGTCAATACAAACACGCCAACCCGTGGTCACTCGAGTTGGGATTAACTCATTGTTTTCATTCTGGACTACAGTAATACCGGATTTCTTGGGGACAACCTGAACAGGGCTGACCCACTTACTGTCTGAAATAGGGTAGATAATGCCTGCATCTAACAACTTAAGAACCTCGGTTCGAACTACCTCTTTCATATTGGGGTTTAGTCGACGTTGCATCTCCCTAGAAGGTTTGGTTTCTTCCTCTAAATAAATCTGATGCATACAAACTGTAGGACTTATACCCTTAATGTCTACTATGGTCCATCCTAAAGCTTCCTTGTTGTTTTGAAGAACGGTTACTAACCTACTTTCCTGATCACTATCCAAGTTGGATGCTACAATCATAGGTAAAGTTTCAGCTGGGCCTAAAAACACATACTTCAAGGAATCTGGTAATGGTTTAAGGTCCAACTTAGGAGGCTTTCCTAACGAAGGAACTAGAGTAGACTCAGAAACTGGTAATGGTTCGAACTTAGATTTCCAAACATTGCTAGTGTCAAACAAAGGGGTTGAATCTAACAAAGCATTCACCTCATTAATCACATTATCATCATCAAAATCAATCCCGAAATGGGTTAGGCATTTCTCTAGTGGATCTTCTAACAAAGTGTTTGGTAATGACTCCTCGACTAATGTTCCTATCATGTTGACCTCTTCTATGCTCAAGTCATCTCGTTCAGAGGGTAGCTTACTAATATGAAAAATGTTCAGCTCAATGGTCATGTTACCAAAAGACAGATTCATAATACCGTTTCGACAGTTGATGATCGCATTAGATGTAGCTAAAAACGGGCGACCTAGAATTACCGGTATCTGGTTCTCTGGGTCAGGGACAGGTTGGGTATCTAGGATAACAAAATCCACTGGATAAATAAACTTGTCGACCTCAATAAGAACATCCTCGATCACACCACGAGGAATTTTTATGGACCTATCAGCTAACTGAAGTGTTATCTGGGTAGGTTTCATCTCACCAAGTCCTAGCTCAAGGTACACATGGTATGGGAGTAGGTTCACACTGGCTCCTAAGTCAAGCAGCGCTTTCTCAACACGGTATTTCCCTATTGTACAGGCAATGGTAGGGGAACCTGGGTCTTTATACTTAGGAGTAGTAGTATTCTGAATAATAGAACTCACATGACTAGCTAGGAAGGCTTTTTTATGGACACCGAGCTTACGCTTTCGCGTACACAAGTCCTTAAGGAACTTGGCATAAGGAGGAATCTGCCTAATTGCATCTAATAATGGAAGGTTGATAGTTACCTGCTTAAAAACCTCCAAAATGTCATTAAAAGTGGACTCCTTCTTAGTTGGTACCAGCAATTGTGGGAATGGGGCTCTAGGAACAAAGTTTGGCTTATCAGGGGCCTTATCAGTCTCCTTAGAGGTTCCATCAATCTCTTCAGCTTCTGATTCAGAAGGGTGAACTACAGCATGTTCACTATCAGGCATGGAAACCTTATTGTCTATTTCTCTACCACTCCTAAGGGTTTTGATTGAATTCACATGATCAGATGATCTTCCTCCTATTTCATGAACTCCTCTAGGATTAGGTTGAGTTTGACTAGGAAAACTCCCACTATCTCTCTCACTTAGAATCTTAGCCATTTGACTAACTTGAAGTTCTAACTTAGCAAGAGATTTGGCATTATGTTGAAAATTCTGCTTGGTTTCCTCTTGAAAACTAGCCTGGTTCTTCAGTAATACTTCTTGGGTCTTTACGAACATGTCCTGGCTCCTTTTCAATAAGCTAAGAGATTCCTCTAAGCTAGTTATTCTATTCTCAGAAGGGTTCTGGAACTGGGCTTGACCCGAAGGGTTCTTATTATAACCAAAACCTGGGGGAGGCTGAGAATTACTAGACTGTCCTTGACTCTGTCCTTTAGAACAAGAGAAATTAGGATGGTTTCTCCAACCAGGGTTGTAGGTCTCTGAGTAGGGGTAAAACTTCTGTCGGTTTTCAAATCTAGCATTGTTATAGACAGCATGGGCTTGCTCTTCACTATCCTGATCTTCCCAAAACGAGTTATTGGGTTCTATTCCATAACTAGAGACTTGAGAGGCTCTAATCCTATTATCAGGTTCAGAAAAAGACCTATGTTTAGATTGATTCAATTCCAAAGCTTCTAACCTTTTAGACAAAGCAGTAAACGTAGCATCAGACCCAAAGCCTGTATCAACCACATTGGTGCTACTTATATTGATCAAGAGTCTTTTAGGGGGTTCAACACAAGATTCCCACTGTTGGGATTTTTCAGCGACATCTTCTAAGAAGTACAACGCATCATCGGCATTTTTACTAGTGAACTCACCAGCGCACAAAGACTCGACCGTGGCTTTGGTCGAATAATCCAAACCATCATAAAGAATCCCTACTAGTTTCATTTTGTCAAACCCATGGTGAGGACATTGGGATAAGAGATCATTGAATCTCTCTAAAAACCTATAAAGAGATTCTCCCTCTTGTTGTACACTAGCACTAATTTTCTGCCTAACAGCTATAGTTTTATGCTTAGGGTAGAATTTAAAATAGAAGGCATCAATAAGTTCCTTCCATGTCTTTATGGATTCAGATGGTAGGTTATTAAGCCAGGTCTTGGCTTTATCTCTCAGGGAAAAAGGGAACATCCTAAGTTTCAAGACTTCTTCACTAAGGTCTTTAATATTAATTGTTCCACAAATTTCTTCAAAGTCCCTAATGTGAAAGTAAGGGTTTTCATCTTCTTTTCCTAAGAATATAGGGATCATCTGAAGAATACCAGGTTTCAACTCATAACTAGCCGTAGAGGCTGGCAACTTAATGCACGATGGTCGGTTGGTCCTAGTTGGGTACATGTACTCCTTCAAAGTTGTCATTGTTGGCACAGTAAAAATCCTAGGGGTGAATTCCTCACTAAGACTTAAATTCTCAAAATTGAAGTTTCCGAAAACAGGGCTCTCCAAAGAAGAGTCTTCGAGCTCCCCGTCTTCAAAAGAAAAACCTTTAGGCTCGTCACTAATCAAACGGCCAAAAGTGTCTCTTTTCCAAGCACGCTCACTAATGGATTTGAGCGATTTTGGCATACACTAATAAAAAATAAAAATAAAAATCCTAAAGAAGGGAGGTTCTAAGCAAACACACAGCAGGCTGACTCCACCAAAGCAAACCTAAAAATTTCTAGCAAACAACAAGCATGATGGCTCCACTTAGATTGTTTCTAGACCAGCTCCTAATCTTTCGAAAAGGAATTCGTTACAATTTAAGCAGACCTCTCTGGATCGATCCGAATAAAGTGAGTCGAAGAGAAGTAGGGGAAGCTCAGAGGAGCTTTGATACCCCCACCTCTTTGGCAACGCTTCCTTGGGTTACAAGGCGGCTCTAATCGACTCACGGTAATCTTCCTGAACTTCAAAGTATGCTTAAAAGAGTAACCAATATTTTTCGAACGACTTTCCTATTAAGCTCGTTACCCTATAGGTCTCGTTCTAGTCAATATTTTAGGTTTGGGTTCGCGTAGGTTATGTTATCCTAAGGCGGGCAAGAAGAGAACGGTGATGAAATCCGAACCCTTATCTTATATGGCCAGTCCTTGCCCTTTACTAGGAAATTAAAGTCCGTATTCAGTCCTCAACATATATTCACCTTAAGGCAGACAGTAAACCCGCTGACAGGGGATTCGCGGGTGTTTCGAAAAACTTACCTCCCGTACCAGACGGGCGAAGAACCGCTGAAGTCGACTCGGGCCACGACTCCTATTTCATGTACGAACCCGAGCGGCCGAGACGATATCGTAATCGTCGTCCTTCCCTGCAAACAGTTTGTATTTAAAACTACCCTTCCGTAGGGTTTAAAAAAAATAAATAAAAAAAATGTCCAAGTGTTCAAATGTCCCAAAAATAAAATACAAAAATAAATCCCTATATACAGTTTCTAAAAATAAAATCTAAAAAAAATAAAAATAAAATAAAAATCTAAAAACCTAATAAAAGAAAAAAATAAAAAAAATAAAAAAAATATTCTTTGTCCTTCTTTTCCTTTTCTTTTAGCTTTTATCTTTGGCTCCTAATCTCTTAGTCACCAAAGTCTTTGGCTTAAAATTTTTTTTCGGTCCAAACTCCAAACCTGTAGCACAAAGAAATATACCCAAAGAAACGTAAAATAGAACAAAGAGAAAATAATAAAAATCTAAAAAAAATAAATCTAAAAACTCTAACTTAAAAACAAGTCCGCGTCGGCGGCGCCAAAAAATTCATTTTTCAAACGATGAAGGTGAAGTGCCCTGAATCCAAAACGCGGGTGCCTTTAGCAGCTCGGCTGCCTTGGGGGTGCCCTTATCCATTTTTAGGGTGCCTTTAGTAATTTTGGTGGGTGCCTTTAACACTTTTTAATGGGGTTTTTCCAACACTTTTTCGGGATTCTTCCGGTGTATTTCTGGGGTGCTTCCGGTGTATTTCTGAGGTGCCTTTAGTACTCTATCCTGGGGTGTAAAACACCGCTTTACGAGCCAATTTCGTCGCAAGAGCTTATTTCTCTAAAAATACCTACAAAGACATAAAACACCATAATAAGTACAAAAATGGGTACTAATAATATATACAATAGAGATGAAATATAGACACATAAATGCGTCTATCACCAACCCGTACCATATTCCTAATTCCATTCAAATCCTATAGATCAATGCAAACACGGTACAGTAAAAATAATAATTAGTAGGCCACCACATAGATTACCACCAGCATCAACCTCGACCACATGCTATTATTACCAGCTCTCACCGCCAGCACACATATTCACCAACAGCACCACAGAACACTCCACTGCATACTCACAACCACCACCAATCACCACATGGGTTCAAGAATAAGAGTTCCAGATTTCAAAACCTAAAGTACTTAAAACAATGTCCAAACTTCTCAATATATAAACTAAAAGTAAGAAGAGTAGGTACCGAGCTATAATCCTCTGGCCTTCCAGCATCGAATCTACGACACTACTATACTCAATCAACTCCCGATTACATATCGGAAAAAGTTTGTTATACTTGCATAAATATTTTGGAAAGAATATTAAATAACTAATTAGTTCATCCAAAACTGGAAAGTATGTGGAATGTGTGGTCGTTTTAACTGATGTTGGGTTAGTGTTGATACATTTAATATTAACGCTCCAAAAGCATCATAGATTAGATGTACAAACACTAAACCGATTCAGTTAACAGTTGCACCTTCCTCTTCATTTTGTGTAGAGCATCACCCATCACCCATATTGTTAGATCATTTCCATTTTCTTCTGAACCCATTGCCATTTTAAAGAAAGATATTATTTTTTTTTGCAATAAAAAAACATTATGAAACTTAGGTTAGTTGCAATCTATGAGCGGCGATGTGGAAGTAACACAGGTGGAATCTAAATAAAGGTCTTAAAGCAAGTAGCAACGTAATGATTCCTGGTATAAAAAGTTGTCACCTTGTCCACCAACTCCGAACTATCTCTAAAACAATGTTGCCCATAGATACAGGGAACATCAAAAAAAAAGAAAAAAAGCAAAGGTAACCACTCATCCGTACTGTGTCTAAAATAATGCCCAGAGCTGTTTAAAAAGTAAACACTCATCCGTACTGTGTCTAAAACAATGCCTAGAGCTGCAAGGAACATCAAAAGAGCAAAGATTAACAATATTGACCTCCAATTAAGTTTGTGAAATATATGTACTCCCAAGTATATTCATTCGCAATGAGTACATGTATTCTGTTACAAAAAATAATACAAATTAATAATACATTTTAGTTGTAGAGGTTTCGTAGATCCTAACAGAAACAAAAACAAATTTTCCATATACGATTAAGAAAAAATATGTCGAAAAACTCTGGCTTATGTTAACAAAATAATCACGAATGGATAGATAATTTTTCCAAATCACTCAAAACCCGAAGTTCAAATTAAACATGAAAGTTTAATCAAAGATGCTATACTCACAGAAGCACAGAAGGAAATATAAACTCATTTGTTTACACAGTTTAAGAAACTCACAAACTTCACTTGCCTTTTTGTCGAAACTCCGTTCCAATTAACATCAACCCTGCAATGAATAAGATAAAACCAAAATCAGCGGAATTGAAATTTGAAACAGAGAGAAGAGAGGAAATTTGCAAGAGAGGGAAGAGAGGAGGAGACCTAATAGGGAGAAAAAATATGCAGTACTCGCTCATACACATCATGTCTAGAATCCTTTATATAGACTCCAAAATTTGTCCGCAAAGAAAACCATCATAGCTGTTTTGGAATTTATTTGTATTGTATAGTAATGAAAATAGAGCATCCACAATTTAAGGAATGTAACGATTCAAATCTAGCATATATCCAATCTTAAGAAATATTACCTTTTATTATTTTCTGAATCTAAGGAAATTTTACGCATCGTTATTTTAGGCAAATTTAGTTCAAGATTTTTTCGACCCGTATATACACATTTATTCCTTAACCAAAAAATATATTTCACAAACGGGTTAGCGTACACATTATAAAAGGATCAAATTCAACGATCCAGATAAAAAAAAATCCATTTTGGTATAGAAACCAAAATATGGAAATTAATAAGATTGTTAGAAAGATTTTTCCTACACAAAATCAAAATTACCTTAAAAACAAATCGAAGCCGTGTGAAAAATATCCCTTATAATTTAGATTAAGATTTTGGTATAAAAATAAAAATATGGAGATTAATAAAATTAAATATTTCCGTTTATGTTTGTTATATTTTCAGTTTAAGATTTCGGTATAAAAATTAAAACATGGAAATTAATAAGAATGCTTCTATATTAAAAAAAACCTGGCTAGATTGGGGTATACCCATTTTATTCCCATCCAAACTAATGTGCTAAGAGGTGTCTAAAAGGTGTTAAAAGACCAAATTGCCCCCACAAAAAACCATGCCGACTAAAATCCATCCAGAAAAAATTCAAAATCTTTTTCCAAAACTCTAACTATGAAATCAAATCAAAAATAAATAAATAAATAAATCAAATTTGGATTATACGGGTTTTGAGATTGGGTATGATTTTGTACCTAATCTCAAAACCTGTATGATCCAAATTTTTATCAACAGTCGGCATGGTTTCTTTTTGCCGACCTTGCCGACTTGTATTAGTCGGTATCTTCCTAGGTTGAATATTGTGCCGACTTTTCATCTCTGAAATTAGCATTTACAGGGTCGGCACGGTATTCATCCTTATACCTTGCCGACTATAGTTTAGTCGGCAGGTTATGAAATTAATACCTTGCCAACTAATCATGCATTTGTAACAACTTTCTGTGTATGTCAAAAATCATATAGTCGGCAGGGTATTGTTTTTTCGACCTTGCCGACTTTTCATAGTCGGTAGGGTATTTCTTTGTCGACCTTGCCGACTTTTCATATTTTCAGAAATGAAAGTGTTGATTCCTTCTGTAATTTTGAGTATGAAATCACTCAGCAGCTTTGCAATCCCCTTTGTAAAAGTGTTTGGCTAGTGTAGTTTCATTTCGGTTACATAAAAAAATCTCAAAAGAAAAAAAATCCTCAAAATTCATAACACATAATTCATGAATTCAATCCAAACAATACCTAATTTGATAATTTTAATTCAACTAATTAACTAACTAAATTAATTAACCTAAACACATTCTTAGTGTTAATTAAGCAGGGATAAATTAGGCATTTTGAAAATAACTGGTTAAGGGGCTTTGTGTTTTACTTCAAAATGACCTTATTTTGTCTCATTTGGTATACCCCAATTATTTTGGATATACCCCATTTTGGCCAGGTAAAAAAAACCTTATTTATGGAAATCAATAAGATTTCAATATATAAAACCTTATTTATGGAAAACAATAAGATCCAATACTCGAAAAACAAATCCACGGAAATGTTTTTTCCATATTAATAAGATTTTCCGTTTTTTTTTTGTTTTTTTTCTCTAAAGGTTTTCGTCGATTTTTTAACATTTGCTATATATGGTTATTTACGCCCAATCCAAAGGTCCAGATTTTATTAAAATCATGTAAACGCGGTGTAAGAATCTGCTAAAGCTATCACTCGGTTTGGAGCGTCAGATCGAGCGAATTCTATTAAAAATTAACGGCCATGAAATGTAGGGGGTATAACTTGTTTTTCAGCCAATCAGGAGCGAGGGTTTCGTTGACCGGCCAATGGGAGAGGAGGTTACCGCAACTCCCGACGTGGAGTGAGAGATGGCGTGGGTTTTTTAGGTTGTTGATATTAATAAGCATATCTCTTGATTTATATTAGTAAAGTATTTTATATGCTAGCTAATATTTGGTTATCAAGATTTCGGTGATATTAATTGAACATTAATTGTAAATTTGGTAATTACTTAATATTCAAACTAACTTGATCTATAAATACCCAAGTTTGCATTTCAAGCAAATCATCCTAAGAGTCAGCAAAACTACTTCTTTGTGTTGTTACTGGTGGAGCCGTCTATTTGGAGAGGAAAGTACCCTAATTAGGCGAAATCTCTTACGACCGCTCGTTTAAAGACTTCTGTGGGATCAAGAAGCTTTACGAGTACCGTTGGTGGGAAACTAGATGATTGCGTTGTTATTTTAGTTTTCGATTATTGATTTGATTGACTAACGGATGTTGAATCTTTGATTGCACCTAGTTTGTTTATTCTTGAGAACCTTCTCTTCTGATATAAGGCTCACTCAAACTAGATCAAAGATTTAATGTTTCTACGGATATATGTTTTTCTAGATCCGTAAGATAGATTCACTGATTTTCCATTGTTAACAGACTCCGTTCTGTGCGACAAATCAATAATGAATCAAGTTTTTTGTTGCAGGTTGTTACTTTGAAGATTAAATCGAAGATTGAAGATTTGAAGACTTTTGTTCTTGTGTTTTGATCTTGGTGTAACTTTCTGTGACTTGATTTTCCGGGATTAAGAGGTTGTTTATTTTCAATAAACATAACCCTTTTTAGATCAACAAGTAGTTTGTGAATTTATCATAAACCTTGTAATCAAGATTGATTATTTCGATAATCATTGTCTTGTTTGATCTTGTAACCGAGGAACTTCGAATCTGGTAACAGGTCTTAAAAATAGAAGATCCTTAACTGTTCTTTTATCATATATTTCGGTATTGTGACTATAAAGTGAGTTTTGTTACCAAACAATTTATCCTTTACTGTTTGGAATACGATCCAAAGGAATCTTGTCTTTCCAGTTGAAAGATTGGTAGAAAAAGTTATTGTGAACCATTAAGAAGATATATTAGTTTAGTCCTAAAGAGAACGCCTGTTCTGCTAGGATATCTAGTATCAAATATCTATTGAGAACTTCGGTTCTGCTAGATATTATCAAAACAAGAATACTGCTGAAGCTGAGTAACTAGGATTTTAGTTTACTTAGTATTGTCTACACGAAGTTGCAGGTTTACTTGTTGTAGCGTATTAATTCATTGAGTATTCAAAACTGGACTAGGTCCCGGGGTTTTTCTACAAGATTGTAGTTTTCCTCGTTAACAAAATTCTTGTGTGTGCTTTACTTTATTTCCGCATTATAATTGTTTTTACATTATAATTAAAGTAAATACACTTGTACGTTAACTAGGCACTTGATATTTATCTTATAAGATTTCGGTTATACCGTACTATTATCAAGTGAACACTTTGTTGTAGTATTGTCTCGATTTCATATCCATAGACGATCACACAAAGTATATTGGATTTCTCCACTTGACTTTGATATTCTCCCTTTGTTAGGCCAGTCCGGACTAACCCTATTTCAAGTGGACACCGTGTTGAAATATTCCTTGAGTGATTGTTGCTCCAAGAGGTTTATACATGGTAGAGATTGAATAGGTTGTGATCAAATAAAAAAATTGTGGTGTATTTGGGTACTCTCGTCTTTTCAGCCTTAAACCAGTGTGAAAATCCCCAAATATATATCTTTTACTACCTATTTTAAACTTTTCTCATAAACATATCTAATCTTATGCTTAAGCCAGGTGCAAAATATTGACCAAGCCCAACTAGCTAGCTTATCAAGGACTCAAGCCCCTCTCATATAAAATTTCTAGTTTTAACACATTATCATTTTCAGAAGAATCAGAACAAGGATTTTATTTAACAATATTTGCGCTAAACTCTTTTAAAAAACCACTATATCTCACTTTACGGAAAGATAAAAAACATAAGTACTCGAGAGCCTAGTTAGCAATTCGACGAAATTCGCTAACTATTTCGGTGTGGTGCACTTTTTGAATTATTCGGAAAACTAATTCGCTGATTTAGTTCGGCTTTCTAATTTGCACAAAAAAATGTTCACCTAGAGAATGGAGTTTTGGTTGGTAAGCAAATGCCTTAAACTCTGACCCATTGCCCATTGCTGTATTTGTTGTACATATATTGTATATATTCCGTTTAAATCAGCACTCCTCTTTCGTCTTCCTGGACGATTTTTCTCTCATCTCTTTGGATGATATTTCTTTCGTTTCTAATACGATTTTTATCTCTACTTATCTTTGCTTCAGTATTCTACTCGATTTTAATCTACTGTCTCTTAATTTAGTTAAACTCCCATTAAACTCCCCCCTTATTTTCATTCTAAACGACTTCTTCTCTCCATGGCTTCATCCTCCAACCAGCCAGAGATGAAGGAGACTGTTAAACGTGTGGGTAGTTTACTTGAGGAATAACCTCTTGAATCAATAGAACTACCGGATGATTAAGAAGAGACAATAGATAATTGGAAAAGAAGCCTACTCATTAAAGCGGTAAATGGAAGAGAATACGACATCTCTATTTTACAAGATCTGCTAAAGAAAGCTTGGAAACCTACTGGTTCATTAAACGTCTCAGTCTTTGATCAGGGCATCTACAAGATAAATTTTGAACATATTTGTGATATGGGTGCAGCTATTTCGGGGTCTCCATGGGCAATCAACGATAACTTATTAATCATTGAAAAGCGTGAACCAGACAAACTTCCATCAGAATACAAATTCCAGTTTGTTGATTTCACCATCCAATTGCATGGCCTCCCTGTTAGTGCCTTGAGTGCAAGGAATGCTTCGTTCATTGCATCTAAAGTAGGTACTCCATATCCAATTGAACCAGAGGAAACAGCCAAATGGGGTAGATATGCCCGTGTCAGAGTGAAGCTAGATATTCTAAAGGAAATAAAAAAGGAGATTCAGGTTACTTTGGCATCCAAGAAAGTTGTCATGGCTCAAATCAAATATGAAAAACTTCCTGAAGTCTGATTCACTGTGGATTTTTTGGGCATTTGATGAAGCAATGTCCTGTCCTCTCAAAAGCCTGTGAAAGATTTTTCGAAGAAGGCTCAGAAGAATTCATTAAACAAATGTCAGATAAAAGAAATGCCAGATTCTCCGAGGAAGAAATCAAAGCCAATTCCAGAACCAAAATGTCAAGTATTTCAAAAAGCACTGAAAATTCAAAAATCTCCATTGCCAAATCTTCAATCATTACCCAACAAGAAAGTCAATCATCTCAGATAATCAATCATCCAACTCAATCAATGGTCCACAATCAATCACCCCATTCATCACCCGCACTCTCAATTGAAAATGTAACGGATGAAACTGTAGTCATCACCCAATTGCGCCGTAATAGTAGCCATGTTGCTGCCAATACGGTCATTAATCCACCTCTTCCAGAAAATATCACTTCCGTTACTCACCTTAATTCTGGTAAAAAATCAAAACCCATATCCATACCTGCAATGAACCAGCCCATCAATCCAACTCCTCAAAATGCCCAAACACAGGAGTCAAATACAGAACTCAATAACCAAAATTCAAATCTGGTTCAGAAAAATCATAACTCGTTTAATCTTCAACCGGATTCATTAAATAACACCACCCAAGCAGTATCCCCAAATAATCAAAACACCATCTCCTCCAGTATAATCCCTAAAAATACTCATACCAATCCAGAAACTTTGCCCAAATTTAAGATAAAAAAATGAAAAAGAGAAGCTCGTATTCTCTCTAATTCCTCTATTATTATCAATCTTCCTCTAATCGGTTCAAAAAGATCTTCTGATCCAATGGAATGTGATCCCCCCTCAAAAATTCCAAATATCAAACGGGATGTGGTGGCTATCCCTGAAAAGCCACAAGGATCATGTTAGTCATGTCTTGGAACTGTTGTGGTTCGGGGAATGACACGACAGTCCAAACTTTGAAATCGTTCCTCAGAGCTTGCCGTCCTTCAATCTTGTTTCTCTCTGAAACACTGCTAAATGAGAGGAAAAACAGAAGAATAAGTAACTCTCTTGATTTCAGACATTTAAAAAAAAAAAAATATTCCTGCTTGTGGTCGAAGTGGTGGCTTTTTAGTCCTTTGGAAAGACAATATTGATCTATCAGTTTCATATGCTTCTGCAAATATCATTAGATGTACTATAGCCAGACATCTCCACTTACCTGAATGAGAGTTGCTATGTGTATATGGTCCACCTGCACATCAGGATAGAAACCTATTTTGGCCGAATATGTCTACTACGTTAGCCTTTATTTCTAATCCATGGTGCATTATTAGTGATTTGAATGTATTGGCATCAAGAAGGGAGAAACATGGGGGTTCCGCTTTTTATGTAAATTGTAAAGAGTTTAAGGCATTGTTGAGGGATAGAGATATTATGGATTTGGGATATATTGGACCTGCATACACATGGTCTAACTGTGCCACACAAGATGAACCAATATATGAGAGGCTAGATAGAGCCATTGCTAGCTGCTCATGGAGATTACTATTTCAAGATGCTGTAGTACATCATTTTCCAAGGATTTCGAGTGACCATGCTCCTATTCTCATGAACACTATGAGGAAGACAAAGAAAAGACAAGGTTAGTTCCAATTGGAGTGATTCTGGACCTCCCACCCTCAATTCTTAGAAGAAACTCAAAGCTCTTGGAACAAAGATGGAGTATCTACATTCACAGAGCCTACAACTCTAGGCAGAGACTTATACAAATGGGGAAAAAAACGTTTGGGCATATTACAAGGGAATTGGAAGCAGAGAGACAGAAATTGTGTGAGCTGCAAGGAAAATCCCAATTGAGAGACATTATAAATGAAGATAATGAAATTCTAAGAAGGATTGAAGTCTTATCAAAGAGAGAAAGAATGTTCTGGGAGCAAAGAAATCATTCAAACTGGGTTCCTAAGCATGATAAGAACACAAAAACCTTTCACATGGCTGTGGTACATAGAAGAACAAAGAACCACATTCTTGCTCTTAAGAATGATGATGATAATTGGACTTCTGATGCTGATTCAATCAAGAGTGTTCTCCTTAGCCACTTCCAGCAAATTTTCTCCAAAGACCAAAGTGTATGTCCTCCTAACTCTCATCTTATCAATCTTAATATGGTCTCTTCATTACACTGTAATATCATTGTTGTTGTCCCTACTAGTGATGAAATTCTTCACACTCTAAAGAACATGGGACCCTTAAAGGCCATTGGTCCTGATGGGTTCCCAACTCTCTTTTACACCAAGTACTGGCACAGTGTTGGGTCTGAGGTCACTAATCTTATCCAAGATGGCTTCAGATATTGTTGGATTTCACCTAGACTTAATCACAGTAATCTAGCCTTGGTCCCTAAAGTGAAAAATCCAGCCTATCCTAGTGACTTTAGACCTATTGCCTTATGAAATGTCCTCTACAAGGTCATCATAAAAATCATTACTTGTAGACTCAGCACCTACCTGGACAAGCTTATTGATAAGAACCAATCTGTATTCATACCAGGCAGGCAGATCCTTGATAATATCGTCACTGCCAAAGAAATTGTGCACTCCATGAATCAGTCTAATTCCACTGTAGAATCCTTTGCACTCAAACTTGACATGAGAAAAGCTTACGATAGAGTGGATTGGTCTTTCTTGAGTGATGTTCTTAAAAATTTTGGTATAAATTATCATGCCCGTGACCTTATCATGAGTTGTGTGAAAACTGCCACCTTTTCCATCAAATTAAATGGGTATCCTGAGGGTTTTTTCAGAGTCGAGAGAGGAATCAGACAAGGTTACCCCCTCTCTCCATATTTGTTTATATTATGCTCTCAAAGTCTAACCTATCTTATGAAAAAAATGGAAAATGAAGCTCTTTATTCAGGTTACAAGATCAATAGATGGGCTCCTCCTGTTTCTCACCTGATGTTTGCAGACAATGTGATGTTGTTTGGCACGCTGGATCAAAAAACTGTAAATTCAGTCTCTGTCGTACTTCAAGAATACGTCACATGGTTGGGACAACAAGCCAATTGTAGTAAATCTGCCATCATCTTCAGCAAAAAGTCCCTCCTGAAAGGCAAGATGAAATCACTAGTCTGTTGGGAGTCAGAAAGATGAATAAGTATTTGGGTTTTTAGATCCTTAAACCTAGTACTAGAGTGGCTTCTCATGAATTTTTGCTTGATAAATTTGACTCTAAGCTTTCTAGCTGGAAGAAGTATTTTTTAACTCATGAAGTAAGAACTGTATTAATTCAGTCAGTTCTAGCCTTATTACCCCTCTACTACATGGCTACTACAATACTGCCGAAACCTGTGATCAACAAACTCAATCGAACAATCAGGAACTTCTGGTGGGGGCATTCCAGAGACAAAAAAAGACAGCACTACATCAAATGGGATTGGTTCATAACTTGTAAAGAAAAAGGAGGACTAGGGCTCAGGTCTTTAGAGAAACTGAATCAGTCATTGGTAGCTAAACTGGCGTGGAGGTTTCTGCAAGATTCTAACTCTATTTGGGGCAACATCTTGAGGGCAAAGTACTTGAGAAATACTTGCTTTTGGGGAGCAAAAAACCCTCAAAACTGTTCTAGTACATGGAGTGCAATTCTAGATAGTAGAGATCATCTCAAGCTCGGCTGTATTTGGCTAGTGGGAGACGGCACAAAAATTAACACCTGGTCGGATCCTTGGATTCCCACTGTCCAGGGATTTAAGCCATTACTGGATACTAATTCACCAAGTAATATCCAAAAAGTTGTGGATCTCATAATTCCAGGTGAAGGGAGGTGGAATACAACACTTTCGACCATTTCACTGCTCAGCAAATTTTGAAGATTCAAATCCATAACAATTCTTCTGAGGACAAACTTATTTGGTACCATACTCCACATGGTCAATTTACTACTCAGTCCTTTCAGAAACTGTTGAGCAACAATGCAGGTGAGTCATCACTCTCTAATGATCACTCTTTCCCTTGGAAACAATTCTGGAACAAGAAAAATTTAGCACCTAAGATCCAAATCTTCCTTTGGAGAATAATTCATGACGACACTGGTGTGTTAAACAAAATTGGGAAATTTATAGAGGGGGTACCTAAGGAGTGAAGATGTTGTAACGCAGATGTCGAAACAGTGGACCGTGTGATTTTACAATGTCCCCTAGCTCAAGCTGTCCTTTTTGCTTCTCCATTAAATCTAAGATTGTCCAACCCTTCCACAGCAAACGTTAAAGATGTCATTGCTGATTGGATTATGAGAAGGGATGGAGATGATTATTTTTATATGGGTGCTTGTATCCTTTGGGCCATTTGGAATAGATACAATTATATGGATGAAGAACTGCATGAACCTTTTGTGGGTATGAGTCAAGGAAAACCTGGATACCACCTTGGCAAAACTACATCAAAATTAATGTGGATGCTGCTGTGAAAGAACCTAAATCTGCTTGTGCTGTGATTGCTTTTAATTCAAATGGTACTGTCCTGTGCGGCGGCTCCTCCAGTTTTCAACAGAGCAACCCCCTTGTAGCCGAAGCTAATGGTTTTCTACTTGCCCTTCAACTTGCAATGAAAGAAGACTACAGCCGTATCGTTGTAGAATGTGACTGTCAGAGAGTCCCTAACATTCTTAATGGTCAGAACCCAACTATTCCCCGGAGAATCCTAAGGACTGTTGAGCAGATCTGGAACAGCAACGCAAGTTTTTCAAGTGTGGAATTTAACTTCGTTCAGCGTGGAGCTAACTCTTCGGCTCACAAACTCGCAAAATATGCTATTCAGCATAATGTCCAAGACTGGTGGACAGCTTCTCAAATCTCTTCTTCTCTGAACATCTCCGAGCTATCCGGAAACTAGTTGTTTTTTCTTTTTTGGTTCTTTGTTGTTTATTCCCTTTTCACTATAATATTTTTTTTTAATATGCACCGAATTATTAGTATCGAACTCATATAGCTAACAAGAATTACACACACATTTCCACATCTATATCGAATTGCGTATGATTGACCAGAATATTGACCGAGTTTTCAGTTTACCTAGCCGGGTAATGCGCACACCTTTACCGACTCGAATTATTGCCGGTCGCCGGATTGCTACCTAGGCTATGCGCCGGTTGTCGTAGAGTTTAATAGAATCGGGTCAGGTCGGGTATGAGTATCGGGTGAGATTTGCTCAGCGCTAGGTTTGGTATAAGTTATAACTGTGAAAGGAACCAAAAACAGGGACCTCGAAAATCATCCAAAAGCGAAAGTAAGATCCAGATAGAGAAGAGAACGTTTCCAGGCAGCAGTCATGACAACCATTCGAAGATTTTGTTGCAACGATCTTCTCCGATTTACTAATGTCAATTTCGATCATCTTACCGAAACGGTAAGACATTAATCAACTCTCCCTATCTCCTTTTATCTAGTGTCTAACATGTGATTGTGTTTTTGCAGTTCAATATGTCATTCTACATGACATACTTAGCAAGATGGCCTGATTATTTTCATGTAGCTGAAGCTCCTGGAAATATAACCATGGGTTACAGTAAGCCCCTGATTCCTCCTTTATTTTTGTTAATATTTTTGCCCTAAATTTACACTCTCAGTTGACAACTATAGATATACAGTTATTGAACTAGGGTTTGAGGAAATGTGTGGGATTGAATTAGAGTTTTCGAAGTTATTGAATTTGAGTGGGTATATTGCCATAAGGGCATTTGTTAATCAGATTGTAGCTGTCTGTTACATATTAAGAGGGGTGTGACATTTGCACAGATGGTTATGACATTGGTTTGCTTACCTTGTTTAACTTGGCAATTGAAAATTCATGTGAGTTATTTCATTCCTTGAAGAGATTAATGCTTGTGTGTCGTTTGTTTTGTTATCGTCTATGACAACAACATGATGAGAAAAAGTCTGGATAATTGTAGTGTACTATACTGTAAAAACAGAAAGCATTGACAAAAGATTCACCTATGGGTTGACGCCAAAGAAGTAGTTTATCGATCGTTTACATCATAGTTAGCAAATGCACGTCTCTATAAGGCTTTGGTTTGCCAACTAATAGAAACTGGGTCATCTTGACGGCTTCTGCTAATTTAGACGGCTGAAAGTTGCTTCATATGCAACATGTAGACTTTAGTCATCTTGTACTTAACTTGGAATCATCTTTTTTTCTCGTTAAGTTTTGCTGCAAACTCATTAATTGCCCTTTTGTTGTCTGTAAGAATTACTAATTATTATCAATGTTAATGTGCTTATAGTTATGGGGAAAGTTGAAGGACAAGGCGAATCTTGGCATGGCCATGTAACTGCAGTTACTGTTGCTCCGGAGTATAGGAGGCAGAAATTAGCTAAGAATCTCATGAGCATGCTCGAGGACAGCAGTGACAAGATGTAAGTCTTCCATTTACTTCTGAATTGTCCATGCCTCGGATGAATTAAGGTTTCCCTATTATCTTGTTTTTTTTTTTTTTTTTTCCTTGGTTTGATTTAGATGTAACTTTGAGAAATTCAGTTAGTGAACTAGGGGTGACCCAATACGATCTCGATGCTGTACTGTAATCTTTTGTCTACTAACAGAATCCTTCTTTGGCAGTGACAAGGCCTACTTTGTGGACCTCTTTGTGAGGGCATCCAATGGACCAGCCATAAAGATGTATGAAAAGGTATGCATCAACCTGTGATATAATATTGGATAACTTGTGCTGTGCTTCTAGAGTGTTTCAAAATATTTTGCCGAGTAGTTTCATTGTACTTCTGCCCGAACACATGCTCACATGATCAGCATTTTCTTTGTTCCTCCTCAGCTTGGCTATATAATCTATAGACGGGTGCTGCGGTACTATTCTGGAGAGGAAGATGGATTGGGTGAGTTATCATACTCTGTTGACATAGCCGTGCTTGTTTTCACTTCACCAACATCTATAGTTAATCAACAACCCTAATTCTTTCCTGCTCTTTTGGTTCTCATTTTCAGACATGCGGAAAGCTTTATCACGAGATGTTGAAAAAAAGTCTGTTATTCCCCTCAAAAGACCAGTTACTCCTGAGGAACTGGAATATGACTAGTTAATTGTGGTGTTTCAGATGTCCATGTTTATTAGCTTGCATCTATCTCTTGCTATGAACATGTAACCTGAGCTCTAAAACTGGCTTTGAATTGTGTTGTTTATGCTTCAACGTATTGTAGTAATATAGTTTGTATAAACTTGTGACAGATATATTTACCGAGTTTAATGGTTTATCAATAATAGCAACCTCTCATCCTTGGTAATTTATGTTGTCCTGGTCAAGTACCCAACCAGGACAACAAAGGTGTAATATTTTTTGATAAGTTTGTATGCTCTTTCCCTTATCATTAAAGATTCAGAAACATTCTTCAAAAGAGCTTGGAGTGAATTGGTTGACAAAATGTTGCGAAAGAATGCAGCAGCATAGTTTGCTCTACAGATAGTAATTGCTCCTTAAAACCCTTCAGATTGAGTTTACTAAAACACATTAAAAGTAAAATAAATAGGTAGGCTGAGCTGCAGAGATTGTCAATAAGGAAGCATGAAATGTAGTTATGCTAATCAAACCAGGGGAAGCATGAAATGTAGTTATGCTAATCATGCGTGCCTTGGTTATGTGCCCAAACGTCAGTGCTGTACTGCTGTGGGATGGAAGAATGGGTGAAGTTCTAGGAAGAAAAGACCCACCAGAGCTCAACTGACCAAGAACTGTTTCCTTCAGTTTAACTCTGATGTGGTATTTATGGTAAAACAGGAACCAAATCACTTATAATAACAAGATAAAAATGCATTTGGATCAAACCAAAATGCAGGAATAGTGCAACTTGCTGATGGTATTTATGGTAAAACAGGAACCAAATCACTTAATAACAAGATAAAAATGCATTTGGATCAAACCAAAATGCAGGAATAGTGGAACTTGTTGATGGCTGATTTAATGTCTGTAACGGTGCTTGAGAAGTCTGAACATGAAGTAGTATGATTTGTCACAGGTGATAGGTCTATAGCTTTGATTTTTTTTTTTTTTAGTTCTTACTTTACTCTTGCATTTTCAGCTGAAGGATGAAGTTCGGACACTCTGGGGTGCTGTTAAGAAGGCCTCATAGAGATGTTATTATTTCCCTAAAAGAACAGGTATATGCTTGGGCACTCTGGAGAACCTCTGATAACAATTGAATTCGATGGAGAATCAATACCACTTATGTTCATCAAATTCTTTACTGCTTGGTAACTTGCAATTGTTTAGCAGTAAAGAGGTACTTCGTAATTTCATTTAGTGGGATAATATAGCTGGTACCCGGAAATATCAAGTATAATACTATTAAAATAAAGGGTTATTTAACGTTTGGTACCCAGTAAATGTCTAATACCTAGCTTTGGTACCCAATAATTGACATATTAAGGGTTGGTACCTTGACCTACCGTTGACTGTTAAAGACAAACCATTGACCTAACTTGATGTTAACTTTTAATTTTAATTATTAATACAAATTAATAACTTAATGGCGTTAACTAGCCATTAGCACGTGATTTCAATCAAACCGTGTGACTCTGTTCATTTTGATCTTACGACTAAAACCTAATTGATCCAACGGCTATAACTTGACCTTGAACATTGGAGTTGTTATACTGGTTCAGGGATTTCGTCGAACACCTTCTGTGTGTGCGACTATCTGCTGGTGAATAGGTGATTTTGTTGCTACATACGTAACCCTTTCTAGAACTCAATCTAAACCACTGTTTCAATTCATTCTCTAATTAAGGGAAAATGAGAGACCAATTTATGTTTCAGTTCTTAATTTGTTGCCTTGTTAGGAAGCCATTGGTTCTTCAAATCCGAGTGCTAACCTGTAATTTTACGCTATGATGCAGGATGAAGAAGACATGAAACAAGACAACAAGTTGACATCAGAAGCACATAAATTAATGGTACTTGATTAATAAATTATAGAAAAGATTGATTCTACTGTTTTTCATATCCCATTTTATCTTTACTATTTATTTTTTCGTTTAAATGGAAGCAAAATGAAATTAGAGATATTATTGGCTTGACTGATAATGACGGTTGCCATTACTGCTATCAGATCAAACCCCTAAACAAGAAGCATCAGCTATTGTAAATAGAAGAAAACCTACTGCAGCAAAAGCTACCACTCCTCTTCAACATCCAAGACCAATCACTTTCTTCTTCAAAGATTTTGTTTACTTGAACAAGGAGCTTATCAGTTTCATCTCGAGGGGTATCTTTTTTGTTACCACTTAGTAAATTAAATCAACTCCACAACCTAATACTATATTGAGCAATGGAAGGAAATCTAAACCAGCGAGAAAAAGATCTACCACTAATCGATGACAGACAAAGTGAATGGAGTAAGAGATAAGATGGACAAACTATCCACTAATCTAGAAGTCTTCTGTTGAAGAAGAAGATATTCGGATCTGGGACCCTAGCTGTTCATGGTGGTGGAACAAAAACAGAAAAGTCAAACCACAATAATGCTTTTCCAAAAAAAAAAAAAAAAAAAAATCGCTTTTTGGTCCTTACACGTTTACAGTAGTCAATCATATCTGGCCCTATATCTCAGCTGCAGTAATGTCATTAACGGAAAGTTAGGAAAGTTCTGGCCATTGTCATCAATGATAAGGCTAATAAGGTAAAAACATAGGTTCTGTCACAGAATTGATAACTTAGTTAAGTCAACGAGTCAGCTTGGAGGTCAACGGTAGGTCAAGGTACCAACCCTTAATATTTCAAATATTGGGTACCAAAGCTAGGTATTGGACGTTTGCTGGGTGCCAAACGTTAAATAACCCTAAAATAAAACTTAATACAGGGGCTTCACATTCCAATAGAGAGGATTTACATCGATTCCTAGTGATTAAAAAATTGGTTATGGCGTGTCTTGATGTAATAGCAAATGTCTAAGTTACCCTCCATCTAAAATCAAAACCTAAAAACTAAAATCAAAACCTAATTCTAATTCAAAAATTTGCTCCCCTTCTCCTCCTCCTTCTTCTAAACTTCATCTCCTACATCAACCGTAAATCCTTCCCTCTTTTTTTCAATTGAAATCATTTCATCGTCTTCGATTAATTGGTGACTCGAAAAACTTATAATCGTCGGTTGAAATCTCTATTAAAGATGCGCAAGAAGCAAATTGGTAGAATTGATGGTAATCAACAAACCAATTACGTTTGAAATGGTTAGATTGATTGAAATCGGTAGAAAAAAAAAAGGTTTTAGAACCATTTATGGTGAGTTTAATTTCCCCCAGAAAACCCAACCGTGACTGATTTACAGTTGGGTTCTTCCAAAGGAAAAACCCCCCAACCGTAGCTGTTTTACAGTTGGAGGATTTTCCCCAGTTACAGTTGGGTTCGACCAAGACTAAACCTAACCGTAAAACCAAAATACCCACTGTATCTGGTTTCCAACCGAAAATGTTTTACAATTGGGTTTTCTTAGTTACAATTGGGTTCGACCAAGACTAAACCTAACCGTGAAACCAAAAATCCAACCATAACTGGTTTACAATTGGGTTTCCCCAATTTTACCCAGTTACGGTTAGGAGTTCATCATCACCTAACCGTAAATTTGTCTTACTGATGCAGGGTTATAGGATTGATACAGAAACTGAACCCTAAAAACTTTTGTGAGTTCTTTAACTTTTTATTATTCATCAACTGGCTCTAAAAAAACATTCAATGAACACTTAAATATAACACTAAGACTTGGAAGCTAAGAAAAACATATGGAAAGATAAACCTAAGAGAACCTACGCCTTAACTAGATGCTAATAATTCGCAAAACAAAAATGGCTAACCAATAGACTTCTCCTGAAATAAAAACTCTACTTAAGGAACTTAACCATTGTTGGGTCTCGGGCTTCCAAATAGGCCAAGGCCTGTTCTTTTACTTCATCATTCTCCCCGGCACGAAAAAAATTAGTCTCTGAATTTTGTTCTTCATCTTCTGCATTATCACCATAATAAGGAATAAGATGCTTAACATTAAACACATCAGTTGTTTTCAAGTGACTTGGAAGGCGAAGACGATAGGCATTTGAATTTATCTTCTCCAGCACTTCTAAGGGTCCAATCTTACGAGGACCTAGCTTGTTGTACTCGCCTGTAGGGATATGATCCTTTGTAAGGACAGCCCAAACATGATCGCCAACCTCAAACTCAACCAAACGACGACTCCGGTCTGCTGCAATCTTATACTTCGTATTAGTCTCAACGAGTCTCTTGTGAACATCAGTATGAATGTCCTGCAGTTGAGTGTAAACTCTCGCATCTCTTGCTGGAATCTTCTTCAAGTCGGGAACGGGAGATAACTCCAATGCTGACCTCGGGTTGTATCCATACACTATATAAAAAGGACTAAATCCAGTACTACGATTAACTGACCTGTTAGAGCCTACCAAACTTCGTAATAGGTTACCCAGCGAACGATTGATAACTTCTGTTTGTCATCGGTTTGCGGATGATAAGCGGTACTGAAGTTCAAACTGGTCCGCAACATCTTCCATAAACTCCGCCAAAAATGGCTTAAGAATCACGTGTCTCTGTATGAAACGATAGAGGATGGCAACCCATGCAGTCGATAAACATCTATAAATAACAATTGAGCAACGTTTACTTCGTCTGTTGTCCGCTTGCAAGCAATAAAGTATGGCATCTTCGAGAACCTGTCAACCATGACAAATATAGAATCCATCCCTCGCTGAGTTTTAGGTAAACCCAGGACAAAGTCCATGCTAATGTCAGTCCAAGGTGTTTTTGGAACTGGTAACGACAAGTATAGACCTGCATTTCTGGCAACCCCTTTTGAAACTTGAAAAAGATGGCAACGACGGACAAATCTATCAAATTCCTTGGTTAATCCCACCCAGAAATAAGAGTCTGTGACAATGAGTAATGTTTTATCATGACCAAAATGTCATTCGCTATGCAGTTCCTTGATGATTTTGTAACGAAGACTACAATCTGGAATGCATGGACGTACCCCCTTGACCAAAAAACCATCATGGAGAATATAATCTGTACGCTCCCTATTCTGCACCGTCGTAATTATTGGATAAAAATAGGGATCAGTAGCTAGTGAGGCCTTTAAGGTTTCAAAGCCAATTACCTGTGGGGTGATTGTTGTAAGAAGTGACCTACGACGACTTAAGGCGTCTATAACTCGATTCTGGACTCCTGATTTATGTTGTAATATGAAATTGAATTCTTCTAAGTAGTTAGACCATCGAGAATGCCTTGGTCTGACAGAGCCTTGTTGCCCAATGTGTTTCAATGCTTCGTGGTCGGTGTAGAGAACAAACTCATTATGGATGAGGTAATGTCGCCAGTGTTTGAGAGTATGGACTAAGACATTGAATTCAAGCTCATAAGTGTTGTAACTTAGCTTTTCTCCATCCAACTTGTCACTGAAATAAGCAATAAGCCTCCATTGTTGACTGAGAACAGCTCCGATTCCAATCTTTGAAGCATCGGTGTGTACTTCAAAGGGTTTTGTAAAGTCCGGCAATGAAAATATTGTAGTTGTCGTAAGCTTATGTTTTATATCTTGGAAACTCTTCTCTGCCCTGTCCGTCCACTCAAACGGCCCAGCTTTTAAGCAATCAGTAATGGGTGCCATAATAGTGCTAAAATTGCTGATAAAACGCCTATAGAAAGACGCAAACCCATGAAAGCTTCGAACTCTGGGCCAGGTCCTTAATGCCTCAATCTTGCTCTCGTCAACCTGTATTCCATCTTTGGTGATCACATAACCAAGGAAATGAACCTTTTCTGTGCAAAAAGAACATTTCTTTGTTGTTGCATATAACTTCTCTCCCCGTAACACAATTAGCACTTCCCTCAAGTGATTCAAGTGAGTATCAAGATCAGCACTATAGATAAGAATATTGTCAAAGTAAAAAACCACACACCTGCCGATAAATGGTTTTAGTACCTGATTCATTACTCGCATAAATGTGATTGAAGCATTGGATATACCAAAAGGTATCACCAACCATTCATATAATCCTTCTCGAGTCTTGAAGGATGTTTTCCATTCATCCCCTGGCTTGATTCGAATCTGATGGTAGCCACTCCTTAAGTCCAATTTGCTAAAGATGGTAGCCCCGTGCAATTGGTCCAATAAATCATTAAGTCGCGGAACTGGAAAACGATACTTGATTGTTATCTTGTTGATTACCCGACTGTCCACACACATCCACCAACTGCCATCCTTCTTTGGTTTATGTAACACCGGGACGGCACAAGGACTCAAGCTCTCTTAAATGAAGCCTTTTGCTAATAACTCCATAACTTGCCGCTGCAACTCTTCGTGCTCTCTCAGACTCATCCTGTAATAGAGTCGATTTGGCAAGGAAGAACCAGGAGATAAATCAATTTGATGTTGGATGTCACGTAACCAGGAGATAACAATGGCTTAACTTCATCTGGAGCATCAAAATCACTACCACTTTCCATCCCCAATAAGATAAATACAATATCTAAGTCCTTCATTTCTTCTTCAAAACTCTACATTGTCAGCGAAGTTGGCATAATTTTGAAAGATGCATCTTTATTGGGAAGTAGTATAATACGCTTAGCATCAAATAAAAATGAGTAAGTGTTCTTCTTCCCATCATGAGAAACATCTCGATCAAACTGCTAAGGCCTCCCTAACAAGAGATGCCATGAATCCATAGGTACTACATCACACCAAGCTTTATCGCGGTAAGTCGGATGATAGACACATTTTTGTGTATGAATTGTCTCGATTCTATATATTGTTAGTGCTCAATTGTTGTACTTATTATGGTTTTTATGTCTTTGTAGGTGTTTTCGGAGAAATAAGTTTTTGTGAAGAAAGTTGCTCAAAAAGTGGCATTTGGACTTCTGGGAGAAATTACTACAGACACCCCAGAAACTACTATTTCCACCCTAGTTGCTAAAGGGACTCTACTGGCGGATAAGGGGCAACCATCTTCAACATTTCAAACCTGAACTTTTGGCGGGAAAATGAACCAGCACACCTGCAGATTAGGGTTCGAGATTCAAGCGAGATTTAAAGAGATTCAAGAGCAGATTATTGTTGGGATGATCCTGTTAGAGCATAATAGAGCTGGTACAAGTGTTTTGATCGATCAAAATTGGCTGCATGATCGTGTTGGAGCAGAACAGAGAGGAACTATCACGGACATTCTGATTCGGTAGTAGGTGGAGTTATATTCGGATTTGGTTGTCTGGTTGGATTGGGATATGCCTGTTTCGACAAAACAGGATAACTATGTCTCCCAGATTCGAAAATATATGAGGAATTCACCGGTTTGACTAAAACAGAAACCAAGTTATTACTCGAGTTATTTTCTGTTTATTTTTGGAAGTTACAGGTGTAGGTAGGGTGAGAATATCTTCTGGAGATTTGTTTCTGCCGCAGGGAGTGTTTAACAGATCAGTTGACGCGTGAGAAGATTTTGGGAGATATTTTTTCGAGTCGAAGGAGGAAAGTAAATATATCAAATTCATTATGCAAGATTTGGTCATGTGGGTATAAATACTTGTTGTTGAACTCACAAAAGGAGGTACGTACACTTTGGGGAAAGTTTAGAAGCATAACAGAGAGTTTGGGGAAGATTTGGGAGGCTGCAGGGCTGAGAAGAAGAATTGCAGAGACGTTTCTCTGCTGGTGCAGAGAAGAAGAAGACGAAGAACATAAGACCCGCGTCTTAAAGTCGTTGGAAACTGTCGCATATAAGCGGCAGTTTGCAAAACCTTTCTAGCGACTGCGGAACAGTGCCAACAACACTACTCCTGTATCGTTCTTTGTAATAGTGATTATGCGACACTTTTCATGCGTCACAAAATCCTGTTTTTAATAATTTGCATTCCTTTCATCATTTGTAAACCACTTTTGAGCAATGAAACAATATTTTGATCGTGCTTCCACTATGATGAGCTAATTCTCGCGCAACCAAGGCAAAGGAGGAAACTATTCACTCATGTTTGATTGGTAAATTCTTTTTATAATTTCTTTAATTATTTATTTTATTTAATTCACTAGGATCAACATAATTAAAGATAAAATTGGTTTTCTTAATTAGTTGTGAATCATTTCGATGTATTATGCTTAGAATCAATTCTTTGATAATTCATGCTTAGGGATTACAATTTAATATTTGGACACCTTATAGATTAAAAGTGAATTAATGAGAAAAAGAACTTAATAATAATTTCAGAAATCTCTTTGTAAACCAATCAACTAGAAGGAATAGTGGAATCCGGAGCCTTGGTCTATTTTAATATCTTGAAATCAAATTTTGAATTAAGTTTTCTTCTTATTTTTAGTGTTATTTAAGTCTGAAATCGAAAATCTTCACAAGTCTTAGAGTTTGAATCCTTTTTACTACAACAATAAAAATAATCATCATCGGACCATTGAAAACTGAACCAAGCATTGCTTAGAAACACTTACCTCAGTTCCCTTTTTGAGACATGAAAGCTTGTACGACTTAGTGTGTTCTTTAGTACTTAGTCAGAGCTTGTTCACAACTTCAGCTGAAATAACGTTCTCACAACTCCCACCATGAATAACAAAGTGACAAATTTTACCTTCAATAGTGCAAGTTGAGTGAAATATGTTGTTGCGTAGCCAACAATCATTGTCTTCATCTTTAGGAGTGAAGGAAGCTCTTTGTACCACCATTGACCTCTTAGTGTAGGAAGAGTTAACGTCATCGCGATCATACCCAGACCCTCCAAGGAACAATAATGGCCCAACATCACCAGAGAGTTCTTCTGTCTCGGGTATTCTTCCTTGTCAAATACAGGTTGCCCGGTAATTTCCCGAACATGACTTTCTCTAATATCTTCAATGAACAAACTTTTCCCTCCAGTACCACCGGGACGTACTGTCTCAGGTCGAGTAACCTTTTTACACTCATTCGCAAAATGACCCGCATCGCCACATTTATAGCACTTCAACTCGCCCTTGGGTTTTGGTTGACTACCCCCGGGTTGATGACTAGCAGAGACGATAGGAGGGAATGGATTTTCCTTGTTCTCATAGGACACAGTATGTCATCCACTTCGACGAGCTGCCTGTTTTTCAATACTAATTGCCCGCTGATCTGCCTCCAACACATTCCAATGATCAAACAGATTTAAGGTGTCTTGATAATACTATCTAAGGCCACCAATATATCTAGTAACCATTTCCTCATCACTTTCTTTACGAGCATATCTGGATGCTAGTTGATAAAACTCTTTAGTGTAGTCATCGATGAACCTTCCAACTTGAGTCAATCGCTGCGTTCGTTGAGCCAACTCCCTTGCATAATTGAAAGGAACAAAAGCGGCACGCATATGCTTCTAAAGCTTTTCCCATGAGTCAATTTTTGCCTATCTTTGTCAATGAGCTTTCAATTGTTGCCACCACGAAGCAGCCGTTCCTCGAAACCTTGTTGCTACTAATGGTACTCTCCAATCTTTTGGTACCCTTTTAAACTCCAAAACTTCCTCCACGGAACAAAGCCCATCAATCAATTCATCTGGTTGCGAGCTATCATTAAAGTCTGGAATGTCAACTTTCAATCCTGATTTCCAATTCCTGGAACCACGGTATTGATATGCAGTGTGTTGACTCTCCACTACGCTACCAGCAAAGAAATTATACATGTATTCCTCATCATCCTCCTCCTCTGCCTCTTGCCGATTTAGATGTTAACGGTGCTCTTTTTGTTCCTGCATAACAGCCAACTGACGGGTGAGAACTTGAACCTGTCGTTCGAGTTCTATAATCCTCTCATACTCCATCACCTCCTCTTCATGGGGGTTAGCACGAGTATCCATTCGACGTCCTCCTCCTCTTCCTCGAGCCATGGACGTGATTAGTTTCTAGCGCCAAAACTGATGCAGGGTTATAGAATTGATACCGAAACTGAAACCTAAAAACTTCTATGAGTTCTTTAACTTTTTATTATTCATCAACTGCCTCTAAAAAACATTCAATGAACACTTAAATATAACCCAAGACTTGGAAGCTAGGAAAAACATATGGAAAGATAAACCTAAGAAAACCTATGCCTTAACTAGATGCTAATAATTCGCAAAAAAAAAACTGGCTAACCAATAAACTTCTCCTGAAATAAAAACTCTACTTGCGGAACTTAACCACTGTTGGGTCTCGGGCTTCCAAACAGGCCAAGGCATGTTCTTCTACTTCATCACTTAGAGTTGGCTACGAAGGAAAAACTCAAATGTAAACTGCTATGAAAAGCTAAAAAATTCAATCTTATTACGCACTTTCACCAATTTTGAGAAATAAAAAGGACATTAGTTGGGCGATCCAAAATCTAGGTTTTAGTTGGAAAAAAATCTCCAAACGTTTCTCTTTTTCTTCCCACCAAAATACTACACTTAATATGATTTTTCACCACTAACTATAAAAAAAAAACTTATTAATCTAATCATTAGTTAATTATATTATTGACACTAACTAAATGAGGGTTATTTAGCCGTTATGAAAATATTTAAGATAATGGGGTGACCATTTATGTCCTATTAGTGAAGCTCCTTTATTGGATTGTGAAGCCCCTATATCGGGCGCAGTTGCAGGCATGGAAATATAGGAAAGGAAGATACACAGAGTGCAAAATATGGCCATTGATTATCTTTGCGATAGTTTGGGCTATTTGGGATGAGAGGAATAGAGGATTTATGGCTCACAAAAGGCCCAAGTCAGAAAGAGAGACAATAACAGAAATCAAACTTTTGATTTATAAATGGGGGAAAACAAAAACTACTTTAACTTCTTTTTTTTTCCGTGTGTTAATCTCACATTGAAAAGTCATCATTGACAGTCGTTAATATGTAAATCTCAAAATGGGGGCATTTTCCTTATTACATTTTCTTTTAATATAAACCTTTTAAAGTATAAAAAAAAGAAAAGCCCCCATATTAGGTTTAATTATAATCGTCTTCAACAGTTCATTGTTACGTGGAAATGTAGATAAAGTTGATTATTGGTTGTGTGGTAATGTATCTCCAATAAAATTCTAAGATAAAAATGAATGAAATTCTTGTTACTACAGTTTTTTGTGTTATATTATGTTGGTCAGTAAGATATACTCGCATGGGTTACCTTAGCCTAAGGTGTGGAAGAAAGAGACATAAGATTTGGGTTTCACCCCTCGGTATATACGAGTGCAAGGCTTCTTCTCGATATTCTTTTGTTACTCCTTTGACGTCCAATACTTACCTGAAAGAAGGTATGTAATAGTAACTGGCTGCCAAGAACCTGTCAGATTACGAACTAGTACATGAGACGTTAATTTTTTTTTCTTTAGAAAAACTTAGGCTAAAAGCTAGCCTAAGAGGAGTACATGATGGAGTTAGTGGCCATAACAGAACCACCACTCACTCGATTGAAGTTCTTACAATACATAGCCAAATTAAAGGATTATAAGTTTTGGAGTCTATGATTAATATTCATACCTACTAAGACAAAAAGATAACTTGAAAGTTTTTAGTGTTATCTTCTCTTCTTGTTCTATCATGGTAACTCAGGTGGAAACACCCTCTATCAGCTGAATGGTATAACATGGTGAAGCGATTTAAGATATCCAAGGATTCAGCTTGTACTACAATGTTGGTATACTTCCATTCCTTGACCTAATCAAAAGTTAGATCAGCTCCTCCTGTTTCTCCTCCTTCTCGATGGTATCCTGGATATCCTCGAGTCCCAATGGTGTTACCTGCAAAATCTATAACAGTAAGAGCACTAAAAAAATTCAGGCTTTCTGGGTCTTGAAGAGTGAAAATTTGATAGTTACACTAAATTCTCCACCCAGATCAGGCTCCAGTGAGTAGTTTATAGGATTATTATTTTTTAAATTTCCAATATCCTTATGATGCAAAAGAGAATTAAGAACATGATTTTGAGTATAATGTACTCTGTTATGACTATATAAGTGTTGTTTTATGCTAGTGGTGGTTTGTCTGGCATTAGGCTGTATGTGATTAAGTAAAATCACATCTTGCCTTCCAAATGAACCAACATGCAATTGCATAAATGTTGCAACTTTCAACAGTATTTCTAGAGATGAACCAAGAGTTCAACTACTCCATAAAGTGGGTGTTATGATCAAATTTCCCATGGTCTTGACCAAGTAAGAGATGCCAAACTGAAGTAGAAGCTGGGAAGTTTAGAAACATATGTGTCATATTTTCCTCTCCAGTGTTGCATAACTTGCATATAAGATCAATGTACTGGAGAATGCTAGCAGTTTTAGCATTTGTGGGGAAGATTCCATGAGCACATTTCCATATAAATATTTGGATAGCTGGAGTAATGTCCATCTTCCATAGAGCCTTCCAATTGCTGGTTTGGATGTCATTGAAGTATAGACCATCCATCTTGGCTTTATAGAGGGACTTGAAAGTGAATTTTCAAGAGTCAGTGAGGTTCCGCACTATTTTGTCTTCTTCTCCTGGGTGAGTGTTAGACTTGATTATTGTTTGGGCAGAAGTATTGTTGAACCAAGAATGGATTAGAGTGGCATTCCATTCACCATTTGGGATAAGAAAATGTTCAACCCTGCTCAGCTCAGGAGGGAAGTTAGCAGGTTTAGGAATGGCGGTAGAAGAGTTTGGGATCCATATATCTTCCCAAATGTTGATTTTTTCCCATTTCCAATCCTCCAAGAACTATGGTCTTGAATGTTGCTGATGCCTTCCAGAATGCCCTTCCAAATCCAGGAATTTCCATCTTTAGGCTTGGTGTTCATGTTTAGCACATTTCTTCTAATGACATATTTTACATCCATCAGCTGACACCATAGGGATTCCTTGTCATATTCCAATCTCCAACCAATTTTAGTGATCATGGAATTGTTGAATTGATTTATGTTCATAAAACCTAATCCCCTCAGATCCTTTGGTTTGCAGACAACAGTCCAGGTATTTGGATAATAACCTTTAGGGTTTTCCAGATTTCCCTCCCAGAAGAAATCTCTTTGCAGATTGTTTAGATCCTGGCAAGTTTGCTTGGGGAGCTTAAAGCAGTTCATCTGGTAGATGCTGGTGGTGGTATTGCAGAGACTTATGGGTCTAAAGTGGCTTAGGGAGGAAGGGTTATCGGTCTTGGGAATAAGGGATATAAATGTGGAGTTCATTTCTTTGAGCATGTGACCATAGGTGAAGAAGTTTTGAACCATTTTGGTAATATCCTCTCCCAATATGTCCCAATTGGATTGGAAAAAGTTTGGGGGAAAACCATTAGGGCCAGGAGCTTTATCACCAACCATGCTGAAGAGGATAGTTTTGATCTCATGGATATCTGGGGGTCTGTTGAGGATGGTATTGTCATGTGGGGTTATAGTGGTTGGGATAAGACTGATGATGTCTGGATTTATGTGTATGGGTTCAGCAGTTTCCATGTTGGAGAAATGGTTAGTGAAACAGTTGGTAATTTCCTGGTGATCAGTTATTTATGGCTTTTGAAAACGTTTTTAAATCTCTGGAACGACTAACCTTGATTAAGGAAAAGGTTTGTACAGGTAAAAATTCGGATTCTGTCATTCGTGACATTCATTCGGGTCTTGGTAACGACTCGGTCAAAATTGATAAAAAGATTTCTACTGATGGTGTTGCAAGTTCCAGTTATAGAAAAATCCTTCCTTTAATCATAAGAAAAAGGAGTCAAAAATTTCAATTAAACCTGAATATCATCATTACTATGATTATACTTCTGGTACATTTCACAAATATCAACCAGAGAAGGTGCATGAGGGTCCCTCTGCCCATCTAGCCTCTAGGTAACGAGATTGGCTCCACCCCATTTGTATATAACTTGAAATGGGGCAAGTAACGGTCTGATTTGTGCCTTTGTATTATGAGTTAGTTTTATTGGAAGTTATTTTTTCTTTGAGGAAAAACTCTCTTAACATAATTTTTTTTATGTCCATCTGAGGTTAATTGATGTTTTGTAGTCTTGCACTACGATCTTCATCACGCTGTTTTAACCCTTCTCAGTGTGCGAACCTCTTGGTTCATGATTTATAAATGGAATCTTGTTTCCTTTTATGGGTTACCGATCTAGTACGGGTCCAAGCCCACTACCGATTTTCTTTTAAGGGTTCAAGATTCCAAAAAAGGGTTCAAGGGTTACCACTCCCTTGAACCTTTAAAAGGATCGGTAACCCACCACTATGAAAAGGGGCAAAGCCCACTACCCATTATTATTTTTGGAGGTCAAAAAGGGGCAAAGGCTTGTCATATCTTCAAGGAGCATTTCAAGTAAGATTTTCTCTTTCTTATTACTCTCAATTTCTTAGGGTTCATGGGGAAAATCAATAATGATGATAAGAACTCAAAGAAGATGTCAAAAAACCTTGTTTCATCTTCTCTTATGGGTATGAAAATACCAAGTGACCAAGATTCTATTAGAATTAGATTCATTAATGATTCTAGTAGTAATATCTTTGAAAATATTTCTTCTAGTGGTTTTATTCTAGAGAAGAAATTGGAAAAGGAAAGTGGTCATAAAGAAGATTTAATGTGTTTTGAGAAATAAAATCTTGGTAACATCTTTAATGGTCTTGGTGAAGGTTTCGACACTCTCACAAGAATCTTTTATGCTAACATCCATGATGTTAATCTTGATGACTTGGAATTCAAGACTATGTTTCATAGAAAAAGGATTGTTGTTGATAGAGAGTTGATTTCAAGGATTACCAAAATTCCTTTGGGTAATTTTCGCCTTCCTAGACCAAGAGGAGAAAGACCATCCTATGAAACCATTTCTAATGGTCTTTGTGGCAATAATGTTGATTGGGTTGAAGGGAAACTTCCTACTCTTGATCTTAGTCTTTCATTGATGAGTTTCAGAAAACTTGGCATTTCTAATCTTTGTCCCTCCACGATTGAGAACTCTCGGTGGAGTCGTGATTTTGTGGAGCTAGTCTATTTCTTTGAATTGGGTGCTCAAGATCTTGATATTTATGGATTCATCATTCTTCAAATGATCTCGATGACATCATCTAACAAGAAGTTAGGCTTTCCATGCTTAATAGTGCAAATATGTCGTGCACATTCAATTGCTCCCATTGGAAACTTTATTGGAACTCCCAAACTTGTTCGTCCTTGTACCTTCAAACGTATGAAGATGAATGCTTGCAAGAGACAAATATGTGATTCCCTTGAGGATTCTTGTGATCCTACCACCTCGGGTATTCTTCATCAAATTCATAAGGGTGTTCGTAAGATCAATTCAAGGGTAAAATGTGTGCAAGAAAAATTATGTGAGATTGCTACAAAGTTTCCCGAACTCAAGGAAGAAATTGAAAAAGTTCAAGCCTCTTGGATGGAGTCCAATAATGGAGTTGACTATTGATTTCTCAAACTTGTCTAGAAAACTTCTTATGAGAATTTATCTAATGAAGGATAACTAGGGTTTTGAATAACAAATATTTTGATTACACATAGCTATTGCCAACGATTTTCATCTTGCAATGTTTTAGATTTATTTATTTAAATTCTAAGTTATTTGGAAGATGATTTTGCAGTATTAATCTTTATTGGTTTTATATATTGCAAATAATGTTATGGGATATGTGTGTTTACATCCGTGAACTATGATTGTCCCATATATGTCAAAAGTTAAATCTATTATGTCATTATGCAAATATTGATAAAAGATAGAATGAACTTTTGAATATTCCGCAGTATTGATCTTTCCCTGATCCACTTCTATGTGAAAGTACTGCATAGCTCCGTAAGTTTTCTTATGTTGAGCATTTCCGATTAAATTAATCATTAAGGTTCTCTTGTGGTTAATTTAATTGAGTTTTTATGGATACAAATTCATGTTTCATGTGATTTGTTAATGTCCAAAGAAATCCTTCTTTTCTTGTAAAAGTAAGGTCGCTCTTGTTGTTCTTTCCGGAATGACATTTTATGGGGGAGAGTTCTTAATTGAACTTGTGCTTAATTGCCAAATCTTTGTGGGGAGTGCGGCACTGGAATATTGTAGGAGTTATCTTGTATCTTTATAAACTCCTTGATGAATACACTAAGTTTCGACTATGTGAAATCATCGAAACAAAGTTGATATGTTCTCTTTTAGTCATGAATAATCTCTTTGAGAATTTCATTATGATCCCGCTAGTTTTCGTACCTTTTCCAATTTATATTGACAAAAAGGGGGATAATTATTTTGTAGTTCACACTACATACATATGGTTTACGGAGGGGGAGTGGTTTTCATTGTGACATGAAGTATTGACTAAGAGGTAGTGATACATATCACTGTAGTATTATTGTAAAAGTTGTGATACAATTGAACTTTGATGTTGTGTAATAATACTATGACACTGTATAACAATAATTGAGAACATATGTTTTCTTATTGTTATGGCTATGGATCTTCAACAACTATGATGTTGAGTTGAACACGTTCAGAATCACCGGAGTACTTGGAGTGACGAAGAATTCAAGGGATGTTGAAGAACCAAGGAAATCAAGCATTTAGATGAGAAGCTACAACGTTTATTTATTTTGTAATCCATATGTATTGATAGTTTTGTCACTAAAATTGACAAAGGGGGAGATTGTTAGAGCACTTCTCGGTCGAACTCGCAAGCGTTTCTATCTCAATCTTGCTTGTCAAGTTTAGTTGTCAAAACTATAAGTCTTGATTTCTAGTCTACTTATAGCTATGTCTCGGATTAGGACAGAATGTGTAGTTGAGCTTTAGACTTCACAGCGTTCATCGATTGAAGACAAAGATCTACTAAGGGTAGCTTGGAGGAACTTCATCAACAAAAGGTATGTAGAGACTTGAACTCATCTATCACTTAAAAGTCTATTATATTCTATCTCCTATTGAGACTAATTCGTATAGCTATATAGACTTTACATTATACACATTTGATATTTCGAGCTGAGTTTAACTCGCTTATGTTGATGATGGATTTTCGACAAAGGTCAAAATCGTAAAATCATGATATTGCATGTTTCTGACCCAGCTTCAGGAATGTATGTGAAGATTCATATTTTATGATCCGTGAACCATTTCACGATCTCTGACTGAGCGAACATTCCTCTCAGAGCTATGATGAATATGCTTCTCGAAAGGTCTCTCAGCTGAGCGTTCGATGCTTCACACATTTCATCATCACCTTTACATAGAATCAAAATGATTGGGCGGCTCCTAGACATATTGCATGCTAGTATAGAGCCTAACGCCTTCAGGACGTCACACTGCTCGTTGTTCCCTGACTATACACCCCCTCAGAACGAGTATGATGCTTTAATTATCTCATATCTTGATTCTGCAAATAGATTAATTCTAGTGTGTCGTTCATCAACTGAATTCCTAGAAAAAAAATTATTCTATCTCATTACTCCGTTCCATGGCTGATCCTCAGCTGGATTCCATGGATTAGTAATAGATAACCATTTTATCTCATTACTCCGTTCCATGAATTCTCAGCTGAATTTTATGGATTAGTAATAGATATTCAATTAATTTTATTGCTCCATTTCATGACTGATTCTCAGCTGAATTTCATGGATTAGTAATAAATATTCATTGATCGGGCATCAGGGCCACCACCGAGTAAGCCCCGAGAAAATGGTGCGAGTGTACTTAGCAAATAATGCACGCACGAGCATTCAAAAATATGGACAAACGAGGAAAACCTATGCAAAATAGGGAAGAAAAATAATAATAAAAATATAAAAGAGGCGCCTAGGGTCCGGGCCCACCGGCCGACCGGTCCTGCCGACGTGGCCTGTCCCCCACGCCTCTTCCCTTATTTTTCTTATTTTATTATTTTTCATCATCTCATGAAAACTCCTTCATTCGAGCAAACTCCTTCGTTTGAGCAAAACTCATAGTTTCTCTGTATTTTCCTTCAAACGATGAAAAAATAGTAAAAAATAGGGAAAGGTGTCACGGGACCGGGTCAACTAGCAGGCCGGCCATGCCCTAGCCGTGACCGGTCCCATACCTTACAATTCCTTATTTTCTCATATTATTATTTCATTCATCTCATGAAACTCCATCGTTTGAGCGAAAAACCCTAGTTTTTCAATATTTTCTCAAAAGTTAATTAGTGTTTGGGTCGTAGATTTTGGTATAGTAGAGGATTTGGGTCCTAAGTTTGTCCAATTTTGTATTTGGGTCGTTGACCAGTTAGTCAACTAGGTATGGTGGTCAAGCTGTTAGTTCCCGTTGGTTGAATATCTAGAAAGTCCACCTCTCCGTAAAATGTTAGGTCTGAGATTCAGATGAACAAAATGCAGATTAAAAAGAGAACACAATTAGCAAAAATCCAACACCACCATTAAATTCAGTGGCAGCACCCATCGATTAAACCCGTTTCCACCACCACCTCTCCATGGGAACGATTAGAAAGAAGAAGACTACGAAAATTACTACTCTAAGCATCACCACTACCAAAACTACTTATACCATCACCACCACCTTAGGCATGATTAGAAGGAGTATTGTAGAAATTGTTACTCCGACCACAGCGACTAATTCTAGCCATCACCGCCATGAAAATTGGTACTGCGATCACCACCTCCACCAGCAGAAAAGCCAGACCTGAAATTTTTGTTAGGGTTTTTAGTTGGGGTTCATCAGAAGGAAGGATTCTTCCGTCGATCAAAAGTATTTGATTCTCCTGTATCGATATATCAATAGATTACTTAGATTGCATATCAAAAAGTTTAGAGAGAAGTGAAGAAACAAAAAATCGTGAGATCCGTTTCACGAGAATACTCTTCAAAGTCAGAGCTGTTACCGCACAAGTTCTACAATCTAGATCGCTAGATTCCAAATTTAAAACGGGGTTTGGTGATGGCAAACTGGCAAATGATAAAACTAACGGAAGCTAACACCTTGCCACTATACCTAGTTGACTAACGGGTCAACGACCCAAATACTAAATTGGACAAACTTAGGACCGAAATCCTCTACTATACAAAAATCTACGAACCAAATACTAATTAACTCTTTTCTCAAATATTGCTCAAACCATGAAAAAGCCAAAAGGTCAAATGGTCACATGACCGATTAGGCTTCTCACGTCAAATATTAAAATTTTATTATTTTAATATTCTCAAAATAATGGTCACACGAGCAAAGTTCTACTTGCTCATTCAAGCAAAATCGAGAATTTCAGTCAAGATCAAACTCTTCTGAAAATCCAAAATATTGCTCAAACGTGCACCAGAAAATACCGAAACTCTCAGGACTGAGACACGGACACTATAATGACACGGGCATGCCACCTTGACCGACCAAGGTCGACCCTTTGGCTTGCAAGGAGCCAGTCCCATACATCTTCATAATTTTGACCTAATTAGTCTCAATTGTTCATATTGGGTCCAAACTCTTTCCAACCAACTTGGAATTTGCTCAATCGACCACCAGCTGGTCCAACGACCACCAGCTGGTCCAACGACCACCAAGGGCCGTTCCCATGACCCCTTGGCCGGTCCTCATCTCTCCATAATTAGGTTTTATTACCTAACGCTCATACGGGCACTATTTTAATAAATGATTAAACCAGCATTTGATCATCCTTTCACCAACCGGTCAACAAAGGACTTGTGTGCATGCTCACTCGAGCACCTAGGCACTACATGGTCGACCATCATCCCATGTAGCCGGTCCCTCCTTCACTCAGTGACTTATTTTTTCAGTAAATCATCAATTGATCAACAATCAATCAAAATTAGGGTTTCGAACTAAATGCTCTGCAAATCATGATTCTGAGCAACTTCAAACACTAATAATTTTATGTTGATCCAGCAATCAATATATTGATTAATTATATAATATTCGGTCCAGTTACCAATATTTTAATTGGTCATGTTACCAATAATTCATCAAATGAGCAATATTTGCTTAGACACTGGAATATTGATTCCACTATCAATATTCAGTAATTCATCGAATGAGAAATATTTTCTCAAATGCTCGAATATTGATTCAACTATCAATATTCAGTAATTCATCGAATGAGCAATATTTGCTCAGATGCTCGAATATTGATTCAACTATCAATATTCAACAATTCATCATACAAGCAATATTTGCTCAGACTATCATGTTGATTCAATTATCAACATCATTCATTCGAGAACTATACGTCCCAGCAGACATGTTCAATCCATGAATCCTAGAGCATTCGATAATCATGCTCGACTGAACAATACTTAGACTCATCGTCTAATCAAGTCAACGACTGAGTGATCAAATACACGTCTTCCTTGCAGACTCTACATTCGTGAGCATCAATCACGTCACATGGGGGGATATTAATTAGGGTTTTGGTCTGGCGGCCTACGACACGTGTGTTCATCCACGATGAGAAATGTGAGTAAGTCGTGCAAGCGGTTGAGGAAGTTAGCAAAGTAATGTGTGGACGATCAACCCAGTCTCCGCACGACATGAAACTGGTTAAACCACGATCTCCCACTTTCCCACTCTTTAACTCAAACAACCGTAACACTTACTGGAGATCAATATGTCCACGTTCTAGCAATATAAATAAGTTCTCTGAATTCATGATTAACAAGAACAGATATACGGGAATTACACAACAATTCTCATTTGAACAATCATTCTTAACAGAGCACAATTCAAAACTTATTCGAACCCAGTAGTTTATTTGCAGAAACCTACAACACATTCACAATCTTTCTGAAAAAGAGGGGGTACAACAACCACACCCGATATTTCATTCGGCAATCTGAATAGACAAACTCCAATATACTTTCAAGAGAATAAACTAGACAGTCAGACTCAATCTAGAGAAAAGTATATCAAAGAGTTTTATATCTCTATTTCTCAATTCAATCCGCAATCAGCAAATAGAAATTTGCGAGCCCGATTGAATATAAGAGAAATAACTTGAACGGTACCAAAGACCAATGTTAAAGGATCAATCAATAACCAAAGGTTGGATTTACCAATTGATCGATATAACGCACAACCTGTGATATTTCTATTATATAACAAAATATAATGCGGAAAAGAAATAACACAGACACCCGAATTTTATTAACGAGGAAACTGCAAATGCTGAAAACCCACGGGACCTAGTCCAGCTTTGAACACCATACTGTATTAAGCCGCTACAGACACTAGCCTACTACCAATTAACTTCGGACTGGAATGTAGTTGAACCCTAATCAATATCACACTGATTCAAGGTACAGTTGTGCTCCTTACGCCTCTGATCCCAGCAGGATACTACGCACTTGATTCCCTTATCTGATCTCACCCACAACTAAGAGTTGATACGACCCAAAGTCGAAGACTTGATAAATAAATCTGTCTCACACAGAAAAGTCTATTGGAATAGATAAATATGTCTCCCACAGAAATACCTACGAGTTTTGTTCCGTCTTTTTATAAATCAAGGTGCACATGAACCAATTGATAAACCAGACTTATATTCCCGAAGAACAGCCTAGTATTATCAATCACCTCACAATAATCTTAATCGTATGGTAGCAAAACAAGATATTGTGGAATCACAAACGATGTGACGAAGATGTTTGTGACTACTTTTAATCTTGCCTATCGGAGATTAAATCTCCAGCAAATCTTAGAGAATATAATACTCAATACGATAGAACAAAGCAAGATCAGAACACGCAACTAGAGAGAAAATAGTTGGGTCTGGCTTCACAATCCCAATGAAGTTTTTAAGTCGTTAACCTACATAGTTTTGTGAAAAACCTAAGGTTAAAGGAGAATCGACTCTAGTCGCAACTAGTATCACACAGAAGGTGTGGGGATTAGGTTTCCCAGTTGCTAGAGTTCTCCTTTATATAGTTTTCGAATCAGGTTTTGCAATATAAGTTACCTTGATAACAAAGCATTCAATATTCACCGTTAGATAAAAACCATATTAGATACAAGCAATATCTTTCAACCGTTAGATCGAGCTTAGCTTGTTATACACAAATGAAATGTACCTTCATATAGGTTTATGTAACCATACCTAAACGTGTACACCATGTTGGCTCAACAGTATTTAACCGAGGTTAGATATATGAACACTCTCATATCAACCTTATTCATCTTAACCATAACTAGTTCAAATGACTCAAATGAAACTAGTTAAAGAGTTGTTCAATTGCTATATTCTCGTAGAAGTATATAAGAACACAATTGAAGAAAAATCATTTTGATTCACTCGAATCAATTCATGGACATTATAGCCATGGTTTGCAAAGAATGCATTCCTTATTATATAAATGTTTTTGTTCATGTTACAACCGATTTTAGAACTTTAACCATTCAAGTATGCAAACGGGTACGCATACTTGAAATAGCCGGACCAAGTTTCGTTTTCGCCAGTATGCGAACGGGTACGCATACCTCCAAACCCAGCAGAAATTTCCGGTAAGAAACCTTACGCCAGTATGCGTATGGGTACGCGCACTTAGGTTCCCGGACTTCTCAAACCAACAGGTACGCATACGAGTATGCATACTATAGTTCCCGGACATGGATCACACATATGCAAGAGTGCACAACATGTTTATAATCCAATATTGGTTAAGTGTTCTAAACTCTTATTTCAATCATTGAAACATTCTTAGAGGATGACAATAGCCGTTTTCACACACTACTAGCATCAAAGCAATTTTCAAGTTATTGAAATAATCATAACGAAAAATTCCAAGTCTACATCAAATGATTGTATCACACAAACCATGTTAGATGTTACTCGGCGACTTTCACATGATCATCTTTTGACTTCCGTCAAGAATATAAGATGAACTTGGTTGAAGCGAAAGCTTACCAACACATATTTCGAGAAATATGTAAGCGAGTTAAACTCAACTCGAAATCTCAAATGTGTATAATAAAAAACTATAGTAATACGACTTTTGTCTCAATATAGGAGATAGAGTAGAATAGACTTTCCAAGTGATAGATGAGTTTCAGTCTCCACATACCTTTTGTTGATAAAGTTCCACAAGCTCTCCTTAATAGTTCTTCGTCTTCAATTGATGAACGCCGTGAAGTCTAATGATCAACTACACAATCTATCCTAGTCCGAGACATTATAAGTAGACTAGAAATCAAGACTTATAGTTTTGATCACTAACATTGACAAACAAGCTTGAGATAGCAACGCTTGCGAGTTCGACCGAGCAGTGATCTAAAAATCTCCCCCTTTGTCAATTTTAGTGACAAAACTATCAATACATATGGATTACAAAATAAATAAACTTTGTATCTTCTCATCCAAATACTTGATATCCTTGGTTCTTCAACATTACTCGAAATCTTCGTCACTTCCAAGTACTCAAATGATTCCAAATGTGTTCAAATCAGCATCATCGTTATTGAAGATCCGTAGCTATAACAATGAAAAAACAGTTTCTCTTAATCATTGTTATACAGTGTCATAGTATCATTATATAGCATCAAAGTCCAATTGTGTCACAACTTTGACAACAATACTATGGTGATATGTATCACTCCCCCTTAGTCAATACTTCATCTAAATATGAAAACCACTTCCCCTTACATAATGATTCGTAAACCATATGTATTTGTAGTGTGAACTATACATTAATTCTCCCCTTTTTTGTCAATATAAATTGGAAAAGGTACGAAAACTAGTGGGATCCTCATGAACTTTTCATAGAGATACTTCATGACCAAAAGAGAATAACATACCAACTTGTTTAGATGCCATCAAATAGCCGAAACTAAATGCATTCATCAAGGAGTTTATAAAGATACAAGATAACCCATACAATATTTCACAGCCGCACTCCCCACAAAGATTTGGCAAGTAAGCACAAGTTCATTAAAAACTCTCCCCCATAAAATGTCATTCCCGAAAGAAAAACAAGAGCGACCTTACGTTTACAAGAAAAGAAGGATTTCTTTGGACATTAACAAATCACCTGAAACATGAATTTGTATCCGAAAATCTCAATTGCATTAACCACAAGGAAAATGATCAATTCAATTGGCCATGCTCAATATAAGAGAACTTACGGAGCAACACAGTACATACACAAAGATGTGGATTAGGGAAAGACCAATACTGCGGAATAGTCAAAGATTCATTCTATTTTTCATCACTATTTGCACAATGACATATAATAGACTTAATCTTTGAAAACAAAAGTTCATCCTTTCTTCCATAAATATTTGCATAATGACATAAAAGGCTTAACTTTTTTAGTCAAAAGTTCATTATATCTTTTATCAATACTTTCATATCGACATATAATAGAGTTAACTTTTGAACAAGTATGGGACAGTCAAGGTTCACGGACGTAAACAACATATCCCATAAAAATTTGCAATATATAAAACCATAAAGATTAATACTGCAATAATCATCTTCTAAATAAATTTTAGAATTTAAACAAATAAATCTAAAACATTTCAAGATGAAAAACGTTGGCAATAGCTATGTGTACTCACAATAATGGCTATTCCAAACCCTAGTTATCCTTCTTAAAAACACAAGAATAAATTCTCATAAGAAGTTTCCTAGACATTAAGACCTTTAAAAAATTCTTTATCGTCCCCGAACTCCTTGTCGTCAATAGCCATATGGACATAAGGTTCATGAAGAAAGGAGTTAATTCCAACAAACCTTTTAAACTGATGCCGAACCAGGGTCTTCTGAATTTCAAGAGTCCTAAAAACAATAGCCTTTATTTCCTGAATCTCCTTTCTTATTTCCTTCAACTCTTCAAGAACCCCAGAGAACTTCTATTGATTAGACGGAACAACTCTTGGTTTTCTCACATTTCTCCTTTTTCTTTTCAAAGTTGAAGATACAGGAGATTTTTATTTTTCCTTCATGATTCATGGCTTAACAATCATATTAACATCTTTTCCATCAGAAGACATAATGCTTGGATTCTCCATACACGTATGAGATTGTGGGAGGAATTCACAAATCAGACTCAACAAGCAATCTTGTGATAAGAAGAGTTTTCAGAGAAGGAAAAAGGAATATAGGGTTACAGAACCTTTTTAAACAAAAAAGGATTCACGTACGCACAACTCACAACCCTAAAGAAGGCAGAATTGTCGATATTAACCCTCTTTTATTATTCAAACAGAGTAACCCCTTTTAAATATCAACTAGATATGAAAAGAAGGAAGAATTCCAAAAGAAAAGAAAAAAAACTTTTTCTCTTTTCCTAAAGCCTGAAGAGTGCAAACTCTTGTCTCTTTTGGAACAGGCACATGAGACAAGAAACACAACCAACATAATTTAAGTTGTGCTGGGGTAAACAATAATCTGTCCACCATATTCCTTTTGAATGGAATTCATAGAACTCTGTTTCTTGGACACTTTACACCTTACCCTTTTCTCTAGTGGTATAGTCTTTTCTTTGGAAACTAACTTCTTCGAAGATGAGATGAGTTTACATACCTCAAATGATTTTTGAACAAGTTTAAGCTTGTTTGCTAATCGATTTGCTCTTCGTTGAAGTTTGTTGATGTATCTTATCTTGTGTTTGTACTTGTAACACTTTGATAGTTCATGCCCTTTGAGCGAACAATAAGAACATGTCAACATGAAAGATGGTTCAGACGCCATAGGTGTACAAGTTGCTAGACACATAGTGGAACCTGAAAAATCAGACAGAAATTTTCCAGCAGAAACAGATAAATCAATTTTTTATCCAGAACGGTTGAGGTTTCTTCCGAAAGAATATTAAGATTGATGTATGTATTGCTACAATTATCAAAATCAATATTTTCGCAAAGCAGTGCAACACTTGACTTTTCGTCCTCATTAGAATCATAGTGATCAGACATTTCATCAAGAGTTGCAGCAAGACCTTTGTTCCCAGTATATTTTCTGCGATTCGGATACTCATTTGCAAAATGACCAAATCCTTTACACTTAAAGCACCGTGGAATATCCTCGTCATCAGTTTCATCAATATCCCTGTTTTTAGGAGGAACACGATTATGAGGATTGACTGATGACTTAGGTTTATCTCTGGAGAACCATTTACTTCTCTTCAAAAGAAGATCTCTAAACTGTCTTGTGATCAAAGAGACTGTCTTGTCAAGATCTTCATCTGATGAATCATCCTCAGAAAGATCATCTTCAGAGATACAAACACTTTTACTTTTGTCAAGTAATTTAGTGTTCTTCTGCGCTTTGAAAGCAACATCATTTCCGGATTTGGATGTATGCTCATGATCAAAGATCTTTAACTTCCCAACAAGAGTATTTCTGGAGAGAGTTGCAAGGTTATTTCCTTCAACGATGGCATGCTTTTTAGAATCGTATCTAGATGGCAGCGATCTGAGAATTTTTATCACAATGTCCTTTTCAGGAATAGTCTTACCCAACGCAAAAGATGCATTAAAAATTTCAGACACTTTGTGATTAAACTCATCAAATGAATCCTCATCTGCCATACGAAGGTTTTCCCAATCATAATTTAAGTTTTGAAGCCTAGCTTCCTTTTCATAGGTATTCCCTTCAAATACGGTTTCTAAGATATCCCAAGTATCTTTAGACCGAGTGCACGTAGTCACATGGTGCTGAAGATCTGGGGTAATGGCGTGGATCATATGCACCAATATCCTTAGGAACAGTTACATCGCCTTCTGCAACAACCGTAGGATTATAGCCAATAACAACATAAACCCATGATTGAAAATCACGCGCTAGAAGAAAGGCACGCATAACAATTTTCCACTATAAATTTGAGCCATCGAAGACTGGTGGTACGTTTATAAAGATAACACGTCTGTCCATATTCAGATCGCTATAAACAAAGACTTATAAGGTCTTAAATGTGTTTGTCTGCTCTGATACCAATTGAAAAAGCGGGGGTACAACAACCACACCCAATATATCATTCAACAATCTGAATAGACAAACTCCAATATACTTTCAAGAGAATCAACTAGACAGTCAGACTCAATCTAGAGAAAAGTATATCAAAGAGTTTTATATCTCTATTTCTCAATTCATTCCACAATCAGCAAATAGGAATTTGCGAGCCCGGTTGAATATAAGAGAAATAACTTGAACGGTACCAAAGACCAATGTTAAAGGATCAATCAATTTCAATCAATAACCAAAGGTTGGATTTACCAATTGATCGATACAACGCACAACCTGTGATATTTCTATTATATAACAAAATATAATGCGGAAAAGAAATAACACAGACAACAGAATTTTGTTAACGAGGAAACCGCAAATGCAGAAAACACCCGGGACCTAGTCCATCTTTGAACACCACACTGTATTAAGCCGCTACAGACACTAGCCTACTACCAATTAACTTCGGACTAGAATGTAGTTGAACCCTAATCAATCTCACACTAATTCAAGGTACAATTGTGCTCCTTACGCCTCTGATCCCAGCAGGATACTACGCACTTGATTCCCTTAGCTGATCTCACCCACAATTAAGAGTTGCTACCACCCAAAGTCGAAGACTTGATAAACAAATCTGTCTCACACAGAAAAGTCTATTGGAATAGATAAATCTGTCTCCCACAGAAATACCTACTAGTTTTGTTCCATCTTTTGATAAATCAAGGTGCACAGGAACCAATTGATAAACCGGACTTATATTCCCAAAGAACAACCTAGTAGTACCAATCACCTTACAATAATCTTAATCGTATGGTAGCGAAACAAGATATTGTGGAATCACAAATGATGAGACGAAGATGTTTGTGACTACTTTTAATCTTGCCTATCGGAGATTGAATCTCGAGCAAATCTTAGAGAAGATAGTAATCAATATGATAAAACAAAGCAAGATCAGAACACACAATTACAGAAAAAATAGTTGGGTCTGGCTTCACAATCCCAATAAAGTCTTTAAGTCGTTAACCTACAGGGTTTCGTGAAAAACCTAAGGTTAAATGAGAATAGACTCTAGTCGCAACTAGTATCACACAAAAGGTGTGGGGATTAGGTTTCCTAGTTGCTAGAGTTCTCCTTTATATAGTTTTCAAATCACCTGATTAGATACAAGCTAATATCTTTCAACCGTTAGATCGAACTTAGCTTGTTATACACAAATGAAATGTACCCTCATTTAGGTTTATGTAACCGTACCTAAATGTGTACACCATGTTGGCCCAACAGTAGTTAACCGAGGTTAGCTATATGAACTCTCTCATATCAACCTTATTCATCTTAACCATAACTAGTTCAAATGACTCAAATGAAACTTGTTAAAGAGTTTTTAATTTTCCATATTCTCATAGAAGTATATAAGAACACAATTGAAGCAAAATCGGTTTGATTCACTCGAATCAATTCATGAACATTATAGCCACGGTTTGCAAAAAATGCATTCCTTATTATATAAATGTATTTGTTCATGTTACAACCGATTTTAGAACTTTAACCATTCAAGTATGCAAACGGGTATGCATACTTGAAATAGCCGGACCAAGTTTGGTGGTCGCCAGTACGCGAACGGGTACGCATACCTCCAAACCCAGCAGAAATTTCCAATCACAAACCTTATGCCAGTATGCGTACGGGTACGCGCACTTAGGTTCCCGGACTTCTCAAACCAACAGGTACGCATATGGGTATGCATACTATGGTTCCCGGACATGGATCACACATATGCAAGAGTGCACAACATGTTTATAATCCAATGTTGGTTAAGTGCTCTAAACTCTTATTTCAATCATTGAAACATTCTTAGAGGATGACAATAGCCGTTTTCACACACTACTAGCATCAAAGCAATTTTCAAGTTATTGAAATAATCATAACGAAAAATTCCAAGTCTACATCAAATGATTGTATCACACAAACCATGTTAGATGTTACTCGGCGACTTTCACATGATCATCTTTTGACTTCCGTCAAGAATATAAGATGAACTTGGTTGAAGCGAAAGCTTATCAACACATATTTCGAGAAATATGTAAGCGAGTTAAACTCAGCTTGAAATCTCAAATGTGTATAATCGAAAACTATAGTAATACGACTTTTGTCTCAATATAAGAGATAGAGTAGAAATAGACTTTCCAAGTGATAGAGTTTCAGTCTCCACATACCTTTTTTTGATGAAGTTCCACAAGATCTCCTTAGTAGTTCTTCGTCTTCAATTGATGAACGCCGTGAAGTCTAATGCTCGACTACACAATCTATCCTAGTACGAGACATTATAAGTAGACTAGAAATCAAGACTTATAGTTTTGATCACTAACATTGACAAACAAGCTTGAGATAGCAACGCTTGCGAGTTCGACCGAGCAGTGCTCTAACACTTTGATCACCATTGATCTCACACACTTCTCAGCTTCCCTCCTACAGATCAACCCTCTTCCCTCTTTGTGACCGAATTGACTCTGGAATGGCCATTTATTGGTTTAGGCCGGAGTCCTACAGTTTGATCTGTCAAACTCAAAGCACTCCCGGGCAGTTCATCTGTTTGAGGTTAGGCAGTTTGCTCGGTTGAGGAGCCTCCGTCCGCACGGTCGTATCTCCACTTCCTGAAAAACAAGCAAATCGTTTTTCCCCATCAATAGATTGGCGACCACAGTGGGAGATTAATCTCTCGGTTACAGTCTTAATTCATCAAAATGGTTGATCTTAGGTCAGGTTCATTTACAAATCCTAACCCATATGGTGCTAGCACTAGCAACAACAATGGTGGTACTCCAGTCACTCCGGCTCCCAATAATGGCGCTACTGATACCACCCCTTCTCAAACCAACATCGGAAACAATCCTCTCTTCGGCCGGTCTCCCGAATAAATCAGGGAAAATCCACATACGATAACTGATCTTATGAAGGTTCAGGAAATGCTCGCTAAAAATCAGACTGACATGGCCGCAACGCAGAAGGAGTTATGCACTTATATCAAAACTCTCACAGACAAGATGTCAGAGAAAACTCAGAAGAAAGGAAAAGCCAATAAAACTTCCCCGGCTGCTGATCCCGAAATCTCTCCAATCCACGTGGTAGATGATGACGAAGTCTGCAAAGCTGCAGATGACCCAACAACAAAGGAATTCATAGGTTTCATCGCTCGTGAAGACCTGGAACGCTTTTTGGAGGCTCGAGGAAAAGACAAGACATCATCTGTCCACCGTCACCAACCTCCATATCCTGCTGCTACACAGAGGATCCCTCTCCCGAAAGGCTATACTTCTCCAACGTTCACACTTTACAATGGAACATGGAATGATCGAAAACATGTTTCTCGATTCCTAGAAGCACTAGGAGAACTTGAACACAACCATGTCGTCCGTTTGAAGGAATTCTCGAAGTCTCTGATGGGTAGAGCATACACCTGGTACAACTACATCGCACCAGGGAGCATCACCAGTTGGGGAGAAATGGTTAATGCTTTTTACCGGAAATATTTCTCCGTCTCAGAAAAATTTACTCTTTCTAACTTAGGAAGAATATTTCAGAAGAATAGTGAGCATCTGAACGACTATGTGAAGAGATTCAGATTCCAAGCTTTGGATTTTCATGATCCAAATGTTACTGAACAACATCTTATAGACTTGTGCATCAATGGAATGACTCCGGTCTACAGAGCTTTACTAGAAAATCTCTGATTCTAGACTTTCTAACAACTTCATGAAGCAGCCAAAACGATCAGCGACTACTGCACCTACTTTACTGGAAAGAGCAAAATCTGCAAAGGTCGAGGAACCTCGTAGCATCCGACGCCTGGTCAACGATCAGTAAAATCTCCAACCTTCAACAAACGTTGTTGTTGAAAAGAATAAAAGGAAAGCCGAGACACAACATCAGAGCGCTTCTCCAACATCCCAGGCTCCTCTGAAGGCGCAAAGAAAAGATAACCAATCCTGAAATGCACAAACCTCGACCTGGCATCAACGAACGGGGAAATAATCAGACAGACTCAAACTTTCCTCTTCTCGATGAAGAAGTGATCGAGTTACTGGAAGTCTGGGTTCAAGATGGTGCAATCAAATTTTCTTTCATCAGGAGAGAGCTAACTGAAAAAGAAATGGAAAATCCCAGGTACTGTCGCCTTCATAGGTGCATCAATCATTCAACAAGTGACTGCAATATTTTGAAGCACATCTTCAAATAGAAGGTTGAGCCATAATAGCTTCAACTGGGGACTGAATGAGTACACAGAACCCTCTCCCAATCAAGACCTCCACTCTCTCTGAAAAACCTATCAAAAAGGCAGTTCAATCCTTGGTCGAACATATATATGATTTGCTCTATCTGTCGAAGGCATAAAGGAGAGACATGTTCACAACACTAAATCACATCGTGTCAGGAAGTCCATTCCGGAAATACCTCCTGAGCCTCCATCCACAAAAAATGGGATGTACGACCTGGGACTGCATACCACAGTCAATCTCAAAGGAAATGAATTTGGAGAATGTTGATCGATGCTGACACCACTATCAACTTTATTCTACTGAAAATCCTCAGAGCCGCAGGCATCACTCGACAAGAAGCTACTCATGCTCCCGTCTCAATCAAAGACCATGAAGGAACACTCAGACATGCTTATGGCTACATCACTCTCAATGTGAAAATAGGTTAAACCTGAACAAAGACCAAGTTTCACATAATCAGGAAGATCCAAGATATGACACGATCCTCGAACAAGCGTGGATCCACGCTTAAAAGATGGCTATTGACAAAGCGTCAGAGAACTTGGAAGAATTTCGAACTTTGACGAGGTTGAAACAAGAACCTTCAAAAGATGCATAGATATTCATCAAGAGGTTCCACACTCAGGCAAGTCTCATTCCTCCCATGTCTGTGTCATTTATTTCCTCACATGTTATCCTAGCATGGGACTCAATTCTGCTAGAAACTTTGCTATTGCAAGACGTTACGAATGGGTAGCTTCATCACATTAATATTTTACCAAGTGGTTAAATCTGACACCTCTCTGAATCGAGCATCTCACTAAGACATTCATTACTGAGATTATGTCTAAGCATGAAAAAGAACACTTTGGGCGTTTCTCCATAGCCTTACAGGAGTGTCCATGTGTGCCACAAAATCAGAAAGCTTTGATGTATGAACAAGTGTGGAATCCCACCGCAAAAGGAATGCTGAATCAACAGAAGATACTCGGGGCCGAGACGATCAAGCCTAAGACATTCGACGCTTGAGGGAGATGATGCTTCAACGCTCAAGCATCTAAAGCCAACTGAAAGTCAAAAACCTCTCATCTCTGAGTGCTACATTCTTCAGAAGCATTCAAACTGTACTCTCAATCAAAGAGTACACCTTCGATAATGACGTCTCTAGCTTCAACATAAATATGTCGACGGTGACGCACTGATTCAACACGAACACGATCAATCGATAAGTTTTCACTATCCCATGATAAGACTTCTGAAGCAGATGCAACATCATTCATCCATCGATGGCACAAACTCCTTCAACATGCACTGGGGACTTGATCTTATTGGAGAAATCGATTCAAATCTATTTCAATAAATGTTATCCACATAACAAGTTATCACAAGCCCCTGCGTGAATGAGGAACTTCCTCTCTTCACCAATTACATCCAGAATGAAGACCGCTGCTGTTATCTGCCGCAACAATATCGATCCACTGACGAAGCAAGTTCATAGTAAAGTCATACTTTTCAGGAGAATTTGGGTTGAGCTCACAATACACCTTCATCTTAGGAATGCTAAACTCATCAATTAGTTCATGAATATAAAGGCTCATCGGATGGAGGAGCAAAGACTCTGTCGATAATCATGGTTCTAGACTTTTCTGTCTCTGGAGCAACTCTAACCATAGTATCGGCATCAACAAGGATATCTGGAGGAACTCCGTCCATGGTCTCAGCATCAACAAGAATGTCTGGAGAAAATTCAATCGTGATCTCAGCATCAACAACAGTCTCAGGAACAACATCCTCATGAAAGGGCTTCATCAACTAACCATTCTCTGAAGTGTTACTCGATGAAGCGGACTTCTTCATGCACTAATGATTCATATAAAGATGTGTATACATGGTAACATGTTCACATGAAAGTCTTCCCGAAGCTTGCATGACTGGTGGGCACAAGCCAAAGTCTTCTACAAGATGTTCTCATCACCTCTACAAATGAGAGACAACACACTTCAGGCCATGGGTTTACAAAAATATACCAATAGGTGAGGAATGGGGCAATGCTTCCTCAACAAAATATGTTAGTCTATGTCTTTTCTACAACATACCAAAAGGGAACATCAATTGGACATACGAGTAGAAAGATATGTCTTCCACACTCATGTTTATGGAATCTGAAAATTTGCACGGGATTACAAGTTATGAATGTGCATGCGTCATTGACTGCCCTAGGCATCTCCAAACTGAAGGATTCTTTTTGCATATGATTCCTAAGTCTCTTAGCTTCAAAAGTTGGGGTTAAGCACCGAATTCTGACGTCGTATGAGGTTCCTACAGCTTCCATAGCATACAACATGCAAGCAACAATTCTTAGACGGGATTCATTATCTCCACAGTCGATCGATCTCCACCAGGTCTTTCCACTAAGTCGTTCATCAAGGTACCTCCAACTTCGACCACTTAGGTCTTTGCATCATGTTTTTCTACCTGGATCCTCCATCTAGGTCTTTCCAGAAGAAGGAAAAACGAAAAGGAAATTTAACAAAATACTGGGGACTGACGATCCACTGATCATAACGATCAGTTTCACAGTCCAAGACTCGTGACTGACATCAAGCTCGCATATGCTAATCATTCATCATGAAACGAATGCTACAACCGGAACATACAACCATGGTCGTTACATCATCCCCTCTTGAGAGCAACCTCAGTTATGGTCCCGTGATCAGGGTTTCAGAAGTGATGTTTCTACGACTGACAGAAACAAAAAATGGTACTGCAAGCACCAGGATCATGTATCAACCAAGGGGTTCATATTGAAAATTAATCAATGGCATTGAAATCCTTCATCAAGCGTTCAAGACACAAGAAAATGGTTTAAAGACACAATAGGGACGTTTTACAACAAGCTCGTCTGAAATGATTTTACACCGTCCTGCACAAAGAAGCGAGTTGGGAGCAATTAGTGAAGAATCTAGGGATGGATCATATACCATTCTCTTCGCATGGATGTCCTCTACAACATATCCAAAATTCACAGTAATTGGATGAACGAGCAAAAAGATGTAGCCGAAACATCAAACTACATGACAGCTGAAAAGTATTTGAAGACTTCCTGGAAGTTTACTGTTTCGTTGATTTCGACCACTAAACGTGCTCAAAACTCAAAAAGCTTCTTTGCTAAATCTAGGAAATTTCCTGGGCATCAAAATGCCGGGGTAGATCATCAAAAAAGGACATCGTATGAAGATTCTACATCATTTTCAATGAAGACCTAACTTCTGAATTTTCTGATGACGAATTATGACGAAATTCTTCATTCATCCACGTCAGGATCTACACCATCAACGCAAGGCCGCACTTCATCTTCAGCTGATAGTATCACTTGATGAAGTCGACGGTGTTTCTGCTGATTAGATATGAGCTTTTCATCTTCAGCTCTTTTCTTCTGTGATATTTCATCACGTCGATGCTTTCTCTCCGCATCTGCTAAGACCAAGAAAGCATATATCTTAGCACGAACCTCTCTCAGATGATCAAGAGACATGCCATGTATCAGCTTTCCAGCATCTCTGAATTGCAACTTTTTGGGATATCAGGTTCGTAAGATAAAGTATTATAACTTTGGGACTACTAGTAACTGGGAATGGTAATCAATTTCATTACAAACTTTTATTTTGGGTTTTGATTTGGTATGGATAACAATGTGTTTTGGCTTGGTTTGGAAAACAATGGGGTTGAAAGATACTCAAGTTTCGTTTATGTTTGAGTAATGAATGTTTATTCTGAATGTGTTTGTTTCCATGGTCTTTGATGATTCTTTATTTACAATTGATTCTGTTAATGGAGATGGGGAGTTTAGAATGGTTGTGATGATAGGTTTTGAGAGGATTAGATTCTTTCTGGCATAGAAAAGAACCAAGAGGAAATTGTTTTTTTTTGAATGTTATGATATTGAATTTGATTCAGGTTGTTTCTTGGTGGTAATTATCAAATCTGTTAGAACTAGGAAGCTCAATTGATATAGGTATGATGGGATGCTTGTGGGGGGATATTTTAAAATGACCGTGTTGTTGATCTGTAGTTTGATCATAGCCTGTGGTGTGACGAATTACCTTACCACTTTTTCCATTAGTGACTGAGTAGAGATTTCCGGTGACTTGAGAACTTCCTCCAATAGTGATTTCAGTGTTGCTGATAGTGATTTGATTGATTGGGTAACTTGGTTTAGTGATTTTGTACGTAGTAGGATTCATGATTGAGAGAAACAAGAAAAAACTAGAGATTTATGGAGAAACTCCGGTGGAAAAAACGGTAGAAACTAGCCCTAGAAGCCGGGATGAGAGCTAACGGTATAAAAACTGCAGAATCCTAAACTATGAGTCCTGTTATAAGGAGTAGAAAAATGGATCTGAGGAGGGAAGGATTAAGAGGAGGGAATAAATTTTTTTGAGGAGGGATTGACTTCTTTAAAAAATAATGAAGTGTCTATTATATCCTTGGTGTTAATTAAAAAATACACTTCTTCTCCCTAACTAACTACAGATTCGCAAAAGAATTGCGCACGCGACTTACTCTTCACCTTAGATATTGTTCCGTGGAACACTCAATAAAGGCTTTTGGCTAAGTCTCCTTTAGTTCCTTTAGTTGTCCAGTTCTTGTAGTATTCAGGTGCAACATATTCATGCGTTACTCCAAGCGTGATGAATCTTATATGATTGTCAACGGCATTCATCAATCTATATATCCCAAAAGAACATCACATCCTTGATTGCAGATTCTATTTCAAGTACCAATAGCTTGAACATCAGTTTCTGCACTTGAAAATCAATTGGTATACGTAGAAAACCACAAAAAGTAAAGTGCAGTTATGTGTGTATACGAAAGATACATACAACCATACAGGGAATCATTATATGCACAAATATAACACATGTACGTAGCAAGCTACACTACTGCATAACATGACGGATTAACGCTTGTGAAAACAAAAGTAAAAAAGAGAATGATTCTTAAACCTACGACATCAATAAACATTAGTAATCACAATAATGAAATAAAGAATACCCGATTAGCTTTACCTTTTTTTTCTTGATTCTAATCGGTTCAAAAGCTAGGTTTTTCTTTTTTAAATCAAGAAATAAACACTGATACGATTGATTATTCGGAAGTTGAAGGATAGAGTGTGTACTTCTGAAAATATTCACACGTATTTATTGTATTTGATTTTGACTTCATGTTGACTGGAATTTGGCCGAAATTCTTTCCTCCTCGTATCCATTCTTTCCCTCCTAATAACAGGACTCTAAACTATTCAGTTGAGTTTTCAAGCATAAGAAAGAGAGGGAGTCGTACAGAGGAAAGAGGTGGATACATGAGACGCTAACATCCGGTCCTTAACATACTAGTATGACAGCAACACATCTAAAGTCATAAATCTAAAAGACAGCCATGTAGGACCAGAATGCCTTGCCCATTGTCCCATAGTCTTTCAGTTGCGACTATGTAGGTATTGCAATGCTTCGAAGAGAAAAAAAAAGTAGGTGTTGCAAAGGGTGTATTCACTTACAAATCAGCAAACTAAATTTAACTAATCCCATGCTTTCGGAAATGAGACTCGGTTCCAGTCGTGTATAGTTCAGTTTGGTATAATGCAGCGAACATAAGAGATTGGAATTGGACCCCGAAATGGTATTATACATATTGAACTTTTTTCTCAATGGATTATTCTTTTTACTCTTTAACTATCTAACAAATCTTTTTGTTGATTTTAATTTGAAGAATCAAGGACAATGGGATCCACTATGAAAAAGAAATATCGTATCACCTAAACTAGCTGTTGGCCACTTGTATAACATTTTTTTTTTTAAACCAAACACTTGTATAACATTGATTGATCTTATTACGGGTTAACGTAGCCTTCAAGGGGTTCGATTCAAACGAAGATGAACACGAACTAGCAAGTAGAAAAACCATAGCTTATATAGCAACATTCAGCCGCAATAACTGCAGAACGACTGAACGATAAAGATAAGAAGTGGGTTCTTTTCAATCCTCTATTCTCCTTATCGATAATCATTTCTTAATAAGACTCCCTTTCTCTGTGTTTTCGAAGTTATATATCTATCACTCTTTTGGTTGTATGTCACTAATGATTTGTATGCAAAGATAAAAAGTCATCCTGCTGAGCTTTCCACTCCACTCCATGTTCAGTTCAGTTCAGTCCTCACATTCTCAAACCCCACATTCCCATGCACAACAACACTTCATTTCATTATAATGTCACTGCCACCCATCATCTGTTTCTCACTCACTTATAAATCTCACTATCCATATGTGTATTTCAATGTTAATCAGGAGTAAAATGTATAAAGTCTTCTTTCTTTTTCTTGGAAGAGATAAGGACTTTTCGTACAAGGATAGTGACCATTGATTATGCATCATTGAAATTCAGATTTCTCTTCAAATACCAAAATAACATGGAAAAAGAAAAAAAGAGTTAACAGATAACAATTGTTTCTTACCATTTCTAATTTGTAGACAAAGTAAATGGTGGGGCCTTTGCCCACGATCCACATATGTTACTCAACTGAAATCTGTTCTTTCTAACACTTGCCTCAATTGGGAGACTAAATATTGAGATGTGGATTTGGTGAAGTTATCAAAGTTTAACCTTATTGAATTAATGTAATTTTAATAATCCTAGCAAGATTTTCTACGAGAATAATCCTAGAAAGATCAAACATGATTTAGTGTTCGTTAAGCTTTAACTAGTATATAGTTCCTCCATAAACCTCAAAGTTTGTAGAAATATGTCCCGATGAACTTTAGCTTACTTTATATTAAATGAAGGTATTAACCCAAATACTAGTTTTTCCGAAGCATGCTAACATATACATTTTCTTTGGGGAAAAAAGAAAAGAAAAATGGTCATTATAATTATGCGACTCTCTCAAAGATAACCTTGGCTATATGATGATTTATAGTTGCCGGTGAACAATACGCAACATAATAGTAGCTCTTCACGACCATAAGGAATACTTGCTTAATCTCGGAGTCAATCCCGTCAAATCTTTGATGGACACATTTCACCAGTTCTTGCATTCCTGATTCTATTGACACCATTTCTTTAGCTACCTTAGCTTCTCCATTTATTTCCATCTTGGTATGAACCTGTCACATTATATATAGATTTCAGTTAGAATTGCACACATCCGTAAATGATTTATTCATGCGAATGACTCAGGATCGGTCTAGTACAATAAAGATAAATGGTACCCAAACTAAAAGAAACTATGGACTTTGGTTCAAATTGTAGTGATGGATTTGGTCAAAAAAGATTACTGATGAAGTTTTGCTTACCTTGTTGTCATGGACGTTGTTGGGATAACGAGGAATGAGATCAAGAAGAGTATGACAACTTGGATTTTGTAGTAGTTCATGAGTAAGAAAGTTGGTAAGGGAGACGAGCCTAGTGAGGGTATTAGACAAAATTGCATTCTTTTCCAAGAGTTGTGAGGATTGGCCTGCGCACAGGGTTATCGTGCGCACCAAGACGAATGCTTCTGTGCGTTGTCTAGTTTGTTCGTCGCCTTGCTTCAAAAATATCTCCCACTGCAAATATTATATGAAGATTTAAAACATTTCTTTACTTTGGGATCAGCAATTTGTACGTTCACATGAAGCGTATAACTTATGGCGTCGGTTTACTCGGTTTACTCACAATGTTTCGTAAATGGTGGCGTATATCTGTTCCATGAGAAACGAGAACGTCCAGTGAAAGATGATGCAAGGTACTGACTAGAGCATGTATTAGCTGTTGTTGTTGTTCTTCATGGAAGTGATTATCACCAAATTCTTTTCCTTCTTTTATATCATGATTCATTGTTGTCTTCTTCGAAAGCATTGTCATTGAGCTCAATCTCTTCTGTCTAATCCTATTGCAACGAGGAACAAACAAAGTAACAAACAAACAAAATGATAAGAAAATCGATAAAACCATTAGTGTTCTTTAAGGGTCATTCTTGGGTTCCCAGCTATTTCTAAATTTTCAATTCTAGTGCAAAACGAAACCTACTTCTTTTCTCCGAATAAGTTGACCTTTTCTTTTATTAATAGTTGTAGATTTAGCTTACGTATGTAGATGATAGCTGAATGAGAATTAGCTTCCTTGCCATTCTTAGGGTTGAGGATATATATATTGCTGAATTAGATAGGCTTACAAAAGCAACCCAAAGAGGTAGATGGGCATACGCTTCGTCTAAGCCTTCCGGGACCTGTTCAAGTCATGCGTGGATCTTGTATCTCTTACACTCTTTTAGTTTCGGTCTACCTAGGACTTGTACGCAGTATGAATGGATCTTTACCTACAAATGTCTTTCTAGAAGGGTTGCAACAATTCTAATACCCACGGGTCTGACAATTAAAATTTGTTTACATCCTAATTGTTTACATCCTAATTTGTTTACATCCTAATTTATAGACAAAAAAGAGCAGAATGGTACCTGATATTGTCATAGCCGATATGATTGGCAAATTCGTTGGTGAATGATTTCTGCTCAGCAACTGATATTGTTTTGAAGTATGACGAAACTGCTTTCATAAGTACAGCAGTTTGAGCCCATGCCAATCGCTCCGTCGACCTCTCTGCTGAGAATATATTCGCAGTGGCTAGAAAATATGACTGAAGAAGTGTATCTTTCTCTACGTCAAACAGTTCAAGGTTGCACTCATTGTACCACCTGAGATGTGAAGTGCATAATTAGTTAATTATTAAGAGTAGGAACAGAAAAAGCAGAATGAGTTTTGACTCACTTTTGAATTTCCTGCAACTCAAGTTGATGTAGTGCTTGGCAATTATTGAAGTCTAATTTTGCGAGTTCAAGATACAGATTGTTATTCACATTAGACATCCTGTTGAACATTAAACAACAATTTAGTAAAAAAGTTCGTTTAAAGATCTTTAATTCACCTTATTATCAATTCAAATGCAAATATTTTGAAATAAAAACTAAAAACGAACGAACAGAAACCAATGACCTGTAAAGTGTTTTCCCAATCCAAACGTCGTTGTCACCACCATATTGTTCGATGTAAAATCTTGTCTCGACGCGAGGTAGACTAGCGTACCACGGAACTTCGAGGGCGTATCCCACCTTATACATGGGTTAATAGAAATGTCCCAAAGTTTGTTAATCTGAGTTTTGCATGGATTAGTTAGTCGTAGAGAACATAAAATTATCATTTCCTGATACACTTACCTCACCAGGCAAGTCTTTGGTAATTATCCATTTATCAAGAAGTTCATTTGAAGCTTGTTTCTTTTGTAAAAATGCCGACGAATATTGTTTTGCCTGTTGTAAGATTGTTTCTCCTGGAAACATAACCTGGGATGCTCGATATAAGTTAAACATTCCCGTTACTGCCGATGTTGATTGTCCATGGAAGCAAAAGAATTCATCTCCTTTCTTAAAATGCCGGAAAACATCTGCCAAAACGAATAAGGTAAATAAATGGAAATATAAGTAATCAATATTTAAGAACACAAAGGTTACTAAATTTGTTTTACTAGACAAAAGTAATTAGTTACCAGGAGAAACATCGCGCCCATGTAACCGTAGAATCCTAAAACCCATAGCTGTATCATCTATATCCGCAACCTTAGAGTTTCTTGCCCAACAAACTCCATACTCTGTCCAATACCTGCCATCATCACGGTTAAGCTTCAGATAAAATAAAAATTGCTTCAAGAATATCACCAAATTGGTAAACATCCGTGGTGCAGATATGATACCTGTGGACATAGTCAACACAGTCTTTAATTTCGTTTTGGAAGTATCTCGAAATCCCAAGGCGATCCAAGCGATCAACAACCCAAATATGCTCGAACAAGTCGACAGGGTACACATTTGGAACTGAAATAATGTCATTATAATTGGTGGATTATAGTTGTGTGAAACTAAAATGAAACAGTTACAAGGTGCAGTTATCTTTTAGTAACTCTAGCTAGCTTCTAAAGAAATAAGAACTCTAAAAACTGAAAAAAATTACCTCCTCCGTTGAATTTTTCGACAGCTTTTTGAAGATACTCTAAACACTTTACATCTTTAGTTTGCATAAGAGCAAATGCTGTGGATGCTGGAGAAAACAAAAATGATCCATCAACGCACTGCAACTTGAGAAGCTTTTCCCAATCTAGGCCTGTCATTCCTTCTAGGCTATGAAGTAGTGTTGTAGGGACTACATGCATCATTTCTTTTGGTATCCTACGCACATACACTCGTCTTTAAATTACATCGAAAAGATACGAACCCATAACTTGTCGCATAAAAGAAGGTCAAAAATTTAAATCAAAGAGAAAAAAAATTTGGGTGGACATATATAACTTTGGGAAAGTAGCTAGAAAAAAAAGGGCAAACCTCCTACTTTGTTAGCTTTAGATTCCTCTTAGCGTATATATCTTTCAAGGCAGGGGAATCTTCATCAGGAAAATCTATGTCCAAACTTCGAGCAATTTCGATAAGAGACGGGAATACAACTTCGAAACCTATTGGCATATGGACCGTATTTGCATCGTCCAGTTTACACATATTTTGCTGGATGAACAATAGTCCTATACATACACGATATAGACAAATTATGATACAAGAAGTCAATAACACATCACATCAAACTTATAAGTGCCATCTACTGTTATCGTTATAAATGACCGAAGCAAAAATGGGATTTTTTTCGCGTTTCTTGATTATATATTAAGTGGAATAGGTGTACTTCTTTTCCTACCTTTTTCGCGCATAGAAGGGCATGTATTCCAAGCTTTCAATGCAATAAGACAGGCCAAAGTATTGATGATTCGATCGTGAGCAGAAAAAATATGTTGATCACCCCAAGAACCGTCAGAGAGCTGATTTTCCACGATCCATCGAAGGCTCGAAGGGAATTGAGGTGAGCCACCTCCATTTATATCTTCAACTAGTGCAACCCATGCAGTATCATAAGCTGATATACTTATTTCTCCATCCTTCATCCCACTTAACCTTGATTTAATCATTTCCACCTGTTCCTTAACCACATTTTTCGGGTTCGAAATCTTTACAGAAAAAATCTAGTACTTGTTAGTTTTAAACACAAGGGGAAAAAAAATATAACTGTAAATTGAATGAAAGTATACCTTAACAGATAACCTTTGTTCGTTTCCATCTTGTTGTGTAATATCTTCCCACTTTATAAATTGTACTGAATCCAGAGCAATGCACATACATCATCATAAGAACACAAATTCTTTGATTTTTTAATTTCATATCTTTATTTTTTAGTAATTTAATTAACTATTTTCCGCAAGCATTATTACGTACCTCCTCGAGTCTGATGTTTGGATATTGCATTGTAAGTAGAACACAGAAGAGGGATGTTGTCTCGGTTATTTCGGACACCACCACCGATAGAACGAGCACCTATCGAAAAATGTTCATAACCTTTTGTTAATTGTTAAATATACATACCTCAAGGATTTGAATTCAAAAATGAAAAAATATAGTATGAATTTGAAACTTTAACTTCACATTGAAACGAGTGAATAAATTTATCATCTGAAACGAACAAAACCTGATTAAACAAGTCTTATAAGTCTCAAACAGATAATCTTAAGAATCTTTCTTGAAACCCATTCAAGATTAAGAATTCTAATAAGTAAAACGAATATAATAGAGACTAATGTTAGTCTTTTAGTGCAAAGAAACCATTTTCTTTATCATCAAAACTTACTGGAAGAACATGGGAAGGAACAGAATAGAGATGGCCGTAATATTTTGCTGGGATCAAACGTCGACACTAGTTGGGTAGTAGGCAGAGAAGAAGCCATTTTTGAAGTGATGATGGTTGTACTTAGAAACTTTTGAGAGAATTTATAGAGTGGGAAAGATGAGAAAGAGAGTTAGAGGGAGAGGGAGAGAGAAACTAAGGAAGCAAATTCCAAAGAGAGATTCCACGGGAGAAATGCATGGGATCATCCAAAATTGTGAAAGTGAGAGCACTTTTTCTATTGGATTTACTCTGTTTTCACTCTGTTCTTCTACTTATTTATATCATTCTCATTTATTTACTTATTTTATCTTTCATTTTTTGTTTTTTTTACTTATTTTGTCCACAACTGAGAGGGAATGAATTTTGTCTATATTTTGAAAGATTTCTGATCTTTCCTTTGTGTTAAGGTTTTAATCATACCCTGCTGTATTACTATATTTTCTAAACCATGTGATCTGGTTCTTTTATTACAGTAATTAATTTTGATGATTATCTCCAAATTCATTGTATGTAATTAAATTAAAATCATTCAAGTCTCCTATTTTCCCTTTTTAGAAGTAAAATTAAAAGAAGAAAATCTAAGTTGCTAGTTAAATGCATTCATTGTATTACCATGCATACCACCACCGGCTCTTGTTATTTTCTGTTGTTTACTAGTAGCATCCGGTCTTACTATATTTTATGTTTAAAAAAAAAAAGTTATGTTTACTGGAAAATAACTTATTGGGATATTGTCAACAAAAATAGGAAATTGAATTATAATTTTGGTTGACAATTTCAAGAACATTTTTAAATAAGTTTGGAAATGGAAGAGTAGAATTTGAGATAATTTCTTTAGTTTAAATAGTGAACCAGAGCCTCTAGGAATTTTGTTTTTAGTCTCGAACAGCTTGTGAATCCCTGGACTTAGGATGTAATCTCTTATGAACATGCCTAATAAATAGTTTCATTATTAAGTAATCTTTTGCCATGTCTATAAATCCAAAGGGGAGTATCTGAAAATCTTGGTTGTTCAAATACAAGGAATCTTCCTCTTAAATATCATAATAAATCTATAAACCCCATTTGGTATATCCATGTATCATTTCTTGCAAATATGCTTGGAAAGAGCATTAGAAAATCAGAATGTACATATAGGAAGATGCTAATTAATGTTTTCCAACAAACATCTTACATTACTTCTTTTATACAAAATAGACACTTCCACTGCTTTTCCTTTGTTTCTTATCCCCACACGAAAAGTTTTAGGCTTGCTATTTTGATCTGTAAAAACTTAAGAGTTTACCAATCCATTCTTAGACTTCATGCCAAGAAGGTTCCATTGCATTGGCATCGCATTTACACCCAAATAAACGACATTACCATTACAATGTAAAAACCATGCACGAGGAAGATTCCATTGACATTATACATATATATGTCTAAGATTTATTTATACTAGTAAGAACACACGTGCGATGCACATGTTTAAATTTTACTCATCCAACCATACTAAATTTGAAAGCAATGAAATTGTTTACGTAAAACAAAAATTTACTATTCTTATTCATACTTGTTACATAGATAATTGGAAGAGATTTTCAAATATATAAATTTATAAAAATCCGATGTATATTTTGAAAGATATTAAGTTTTACAAAAATTCGATCCATTTTTTAAACAATGGCATTTTTGTAATTATGTAAAAATGAGGACAATTAAGTAATTTAAGGAGTCACCTACCAAAAATACTTTTTCCTTTATATTAGTAAGATTTGATAAAAAAAAATTAAAGCGCATTTGTTGTTGTTTATAGCAGACATTGAAGAATTGTAAGGTAGATTAGAAATTAATGAAAATTGAGGAGAGTTTCCATTCAGTAGGGACGGACTCTTAAACTGGAGGGATCATGAATACATCCCCTCATGATGTATATATGGTATTACGTAAGAGCAGTTCCTATGGGATGAACAAACTCCAAGTTTGTTCATTTTGCTCCCACTATGGAATGAAAAAACATGAAAAATGGATGTTCAAATCAAAAAAATTGTTGGTTTGAACATTGAGTCGGATCACCCAGCGCGCGCTTGAGGGAAGGACGGGCGTGCTTGCTAAAAACGCTGGCGTGTGAGACAAAAATGCCAGCGCTTATCCTTCCAACGCGTGTGCTTACTTCAAACGCTAGCGTTAAGCTTGAATCCGCCAGCGTTTGTCACTAAAGCGCCAACGGCTGAATCTGGACGGCTGAAAAATCTTGTGATCTAACGGCTATAATTTTTGAGTTCTATAAATACTCCTCATTTCAACTCTAAATTCACACATTCTACACATTCTTCGCTATCAAATCATCTACAAAAATGCCTCCCAGAGTTCGTGGTGTTAGATACACTCAACAAGAGGATTTAGCTATTTGCAGAGCCTACGTTTTTAAAACACAAGATGTTGCCGCTGATGTTGCTACCTGTAGGAATGTATCGCAATCGACGTTATGGGAGAAAGTTTTTGAAATGTTCACTGCTGAAACGATGAACATTAATGGGCGTGATTGTCACGGATTGGCACATCGTTTTAGTGTAATTAGTTGTAATGTATTGAAGTTCGTCGCTCGACTAATGGAGAATCACAAAAATAAGCTCAACGGTGAAGCCGAACATGAAGTGGAACCCATAACTCTAGCGATGTGGCCAGCATCTCACCGCGGTCTTCCTTTCGTCTTCCATGCTTGTTTCAACATTCTTAGGGTGCTCATCAAATACGATCCCTACATCACCCTAGGAATTCCACCACCCGCACCACCCGCCGAGAATTGACGCCTATGTAGTAGTTTTTGTAAGCTAATGTATTTCTTTTATTCTCATGTATGATGTGGTTGTTCAATGCAGTATGTTTTTATTTATGAGATTGATGGTGTAATGTTTAATCGAGGAATTTTTTTAATTACTTATGATATTGATGATGCAAATGTGAAGACATCCACATGTTTGATTTTAGATAATCGTAATAACACAAAATAAACAGCAAACTAAATAACATAATACCATAGTGAATCGATTTGTCCTTCAACTTCAATCAGACCACTCCACCAAAAAACACTTAGGACATTCCCAGAAATGCCTTCCATATGTGTCTTCTTCATAAGAAGTCCGCAAATGCATAAAAGTCTTGCAATCGGGATTTGAGTATCCACTGATTCCTTGTGGACAATGTTTGTATTCATGATCTCCATATCCACAATGCTTGTAGTGTAATAACTCTTTCTTCAAATTGGCTTTAAGTTTGAAGTTTCTGCAGAGTGTTGCAATCTTTTCTTCTTCTTCTTCTTCTTCTTCTTTAATCTTCATAGCATCATCTAGCATATGTGGTTCCTCTTGACAGTTGGGATCTTGACATTGCAAATACCTGAGCTTTTCCGGTTGTGATTCAATGACCATTCTGATGCGTGAACAACCTTCCCGTGGACACTTTGAATACATCCAAGGGCATTGCATAAGACTGTGGTTATCCATGAAACATAATGGACAAACCTCTTTTGCTTCGACACAAAATATTTGCTTCGCTTTGCCTTTAGAAAACATGGTGGATTTTGAGAAAGAAATCTGTTGGTTTGGTTGAGAGGCACCCCTAGTGTGTCGTATTTATAACAAGAAAATAGGCGTTGGTAATTCAAACGGGCGGTTTTAGTAAAGTCGCACGGTTTTACTACAAACGCCAACTTCTATGGTAATTCAAACGGGATCTTAAAGGAAAGCCGTGCGCGGTGTTACTTCAAACGCCAACGGCTAAATTTCCAACGGCTCGATTTTGTTTCTCGACCTATAAATTTCTTTCCTCCCATCTCCAAAACCACATCTTATTCTTCTTCTTTTTTGCTAAAGCTCTTAATCTCTCCCACTCTGCAGAAATGTCTGTTAGAAATCGTGGTCCCAAGTTTACTTAAGAAGAGGGTATAACTATATGCAAAGCATATTTTTTTCATAGGGTAATCACTGGTGTCCTTTATCAATACGTTTTTTTTGTTTTGGGAGAACGTTTTTTCAATGTTCGCCTCACTGACGGGAAACCCAGGAAACCGAGATGCTCGTCGATTGCGTGCTCGTTTTCAATCTATTAGGCTTGAAGTCCAGCCATTTCTTGCTCTGGTAATGGAAATTGATTGAGAAAAGTTCGTCGGTATAACTGAAGATGAAGTGATCCAAACAACTCTTGATAATTGGGAGGAAGCTCACGGTAAACCTTTTCGTTACGAAGCGTGTTTCAGAATTCTAAAAGATGGTCCATCTCAAGCACATCGTTACTGCACTCGAATGCCGCTCCCGGTCTTTACAATGGAAGAAGATGTTACTCTTGTTCGATGTTGGTTATATCGTATTATGAGACCAATGAACAATGACCATTTCTGGGAAAGAGTATTGGGACATTTTGTAGCATTGCGCAATGAAAGCATAAGAAACACTAAGAGCCTAGAACTAAGAATTGCATTTATCACTAAGGAAGTCAAACATTGTACGGAAGTTTTGTGGATGATTCACCGTAGCTATTCTGGATTATCTAACGAAGAACTGGTGAGTATCTTACCTTTGTCCTCACTGATCAACTGCATCATAAATATCTGAACTTGTCGTTTATGTTTTACAGAAAACCATCGCTTAGACAAAGTTTACTGAAGAAAGCGGAAGAGAGTTTAAGCATTTTGAATGTTATGAACTCTACAAAGAGAATGTCGCTGGATTTGATGTAGTTTGATGTTTTTGTTGTGGTTTATTAAAATGTAGTTTTATGTTATTTGCAAGTTTAAATTGTAATAAATTTCGCTTAATCTGAAGTGGAAATCTATATTTTAAAATCTAAATATTTTTATTCATTGATGCCAATTCTTTTACAATATATAAACTTAGGCAATAATAAAACGTACTAAACAACTTCAATAAAAATCGAGTACAAGTTTTGGCCTCCTGTTTATCTTCATTTAACGTATCTTCCATTCAACGCGCTCTTTGACAGTTTCGCCTTTGTTTTTGATTTTTTTGTTGTTAACTTTCAAAATTGGAGCTCTTCTTTGCCTTTTAGCGGAACATTTTCTTGGAGCAACTTCAAAAACTTGCACTTCCCTCTTACAATTTTCAATCTTTTTAAAACTCCCACATATCTTAGAAACAACAGCTTCAAGTTTTGCATCGCAAAAAAGTGTGATCGCGTTTTCAGCCATTGAGAAATAGATTTTAGAAGAGAAAATTCAAGAGAAGTGAATTTTGGTGTGAGTGAATTGTTTGAAATCGATGGTAATTTATAGAGGTAAAAATTGAATTTTGAATTTTAAAAAAATACCCGTTGGCGTTTTTGCTACAAATGTCGGCGTCATATGTTAAAGCGCCACGTTGAAGCTTAGAGATCCAGCGCTTGTCCTACCAACACCGGCGCTTTACCTACAAACTCCAGTGTTTGTATCTCGGTCGCGCGCATAGTTTTCTAACGCCCAGTTCTTTACCATAGTGGTAAAACCAGTTTGGCCATCCACCTGGCTCAACAAAATTTTGCATCTGACCATTGCCATAGGAATTGCCTTAAGGATCGGATAGTTAAGTCACACACGCACGTTTGGAACTATTTTTACTATTGCGCTTAAGCATATGGCCTTACACTTATTGGACCTATAGATTCGTTTGCAGATTTGTAGATAGTGAGAGTTGCTACTAGATCCCTAATTACACTATCAAGCCCACCCACATGGAACATTTATTCATAAGCCCATATTTTAAATATGAGGAAGGATCCCCTTACACTTTTATTTTCACACATTGAGCATCATTTTTGTGAATAAAAATCAAACGGTAACGGATTTGAAGCTAATATTTTGGGGATATGTTATTATTACAAAGCTCTACGTTACTTCCGAAAATGAGCATATATATAAATGTTTAACAACACCATCTACTAAGTTGAAAATGAACCATTGAAAGTTAACAGATTTTTAGCCATTGAAATTAAGACCGGTAGATTGTGAGGTTTAATATTTCGGAATGCGCTCATTTTTAGTAGACATGTAGATCTTTGTAAGGGGAACATATCCCCAAAATATTAGATTCAAATTTGTTGTCCTTTGGTTTTTATTCACACAAATGATGTCCAATGTGTGAGAATAAAAGTGTAAACGGATCCTTCCTCTTTGAAGATTCTCATGATTGGCAAACCAAACCTATAGTTTAATATTTAAATGAAAAATCTAATAAATTGTGTGTCAGAATTTATAAATTTTATCTCTTTAAATACTTTTGATGAAATTTGCACAATGAGTTTGAATAAGGTAGATTTTTTTTTTTAAAGGAGAATATCGAAAATTGTTGTTTTTTTAGGCATGATTTTGTTAGTGGATGCACAAACATCGTGCATACATATTCTAGTATATGCATATAACATGCAACCATTTATTGATGCATAGACATCGTGGATAACTTTACAGGTGGATGTATTAACATCATTCCTTCATCGTTCACAGGATACATAAATACCATGCCAAAATATCACAATTTGTTTTATTTTGTTTTATTTTTTGTACGCAAGCAATGTTTCATCCAAAGAAGTTGAGTACAACACGAACCTGATGTACTGTATTCTGCTTCGCATGTAGACAAGGATTGTGAGTTTTGTTTCTTGTTGTGCCAAGTTACAAGATTGTTCCCCATATAAAATAATCCTACTGATGTACTTTTTATATCTTCAACACATACAACTTAATTTGTATGAGGAAAAGCTATAAGATTGATGTTAGTATCAAATGTATATTTTATACCATAATCAACCGTATAATGAATATAACAGATGATTCTTTTTGCTGTAATGAGATGTGACTCTATGGAGTCTGCTTGAAAACTTGCATATCAGCCGACACTGAAAGCAATATCAAGCCTTGTAGCTGTTAAGTAGAGTAGGCTTCCAATAATGAACTTGTAAAGTTTTGGATCTACTTTGGTGCCTTTCTAATTTTTCTTTGGTTTCCCAGTTGTGGACATGGGAGTTTGTTATGCTGGGGGGGGGGGGGGGGATCTTTAAAGCTTAATCTTTCTACAAATGTTAGAGCATCGCTTGGTCGAACTCACAAGTTTCGCTATCTCAAGCTTGTTGTCAATGTTACATGTACAAAACTATATTTAGATTTCTAGTTTTCTAAAGTCAAATCTCGGACTATGATTAGAGCATGGTAGTTGAGTATCATATATCATTGCATAATTCTTTGAGATTGAAGACTGAAGAACAAATGAAGACATTTGCGAGAACTTCATCAACAAAAAGGCATGTGAAGACTGGCCTATCCTATTTACTCATCATATCTATCATTTTATCTTATGAGAAGCTTTCGTATAATTAGAGTAGATTTAATATTGCAAAGAGGCAATTTTGAGTCCAAGTGTGTCTTGGTTAAGCTCTCGAAATATGTTTTAAGCAATGGATGTCCATATATCCTTAACAATCTTAGTTACAACAATTTATTATTCACAAACTATTTTTGTTCAAGTTGATCATTTGAAAATTGTCCAAGCAAATAGTGCATATTATTTATGGCTATTGGGAATGTTTCAAATTTAAGAACGACTTCAAACCTGCTTGGAACAAAGTAGTCGATCTAAATTCCGTAAATTATAGAGGTTTGCAAACCCGTTTGCATATGCTTTACATTTGATTTCTATAATGGTGGAAGGTTTTCAAACTCGGTTTACCAAGCCCTATTATATGACTCCGCAAAATGGCATAGGTATGTAAACCCGGTTTACGTACCCCTTGAGCGTGACTTCGTGAACTGCCAGAGGTTCACTGAAACTGACAGGCTTGTTATAGGTGAAGATTATATAAGATGGCCTTTGTCAGGGTTGTACGCAGCCCGTTGGCTGGCAGTTTTCCTTAGTTTCAGAAACCTAATTTGACCCGGATTCGATCACGGGTGATAGATAACTTGGATACCTATTTAAGAGATTAATTTACACTTCTACACAATCTTTACTCAAGCTTTTGGAGAGAAAATACAAAAGAAGAAAATATAGGGTTTTGGAGCTATTTTCATCACCGTAACAATTTTTTTCACTTTTATCATATGTATCTCATGGGTTTCACTAATCCCATGAGTAGCTAAACCTCTTGGTGATTGGGGTTGAATTTTTAGTTCTAATTCAAGATTTAATTTAGCATACAACTCTATTCATAATTATTCATATGATTATCGTTTGTTTTTACTATAGTTAATATTAATGATTGATTGATAGATTGTTTAGGTGGCCAACTAAATTTATTTTTTAATTCAATCTATTTCTGGTAAGGGTTAGTACATCCGTTAATGTTGAATAATTCCTTTTATAAGTAGAAATTACGAAACCTTGCAGAGGGATTCTGTGGAGCAATCACAAGTAAAAACAACCCTAGTAAGTGGAACAAGCATACTGAGTTTAACTACTAGGATCAAACGTAAGTTCACAAACCCTAAGGCATTCGACTGATTACTTCCTTTAAGCGAACCTCGAGATGGTTAAGAAGGATAGAGTCTAGAGACTAAGCGTACTTAATTTTCATTGTTTTGGGGATAATTAAGCGTACCTTCTATCCTACGGTTGGCGATATTCTATGATTAATAAAGAATAAATTAATATACTATTTTGATGACTGTTTAGTAACGAAGAAGGATTTCCTGACCATATTTATCTCTATTGATAGCAATCTTAATCATTCTTAATTTCTTTTGTTATTTATTTAGCTTTAAAATCTAAAACAAACCCCCTTGTGAAACTTTTGACAACTAAACTCCTTGCTCTTTGTGGGAACGAATCTTATTTACTGCTATACTATTTATTAGTAAAGTAGGAAATAAGTGAATTAATTTGTGCACCTATGATACGCATCGATATTCTTCAATGTAATTTAAAGGTGGAGTTTTCACATGCTTACATGAATTTCTAACTAGGAATTTCATCTCAACTGAAAAAGTGTTTGCTTGAATCTCAAACAATCTTAGCTTGAATTCAAAGCTATCTGTAGCCTTGAAGATCTATAAATAGAGAGACTCTTGAGACTCTTGCAGCAGGACTTCATAATCCCTGACACTCTTGTATCTTAGTTGCAAAGCTAGAGTCGTCTTCTATAACCTAGGTTTCTTTACGAAACTGTTCTAGGTTACGAATTTGAAGACTAGGGATTCGGGAAGCCCGGTCAAACTATTTTTTTACCTGATAGTATCCCAATCTTTCTACTGGTTATTGTAGTTCACGAACTTTTGATCAGGAACAAGATAGATAGAAATCACAAAGTACTCATCGTCACTTTGTGATTCCTTAAGGTAGATATCTAAAATCTTCTTGATTTGCTTAGATTGTTCTTGAGAGGTGGTTAGTGACCTAGGCTTCTATTTGATAAGAGTGTAAGTGTTCTGGATCCATGAGATTTGATGGACTTTTCCTAGTGCACATAATTCCAAATCTAAATTGAAACATATCAAAAGGGAAATTAAATAGGCTTGCCTGCTGAAACAAATAGGTATCAAAAGTTTTCACTGAGGTTGAAGCAACTCGTAGGCTGTAAAGGACGTCAGCTAAATAAATCAAGTGCCTAGAATCTTGCGAGGTTCAAGAGACATAAGGAACATGACTACAGATGAATTGCTTGGAGGGTTAATTCGGTCTCAACTACATTCCATTACGAAGTTTGATAGTAGGCTAGTGTCTGTAGTGGTTTAATACAGTGTGGTATCCGAAGATAGACGAGATCCCGGGGTTTTTCTTTCACAACAGTTTTCCCCGTCAACAAAATTTTGGTATCTTATGTTATTTCCTTTTTCGCATTATATTGTTTATCTTTATAATAGGAATATCACAAGTAGTACTTAATCAATCTAGATAGTTTAAGTCCTTATTGTTTGAGATAAAAAACAAGACTTGTTCTTATTGAATTCATATCTTGAAAGATAGATTACAAGTTTCATACTTGTTAGAATTCGGATGCTGATAATTCAGATACAACTAGATTGATCTTGGATATTTATTTTAAGATCTTCCAAGAACTCCTCTACATAATTAGGTACACTGACCATTGGTCTATAGATATTGATTGTCGAAGAGAAAGACAAAAACTCTATGTACAATCTGATTCGAAAGTCTTTGCATTTGACCTGCTTGTGATTGTATTAGGTTTTGTCCATACATATTTCCAAACGAAAAATTTGATGGTGTACATAGTACCCTTTCCTTATCAATTAGTATCAGAGAAGGCAAACGGCGTTAGACCCTAATAAGTTCGTGTTTATGGCGATCTGAATCTATGAACAAGCGTTCAATCTTTATTGACGTACCTCCATCCTTCGATGACACAAATTACTTATGGTGGAAAATAGCTACGTATTCATTCTTGCAAGTAGACTTGGTCCCGAGTAGTCAAGGGTTATATTGTTTCTACAACCATTACAGACAATGTAACTTTGCCTAAGGATATAGCTAAATATAATGATAATGAAACCCGAATAGCAAAGCATAATTCCGATGGAGAGAATGTTATTATCCACGCCATAAGAAAGATCTTCAACATCATGTATCCGCATATAATATGTCGAATGATGATTGGGATATCTTAGAGACCGTATTTGAAGGGAATTCCTCAGAAATTGAAGTAATGCTTCAAAACCTAACTTCTGAATAGGAAAGCCTTCGTATGGATCACGAAGATTCGTTTGAGGAATTTAACCACAAGTTATCTTAAATAGTGAATAGCTCCCATGCATTAGGAACGACTATCTCTGAAAAGGATATTACGGTAAAAATTCAGAGATCTTTGCCTGCTCGATATGAGTCTAACAAATATGTCATCACTAAAGGGAATTATCTTTCAACTCTTTCCAAAAGAGCCTTGTTGGAAAGTTAAATATCTTTGATCACAGAAGAATGTAATGGATATTTTACCCACTAATATAAATTACCTCGTTAATGTTTCAAGATCATCACTTGTACCCCTGTCTGCTGAAGTAGATGACATTTCTTACCAATCACCCTCCACTCGAATCTGTACTTTCTGTACCTTGGAATTCGAAGGTAATGGTCCGAAGCAGTGTTTCAAGTATAAACAGAAAGTAAGATATGTCAACAAATTGCAATGGATGGCTACTCGCTAGACCAATGGGCTTCAACTCTTAAAAAAAGTCAAATCAACCAAGGTTACTAAGGCTCTACCTCATTTTCCTAAGAAATTCTAATTATTCAATTAATACTTAAACTTAAAAAAAATGGCATTAATTAATGGGACATTCATATATTCCTGGGACACATAATTTACCTCAATTAACATCTTCATTATTCTCTAAAAAATGTTGAAAAGACTTCTCCTTATACAAACATGAATAAAAGGCTATTATTGGCATTTCACTTTTCGTGTTTGAATTATAGTTCGTGCATGGAATCCTTAGTTTTAATAATTCTAGACATCTGAAACTCCTCATGTGTGGTCATCTTCCATTTTCTATTCTCACTCAATTTTTGAAAGTTCCAAAGATTTTCTATTGAAGTGCTATATATATTTCAAGTTATAGAAAGTATAGGTTCTGGTGGAGAGTGATTGGTTTGAAGCATCACCTACTTAAGCATACAGGGCTACAAGTGATGATCTTGAAATATTAATGTGGGAATAGTGAGTGAAAAATCTGAGCATAGGATACCAAATACACCCAACTTTTTTTGTTAGACAACCTGTATAGAAAAAACATAATACAATAGCAAGTTGACCAACTGAATGATCCCTGACAATATATATATATATATATATAGTTAATATCTCAACCTCTATCAATCAGTATGTATATAGACACAAGGTCCGTGAACCTGATTGTTAAGCAGAGTACTTGCACGATCTCAAAAATCAATATCCAAGATCAATATAGTCGTATCCAAATAATTCAATCGGAATTCTGCCAAGTGACTAAACTTGTTATCTATCTTTCAAGATATCTCGTAATCGATTAAAATTAAGAGGATATATCTACTTAGATTGAATACGTACTAACCTGTGTAAATCCAATTATAAAGATAAACAATATAATACGCGGAAAAGAAAAAACACAAGACACCAAAAAAAAATTGTTAACGAGGAAACCGCAATAGCAGAAAAACCCCGGGATCTCATCCAGATTGAACAACACATTGTATTAAGCCACTACAGACACTAGCCTACTATCATACATCGGACTGGAATGTGGTTGAGACCGAACGCACCCTCCAAACAATTCAGTTACAATGGCGCTCCTTACGTCTCTTTAACCTCGCAAGTTTATACGCCCTTGATTCTCTTACCTGGCGTCCTTTACATCCTAAGAGTTGCTTCAGCTGAAGTGAAGACTTTTTATACCTATCTGCCTCTAACGGGTAAGCCTATTTAATTTCCGGTTTGTTAGAGCATAGCTCGGTTGAACCCACCAAGAGTTGGTATGTCAAGTTTGGTTGTCATATTTTAGTGAATCAAAACTCATCTAAGAGTCGCTTGATTATGTACTAGAGATAACTTCGTATATGTTAGACTAGAAAGTCTAGGATTATGAGACATACAAGTATTACTCTAAGACCTGAAGAATTTGAAGAAGTAACAAGCTACAACGACGACATCATCCTTCCTCTTGAGATTAGTAATATTCACTTGAACTGTTTCATTCCCAGCGTATCTTCCAAGTCGTGCTATATTAAAAATATAACTGCGAAGCTGTGAATGATTATACTCTAGTAGTGAGACATGATCACATGATCATAGTGTTAAGGAATTAGAATACGAAGTATAACGCTCATCTTTTGGACTTCGTATATATGACATCGACATAATTGTATGAATGCTATTGTGATTATGTGTATGGGTAAAGGTAGAGATTTCATCCTAGGAAACAATGTTTACATTTGTTTAAAGGAAGTACTTTCATGAACTTGTTTTATGAATCGAAAGGGAAATCGCTAGGCTTATTAGTATTGTTATTCATTGCATATCTTTGGATTACCAATATGTGTGAGTTAGTAGAACCGATCATAACTGGTTATGTATCTTGGTATAACTAATCACAGTACCTGACTTATAATTTGGTATGACTGGTTTTTATTAATTAGTGTAACCGATCCTAAGTAATCACCTGAGATGGTATGATCGATATTTGTAATTTGTGTGACCGATCCTAGTAATTGGTGTGACCGATCACAAAAGAATTGTTTAATCGATCCTTGTAATTGGTGTAACCGGTCCTAGTAATTGGTGTAACCGATCCTTGTAATTGGTGTAACCGATCCTAGTGACTTGTGTAACCGATCACAAGCAATACCATGAGTATATGGTAACCGGTCCTGGTAATTGACGTAACCGATCCTGGTAACTTGTGTGTTTGATCACAAGTAATCCATATTGAGGTAGAACCGATCCTTCTGATTGGTAGAACCGATTGAACCCATGATTGTGATTTGATACTTGATCAATCACATAGTTGTCTTGGAATACAGATGAACCAATTCTAAACTTGTTTTGAAGTGTGGTATAATCGATTCCAAGATTGTAAATATGAAAGAGGATTTACAAAGAAAAGATGTCAACATACTTTGAATACGAACAATAACTCTTATCTTTTATTGTTCAAGATATTCCTTAATTACTCAAGGAGATCCCGGTCCGAAATAAATTAAGAATCTTGTAATTAATGTTGTTAGTTTTATATGCTTTAATTACCAGCAATTAAATGCATATCTCGAGAGAATAAAAAATAGTAGTGTGCGTTTACTAATTGGAGATTTTCTATTGAGAGATTTCGAAAAATATTGGACAAAACATTTCCAGGAATTATGAAAACCGATTTTGGGCATTTATTGCATATCTTGAGAATATTCGGTTTTGGACATTCCTTGGTGTCCAAACATCCTTGGTCTGTAAATACCTAAGTTTTTATTTTGAGCAAACTATCCTAAGAGCCTGGCAAACTTCATCTTTTTGTTGTTTCTGGTGGAGCCGTCTATCCGGAGAGGAAAGTACCCTAATTAGGCGAAATCTCTTACGACCCCTCGTTTAAAGACTTCTGTGGGATCAAGAAGCTCTACGAGTACCGTTGGTGGGAAACTAGATAATTGCAGTTTATTAGTTTTCGATTGATTTGATTGACTAACGGTTGTTGAACTTTGATTGCACCTAGTTTGTTTATTCTTGAGAATCTTCTCTTCTGATATAAGATTCACTCAAACTAGATCGAAGTGTCTACGGGATTTTTAGAACTGTTTGTAGATCTAAAGACATCTTGTGATAATCCATTGTTAACAGACTCCGTTCTATGCGTGATTGATCACAAGAGATTCAAGTGGTGTTATACAGGTTTAATTGAAGATTAAAGAAAATTTGAAGACGAAGAAGATTTCTTATTGGTTTCTCATATCTTTGTGTAGCACAAACCTTGATCGGCTGGGATCCAACTAGAATCGGATTTATTCGATTGATTAGTTGCGTGAGATCGGTAACACCTAATAGTTCTCTTGAGTTCTATTTTGATTATTACAAATCCGAATCTTATTACTTAGGTAATAGAGATTGGATTGATCTAACCAGGCAAAAGAGTTTATTAGTTTAAACGGAAGAGCCTTTGCATATGACTTGAGATATCTTTATTGGAAAGAATCAATAGAGTTGTTACCAAACAGATTTATTGTTCCTTTACTGTTCGGAATACAATACAAAGGAATTGTTCCAGTGCGTGCACTTATTGAATGTCGTAAGTGCAGGGATACTGAAAAAACTAAGTGAACTGGGTTTAATTGCTTGGTCTCAACTATACGAAGTTGGTTTAGATTTTGTATAGCGGCTTAATTCTGAGAGTATTCAATTTTGGACTTGGTCCCGGGGTTTTTCTGCATTTGCGGTTTCCTCGTTAACAAAATCTTGCTGTGTCTTTTACTTTTCTATTTCCGTAATTATAATTGTTTATTATAATTAAAAGTAAAATACACAAACGTTAACTCCGTATTACTTGATAGTGACCCTATAGAGTTTGGTTAAGTCCGAACCTATTATCAAGTAATCACACTTTGATTGTTGTATTGTCTCGATCTCGTATCTATAGACGATCACACAAAGTGTGAATACCGATTTGTCGTGTTGTCTCGAATTTGTCCATAGACAATCGCTTTCGGTTAGAAGACTTATATGTGGATAGTTTAAAGATTGTGGTGTATTTGGGTACCCTCGTCTTTTCAAATGGTATCAGAGCAGGAAAACACGAAAAGATCTAACAATCTGTGTTTGGTGCGATCCAACCTATAAGAATTGAATAAGATTTTTTTGTCTTAAAAAACTGAAAGATCATTCCTCAGTAGGAAGACAGAATATATTCCAAATTGATAAGATCAACTCAGAAGGATCTGAAATAAGAGTTGATAATCGCTTCTGGAAAAAGGTTCCTCCTCACTCATGTCGGAACAATCCCTGTGTACATGAAGAACGATTTCGGAAGAAAGGGAAAGAGAGAATCTCTACCAAAGGAAATAATCAGGAATTTCCAATAATTGTTTCAGATAATCATACTGATGTACATCATAAGGAAATCCTTAGAATGAGAAAATCTTATGAAAATCTCATTGACAGAATTAAGAGAGATTTATCTATCTTTAAAAATTCTCACATCAGTATTGTTTCTCCACATGATCATACCTTTAAATCAAGGAAAGATCATCTTCTTGGGAGAAAATACTTTGGGCATAAATTTCCAAAGAGAAACATGAACTATGTTTCTGATACTCGCTGTAAGCAAGAAAAGGCTTACTCCGATACAACCTAGTTGTATGGAGAATGTGTATTCTCATCCTAGTTAGTACTCATTTTTTTGGGATGAGAAAGTGATCAAATTTTATATAGTGGTAAGAAAGGTTGTCGTTCACTCGGACTTGATGAGATTGATTTTAAGAATTAATAAACTAAAATAAAAGAAAAATATATACAAAATATTGTCACAGGATGAAGAGATTACCGGGACTCGGAATTCCACCAGACTTCAATTTTATGCAGTTTAAATACCAATTCTAAACAAGAATAGCTCATAATATAAAGTTTCATTGACTCTAATTCATTGCCTAAAGTATATTTCGAAAGTAATGGATGTAAATCTAAAGCACGGGATATCAAAACATTTAAGCAAGCATAACCCATCAATTGAAATGACAACCATTCAAAGATAATCATAATTCATATAAATAATTGTGCAATTAGTCATAAAAAGAATTAATATAATTACCGCATTAGTGAAATTTGGCTTCCTTCCTTATCCCGGTGATGGGGTCTAGCTCCACATGGTGAAAACACGCTCGAAAAGATAATTCATTGCTCAAAAAGGTGTTTCTATTGAAGAATTGTAATAGAACAGAGATTCGTAACGCTTTATGGCTGTCACAGAACCTACTGTCACAATTGAGTAACTGTTACAAATAAAAGATGACAGGCCTATTCAAACAGTGATCTATTCTTCGTCTTCTTCTTCACCTGAAAGTACAGCAATGACTTCTACACTTTCCTTTCTCCGGCCTCAGCTCTCTGCCGTATCCCCAAAACTCTCTCCACCTCTAAGACTCCCAGGGACTCTTTTTATACTAAAAACAGGCGTTGAATCTCCTCCATTAATTCCAAAATATTCACAATATCTTTTATTCATGATATGGGAATAATTGAGATTTTCTTTCCAAACTCGTGCATTACACACATCGAACTCACTATAATTAATGTTATCCCGTGAAAATGTGTGTAACTCTGTTTTGCTCCATGCGATGATTACAGCCAATTCTAATCTAAACGGACACCCATACCAACATATTTAAGAAATATCACGTATACCTAACAAATTTCATCCCTTTAGTCTACCCAGAACTCTTTCAAATCATCGATTGAAACTCTGCCAGTGATATGTAATATTTTCCCGCCAAAATGTTTTGTTTTGAATTTGAGAAGAAGGTGCCCCTTATCCAGAATATTGGAGTGCCGATAGTAAAGAAGGTGCCCCTTAGTAATTGAGGTGCCCCTTATCCAAAACTGAGAGTCCGAATAACATATGTCCTCCGGGTGTCTATAACAACTTTTCGAGCCGATTCTTCCAAAAATGTTTATTGCCCAAAAACACCTACAAACAAGTTTATTAAGGATAAAATGAGTCCCAGCTAATGTATTTATGGGTGAAAATGCGTCACACTTGCGTGGTCATCAAATTCCCCCACACTTACATTTTCTAGTCCTCGGGCAAAACAGAAAATTGACCAGCTACACAGCTGGTCATATAATAAGAGATAGAGAGACCCGCTACACAACTGGTCATATCATTTATTTTTTATTTTTTTAGACCCGCTACACAGCTGGTCATAAAAAATATATTTTTATTTATTTTTTTAGACCCGCTCAACAGTTGGTCATAATATGCAAGAAAATTCCTGAAAAATAAAAAATAAAAAGTTAATAACCACTCCCCCACACTTAAATCTAACATTGTCCTCAATGTTCTAAAGATGAAATTAAAAATATGAACAAGGAGAAATTGTTACTATCTAAAGGAAGTGAGGAATGATATTACCAAAGTATCGAAAACATGGGTTACCTCCCAGCAAGTTCTAAGTTTAAAGTCTTCAGCCAGACTAAGAAAGGCTTAGTCACCTCATAGAATCATAAAGAAGTAACCTGAACAACTGCGGGTCATCTGAATCAAAAAGTGTTACCCAAAGGAAAAGGAAATTACAACAGACCATGAAGATACCGAACATAGCCTTATCTAATTTTTTAATTAAGAAAACTATATCTAGTTGTGGTTCACGTTCAGGTTCTATAAAAGGGTCTAGATAAAATATTTTCAAGGGACGAATTTCCACAAAGGTAAGATCCTAAAGGTCAGGTTGAAGAGTTTGGAAATACTTAACTAAGAACTTAGAAGCACATAACAACAACTTGAATAATTGGGGATCCTCTAAGTCAAACAGATTTGACTCACACAGTTGACTACAGTAGTGGTCATTCTTAAGAAAATGTGTCGACCCTAATCTCCTAAAGTAATTAGGTTTACTCTCAAAACTTAATGGTTAACACATCTGAAACTTATACATTCCCACAATTGGTTGAAAAATATTTGGTGGGAAAACAAAATAAATTTGGGTATTATCGCCTGGGTAAACCACATCAACCAGAGGATGGGTTTCTAACAACTGAACTTCTTCCTGGACATTATTAGGTTCGGGAGAGCTAGTATGAAGGTAATCTGGCACAATGGTTGAGGCACATATATCAAGTCCCAAGTGAGGGACCTTTCTAAGAGTTAAAGCACACGGTGAATGATAATCACCCCCAAACTTAGAGTTTCAGTGTCTCTAGAAAGACTAGTTACAACTTCCCTAATTTCTAGGTCCTGAAAATGTCAATTGATTCTTCTAAGTCTGGTTCATCCTCACTCATCTCTACGAGTTCATTTTCTTTTCTTAAGATTATTGTTCTTAAATCGCTAGAATCAAAATAAACTCGTTCCTCTAAACCATCATTGGCTTTGTGAAAAGGAAATATTATATCGTCTAAAACAGGGGTATTTCTAGTCGAATCCTCGTCCTTTTGAATAGGTGAATAATTATTAAAATTATTTGGATTTGTACTAGAAATAACATTATCATTATAAAGCTCAATCGGAGAAACAAATTCCTTATCACTATGCCTACATATTTCAGATTCTTCATCAATAGTATCCTCATCACAATCATCATTATAATAACATGAAAATGATCGAACCTCATCTAAACAAGTAGTGTTACCAATTCTAACCTCGTTATCTTGATTATCTTAATAACTATCCTCATTTTCAAGGGTACTATTGGAAACACTATATTGAAAATTAAGCTTATTTCGAGCATTCTGCACCTCTAACAAACGCTTCTCAATCGAATCACATGACTTCCTGATGGTATCATGTATAGAAGGTTCACTCTTGGTTGCGGTTCTTTCGTCCATAACTAAGTCATTTGTCTCAGGTTACTTATATGTCGACTCAAGTAGCTTACGTGTTGACTCAAGTATCTTACGTGCCGACTCTAGTTGAGGAGAAATATAAGAATCTTGCTCGTATGACCGGTACGCGTGTGGATAATAATTGGGCTCACCATGGTATGACCCATAACCTTCAAAAGGTTGGCGTTCCCAACCACTATTCACGCTATGATCATAATAGGAATAATGTCCATGTTTCTCAGTCGGATATTCGTTGTATTGGCTATTATAATACCAGTTCGACATTCTCAACACAAAATAAAACCCACTGACAGGGGATTCGTGGGTGGATAGAGTCTTACCTCCCGTACCAGACAGGCGATAAACCGTTGAAGTCGACTCAGGCCACCGATTCCAATGTCAGTGTACGAACCTGAGGGGGCCGAGACAGTATCGTAACTGTTGTCCTTCCCTGCAGCAGTTTTATTTAAATTCACCCTTCCTTAGTGTTTAAAAATAATAATGTCCAAAAGTCCAAAAATAAAGTCCAAAAAGTGTCCAAAAAAAATAATACAAAAATAAAATCCTAATTACAGTTTCTAAAAAAAAATTTAACTATATACAAAAATATTCTTCTTTACTCCTTTGGATTTCTCTTTTCTTTCCTTCTTTGGCTTCGCTTTACTTTTCAACACTTTCTATTTTTCATAAGCTCCGCACCAAATCTGAAAGCAAACAGAAAATACCAAAACGCGTAAAAAGGAACAAAAATAATAAAAATTAAAATTAAAACCTAAAAACAAATCTAAAAACAAGTCCGCGTCGGTGGTGCCAAAAATTGATCGAATTTTATATAGTGGTAAGAAAGGTTGTCTTTCACTCGGACTTGATGAGATTGATTTTAAGAATTAATAAACTAAAATAAAAGAAAAATATATACAAAATATTGTCACAGGATGAAGAGATGACCGGGACTCGGAATTCCACCAGACTTCAATTTTATGCAGTTTAAATACCAATTCTAAACAAGAATAGCTCATAATATAAAGTTTCATTGACTCTAATTCATTGCCTAAAGTAGATTTCGAAAGTAATGGATGTAAATCTAAAGCATGGGATATCAAAACATTTAAGCAAGCATAACCCATCAATTGAAATGACAACCATTCAAAGATAATCATAATTCATATAAATAATTGTGCAATTAGTCATAAAAGAATTAATATAATTACCGCATTAGTGAAATTTGGCTTCCTTCCTTATACCGGTGATGGGGTCTAGCTCCACATGGTGAAAACACGCTCAAAAAGATAATTCATTGCTCAAAAAGGTGTTTCTATTGAAGAATTGTAATAGAACAGAGATTCGTAACGCTTTATGGCTGTCACAGAACCTACTGTCACAATTGAGTAACTGTTACAAAGAAAAGATGACAGGCCTATTCAAACAGTGATCTATTCTTCGTCTTCTTCTTCACCTGAAAGTGCAGCAATGACTTCTGCACTTTCCTTTCTACGGCCTCAGCTCTCTGCCGTATCCCCAAAACTCTCTCCCTCTCTAAGACTCCCAGGGACTTTTTTTATACTAAAAACAGGCGTTGAATCTCCTCTATTAATTCAAAAATATTCACAATATCTTTTATTCATGATATGGGAATAATCGAGATTTTCTTTCTCTGTTTAGCTCCTCCACGCGTTTTTAGATGTAAAATCTCCTTATTTATATCCATTACTCTCCAACACACTCCAAACTCGTGCATTACACACATCGAACTCACTATAATTCATGTTATCCCGTGAAAATGTGTGTAACTCTGTTTTGCTCCATGCGATGATTACAGCCAATTCTAATCTAAACGGACACCCATACCAACATATTTAAGAAATGTCACGTATACCCAACAAATTTCAGCCCCTTAGTCTACCCAGAACTCCTTCAAATCATCGATTGAATCTCTGCCAGTGATATGTAATATTTTCCCGCCAAAATGTTTTGTTTTGAATTTGAGAAGAAGGTGCCCCTTATCCAGAATATTGGAGTGCCGATAGTAAAGAAGGTGCCCCTTAGTAATTGAGGTGCCCCTTATCCAAAACTGAGAGTCCGAATAACATATGTCCTCCGGGTGCCTATAACAACTTTTCGAGACGATTCTTCCAAAAATGTTTATTACCCAAAAACACCTACAAACAAGTTTATTAATGATAAAATGAGTCCCAGCTAATGTATTTATGGGTGAAAATGCGTCACACTTGCATGGTCATCAGAAAGCACATAAAACAAGAGAACAATTTTCATTTTTTTATCAGAAAAATCTGTGACAATCTCTGGATAGCTACGAATCCATTTTTTGTCTAAAAATTGTTCATGATTACCATGATCTTCCAAAAATAGGTTTTATTTGAAATTTTCGAATTTTAATAAATCTTCCAGCATGAGAAGTTCGGACATAGGAAACAAAATATATTTTGTGTATATTTTCAGAATTTCCTAAGTATTTTCGATCCGAAAGTTGTCTCTTCTTAAGAGAAACTATCTCTTGCCTGTATTGAGAAACCCTGATTAATTCTTATTTAATCCCTGAGCTTGCCTCCAATAACTCGCAGTTTTACAAAGGCCAATAAGGAGGAAGCTCAAAAGGTTAAGAATTTACAAGGAATCAATACAGAAAGGAAGAAGAAAATCATATCGAAAATCATGTCTGATTATGATTCTGATAGTTTTACTGGATCTCAAGATGAGTCATGTCTGTTGGCTTATAACCTTCAAGATCCAACAAAAACCAAGTGGATACCTTTTGATAGTATGATTGACTATATCCACGGTTTTGAAAAACTAAGAACCAATCTCATAATGACGGTTCAACATCAAGATTGGCTCAAGGATAGGATTGAGGAAACAAAAGCTGATCTTGCAGACATGAAGGTTCAAGTTGAAAAGCTTGAAAAATAGGAAGTGGTTGCAGACAAGTCTCTCGAGACATGCTTCAAGAGTTCGAATACTGAAGAAACCTCAGTGAACAATAAGAGCACCACTAGGGATTAAGTTATATGATGTAATACTTAATCCAAGAAAAATAGACATCAGTTTTTGATTTATTTCGATTATTGTGTAAGGGTCTATTTTTGAATAAAACTATCAATTATTATGAATAAAATTATTATTTTATAATTTTTCTTGTGATAGTTTACGATTATATAGCATGTGCTTAAATGTCTATATTATTGCTATGTGTTTATGGGATGTTTGATTTCGGTTTTCATAACCTTAATATTCGACCTCAAATGATGTGAACCCTTATGGTTTGTGTGACTTTTTGATTTAGCGGGATTAAGTGCTAGTCCAAGTTGGTAGACTTTATTAAAGGATCATAAGGTGTTCCGATTGAAACTCATATGTAAAAAGTCACAATGTGTTGAATCAATTTGTATTTACATGAGTTGTGTTTAACATAAACATATGTGTTTCGGGTTTTCAACTTTTGTTATTGGCATGCATTAGTTAAAACCGATTCAACCTTTCTCTGGTAAAGGTTGCTCTTTGTTGTTGTTCTTTTGTTCTTGCGAGAGGATGAAAACATACTGGGGTAGAGTTCTAACTTGAACTTGCGGTTAATGATATATCTTTCTGGGGAGAAGAGGATGCAGAATCTGAGGTATCGAATTTGTTAGTTAATCGTTTTCCTATTTAAGAAAAGCCTGCTTATATTGCATATATTATTTTTTTGCTTAACAAAATTTCGGTACAATTGATATATATTCCATTATGTGTGTATGGATGTGTGTGTGTGATTCAATTGTTTCCGGTTAAGAAAAATTGTGTCAATTTATTTGGCTTATTGTTTGATATCTTCTTTATTGTTTGGTATCAAGTGTTTTTGCTTAACGAAATTTCGGTGCAATTGCGATGCTATAATGTCTATGTTTGTTTCAATTGCTTCCCGTTAAGAGAAATAATTATGCAAGTCAATTTATTTGGTTTGTATGTATTTTTTATGGCTTAACGAAATACGAGATCATTTGTTTAGTCTGATTCGATTCCGGATAAGAAAAACTAAGTTAATTCTGATCTTAGTTAGACTTATCAAATTGAAGGATTCGGTTATTCAAGTACAATCGAATGCCTTGACAAGAAATACTAGTTAAGTAACCTAGTGCTTGTCTTGTCTAAAGTGAAAGGTGTAAGTTATTTTCTGAATAATTAGAACCCGGTGAGAAAAATAAAGTTAATTCTGATCTTTATTTTGGTCTTATCGAAATAAGCGATTGTATGTTTACAATCTGTTTAGCAAGAGAACTAAGTTTCTTAGTCAATTTGTTAAACTATTAGGGAAAATTGCTTCAGGCAATTGTTTCCTTGATAACATATTAAAACCAAATTACTTGTAGTTTCGGTTTTGATATTGGTTATCTAAAGTGGTATGTGAAACCTTCGTGCTTAACTCTTATAGGTTGTACAAGTCTTTTAGATTTGTAAGATCCTTTCAGTTTGACCTTTATTTGTTCGAACCTTTGTTATTTTGTGACAAAAAGGGGGAGAAATATATGGAGTAAACAAGTGATTTGTAATCACTAAGGAAAGGACAATTGTGCTTAAACGTTAAATCTAACGAAAGAGTAAAGCATTGACTAAGGGGGAGCAAAATATCATATTGCTGTTGTAGTTATCTTGACTACAAAAGGGGAATAACAAAGATGTTCGGATTGAAAATCTACCTATCTTACCTTTAGGGGGAGTATTAGCTTTGTTATTCAAATGTCAACAGCGGCATTTATTAATTGAATATATGCAGGTAATTGTGCCGTTGAAACTTGGAATCAAGCGTATGTTTAATGAATTATTGTAATTTTTTTATCCATATGTATTAAGAGTTTTGTCACTAAAATTGAAAAAAGGGGGAGATTGATAGAGCATAACTCGGTTGAACCCACCAAGCGTTGGTATGTCAAGTTTGGTTGTCATATTTTAGTGAATCAAAACTCATCTAAGAGTCGCTTGATTATGTACTAGAGACAACTACGTATAGGTTAGACTAGAAAGTCTAGGATTATGAGACATACAAGTATTACTCGAAGACCTGAAGAATGTGAAGAAGTAACAAGATACAACGACGGCATCATCCTTCCTCTTGAGGTTAGTAATATTCACTTGAATTATTTCATTCCTAACATATCTTTCAAGTCGTGCTATATTGAAAACATAACTGCGAAGCTGTGAATGATTATACTCTAGTAGTGAGACATGATCACATGATCATAGTGTTAAGGAATTAGAATACGAAGTATAACGCTCATCTTTTGGACTTCGTATATATGATATCGACATAATCGTATGAATGCTATTGTGATTATGTGTATGGGTAAAGGTGAAGATTTCATCCTAAGAAACAATGTTTACATTTGTTTAAAGGAAGTACATTCATGAACTTGTTTTATGAATCGAAAGGGAAATCGTTAGGCTTATTGTTATTGTTATTCATTGCATATCTTTTGATTACCAATATGTGTGAGTTAGTAGAACCGATCATAACTTGTTATGTATCTTGGTATAACTAATCACAGTGCCTGACATATGATTTGGTATGACTGGTTTTTATTAATTGGTATGACTGGTTGTATGGGTAAAGGTGAAGATTTCATCCTAAGAAACAATGTTTACATTTGTTTAAAGGAAGTACATTCATGAACTTGTTTTATGAATCGAAAGGGAAATCGTTAGGCTTATTTGTATTGTTATTCATTGCATATCTTTTGATTACCAATATGTGTGAGTTAGTAGAACCGATCATAACTTGTTATGTATCTTGGTATAACTAATCACAGTGCCTGACATATGATTTAGTATGACTGGTTTTTATTAATTAGTGTAACCGATCCTAAGTAATCACCTGAGATGGTATGATCGATATTTGTAATTTGTGTGACCGATCCTAGTAATTTGTCTGATCGACCACAAAAGAATTGTATCGATCCTTGTAATTGGTGTAACCGGTCCTAAAAATTGGTGTAACCGATCCTGGTAATTGGTGTAACCGATCCTAATGACTTGTGTAACCGATCACAAGCAATACCATGAGTATATGGTAACCGGTCCTAGTAATTGACGTAACCGATCTTGGTAACTTCCGTGTTTGATCACAAGTAATCCATATTGAGGTAGAACCGATCCTTCTGATTGGTAGAACCGATTGAACCCATGATTGTGATTTGATACTTGATCAATCACATAGCTATCTTGGAATACAGATGAACCAATTCTAAACTTGTTTGGAAGTGTGGTATAATCGATTCCAAGATTGTAAATATGAAAGAGGATTTACAAAGAAAAGATGTCAACATACTTTGAACACGAAGCTTTTGAGGTACAAAAAAGTAAAAACATATGATTTATTGGAGAGAAAAAAAGGTGTTGCATCAATTTTTTTGAAAAGCTTTTGAGGTAGAAGGTTTCTACTTAGTATCAAAATCAAAATCTATTTTAGCATTAAAATTTTATATTAACTTCATTTTTAATCCTGGCGAGATTGGGGTATACCTAGATTAATTGGGGTATACCTAATGAGACAAAACCTGGGTCATTTTGAAGTAAAACAGGACACCCCTTAACCTTGTATTTTCTAAATGAATAATATACCCTTGTTTAATTAACACTAAAAAAAATGATTAGCTTACTTAATTGAGTTTAGATTAATTAATTGAGTAGATTAAAACTTATGAATTTAAGTTATGAAATTTTGTGTTTGATTGAACTTATGTGGGAAGATTTTTTATGAAAAAAATTGTTTTTAGAATATTTTTATCAACGGAAATTAAAGCACACTACCCAAACACTTCTAAAAATGGGATTGCAAAGATGCTAAGTGATTTCATACTCAAAATTACAGAAGGAATCAACACTTTCAATTCTGAAAGTATGAAAAGTCAGCAAGGTCGACGAATGAAGAGAATGCCGACTAAGTTTGGCCGGCATGCTTGTTTCTAAAAAACAATGCCGACTGTATTATTTTTGACACACAGGAGACTGTTGTAAATGCTTCACTAGTTGGAATCTTATTGATTTCCTACCTTGCCGGCTAACCTACAGTCGGCATTTAATTAATTTCTCACCTTTCCGACTATACCTTAGTCGGCATTGTAATAATCTTACTACCTTACCGACATTTGGCTATACCCAAAAGAAAATAGATTCTTGAAAGTTGTAATTCATTTTATTCCTGCAATTTTTGTTACTACATTGATTGAAACATAAAATCTAACTCCTTGTCATAGGAATAACGGATGAACTTAGCACGTGCATCAAGACTTTGAACCCTTAGGCGACCCTAGTGGACGAGTTATAGTCTCATGAGGGTTTACATAGAGATCTACCCACTAAACCTACACAAAAACTTCTAAAACCATCAATCTTCGTTGGAGGAATCCGAGTCCGATTCACCCACCATCATCTCTGGGGCATACTCCGGAATCTTGGATACCATGAAGTGATAGCTTGCATCAAATGCAAATGCTTCCCCCTTTTCCTCCAAGTAATGCGCTTTCACGACTTCATGCTACAAAACAAAATACAAACTTACTTTGTTAGTGGTGTTTAATAGGAAGATCAAACAACATGGATTACGTAAAATAAACCACAAAAATACTTCAAAATTGTTCAATGGACAAGTTAAAGTGGGTAGTGTTCAAAATCCGATGTTGGATAGCTAAATAAGCAAGTATCGCATTTTCGATGACTAGGTGCCTATCATGGATTTGTTGAACACTTCTTCCATTCGGATTCCCAAACTCTTGCCTATATTTGTTGTATACCTTTGCCCAAAAGGTTTCGGCATCTACCCTTATGGAGGACAGATTTCTAACTCGAGTTTCGGCGTACCATGCTTTGGTGATGGATAGATCTTCATTTGAATCAAATGATGTCATTGTTGTATGTAGAGGTATTGGGAGAGTTAGAAAGATTAGATTATGATATGATCTTTGGAGAGTATATGCAAATAGGTGTGTGTTGTTTGTAGAGAAAACTAGTGTATTTATAGGATGGTGCCCAAATTTGGCCGTTAGGGTAGTCAATCAATGCAGTTGTACTTACAAAAATTTGAATTTTGAAATCGCCGGCTAGGTTTTTGTTTCTCAAATATGTCGACTAACATACCGTCGGCAGGGTTTTAATTTTCTTACCCTGCCGAGGAAAACAATTTTCAAACACAGGAAAGGTCATATCCTGCTGCATATGGTCGGCAATCTATTTGTTTAATAAAATGCCGACTAACACATAGTCGGCAGGGTCGTAATTTTTTAACCTACCGACTTTATGATTTTTGTAACACAAGAGAAGGTCATATTCTGCTGCATATGGTTGGTAAGGTATTTTTTTAGTACAATGCCGACTAACATATAGTCGGCAGGGTCGTAATTTTTTACCTTGCCGACTTTATGATTTTTGTAACACAGGAGAAGGTCATTTTCTGCTACATATAGTCGGCAGGGTCGATAATTAATTTGAATGTCGACTGTTATACCGTCGGCAAGGTATTAATTTTCTTACCTTCCTGAACCTAGTAACTGCACCATTTCTGCTGTCAGGGCCGGCAGTCTGCCAGTTCACAACCTTGTCGGTCCTGGTTTAGTCGGCACTGTAACTTAACAAAACATTCACTCGAGACCCTGTCGGCTGAATTATTGAAACTTAACATAGCTAAACAAACCATTCATTCAACAACTAGAAATCCAACATTTGTCCAAAATAAGAAAACATATGTCCCATAAACCTTAAAAAAAACATTTGTCAAACCATTAACCTTAACATTTGTCTACCACATAAAGAAATAAACTAGAAATGCATTCATTCACGACCAGTACCACGGCCCCGTTTAGCATTTTCACGACCACTACCACTACCACGGGTACGAGCCCTCTTTTGTTCAGCATTCCTCTTGGCTTGTGCTTCCCTCTTGGCTTGTGCTTCCTTCTTTAGTTCAACATTAGCTTGCTGGAACATTTCGGTGGCATCTTCATCGTCAACATTGCTAGCATAGTCAATGTGCTTAGTTTTCTCTTCAATCGACAAAGGCTCTCCTTTTTCTATCGCGCAACACATCATCTTCACAAGGGTCTTCAAATACTCCTTCTATTTTCAATTAAACAACAAACAATTAATAGACTGATTCGATAATGTAATCTTAAAACAATAAGAGCAACTCTTAAATACTTACAAAGTTCTTAAGACTTGTTTTTGGGTCTTTCGGTGGCATCTTCCTCTTACGAGCCGGTTGTTCATCAGTCTGTTCCCTACTCATAGTAGGACGAGCAAAACCCAAGTACCACGACATGTAATTTTCATGATCTTTATAACCTTCGGTCACCTCTTCTAAAAGACTCGTATCGATTAGCCGCTCACATCTTTCGTCCCAATGAGAAATCTCTGGTGGTGGAGCGTAACGGACGTCAATATTTTTTTGGGATGTGCTGCACGATTCCCTCTCCACTTTAAAGAACATCTGTTTACCGGGATGGGGTTCTTCTTGGACGTAACCCACTTGTCGCATTACCCGATGTGGATCGTACATTGAAAATCCTTGGGGGTAAAACAAGGGACCGTAGTAGAATGCAACAGTATCTATCCTTTCGATTATACCTTCATTTTTATCAGCTCAATACGGATCAAATGTTACCTCATCCGCAGTCATTTTTTCCAAGGGAACTTGCATGTTGATAAGCAGCTATGACATATCCTTGTCCTGAGCACCAACAAAACTGTATCGTTGTCCTCTTGGATTGTGACTCGCAAGCTTAGTGTTCACTTTGATGTGGGGGTTGCCTTTCACCAAAGAAGGGAAGTGATCATATACCCAAACCTATGCAAACACAAAGTTTAGTAAGAATCTTATCTTATAACCATTTTTCAAATATAAATGATTTAGACAATTGAATTACCTGGAAGAGACATAGATTTCCGTTAACTTTCTTAGTAAGAGCCCTTGAAGCCTTTTTCAACTCTGCATTCAAGAATGAAACCACCGAGGTACCCCAAGAATACATATGCATCTCATGAAAGGGATGCAATAGTTGAAGATACTTGCCGTCGACCAAGCTTACGGAACTGTCAGGGAAGATACAGTTGCCCAAGATGTATAGAAAATAAGCTGACGCAGTAGCATTGATTTGCACCATGGACACACTTCCTTCCCTATCAAATATTTTCTGGGTCTCAGAGTGTGTGTCCCACAACATCCTCGGACTTAAATTCCTTCTTATATAACCATCCTTCTTCACAAACAAATACTCCGACTCCTTCTCATCCAAACCGAACAAGATCTTGGTCAATTTGAAGATTTTCTCCCAATAAATGCCATCTTCGTAGCCATTACTGAGTGCTTTTCCCTCAACCTCGAGGCCTAGAATTTGATGAGCATCATCAGGAGTTACCGCCATCTCACTGAATGGGAATAACATTGTATCAGTCTCCCCGTAGAACCTATCACAGAATGCAGATACGGTAACTTTGTCATACTCAACAATCGAACTCTCCACCGCAGGCCACAACCTTGAGTTCTTGACAATCGTTTGCACCTCGGCACATTCCCATTCAAGTGGCCATAACGACATCATAGTGTTTGAAGCTTTGCTCCTCAAAATACGGATGGCATGCTTATGATCCTAAGTGCCAAAAACACAAAATTAAAACAAATACAAACACTTTAAGCAAATTTAAGATAGATAGATAGATAGATACACTTAAATAAAAACAAAGTTTTATTGAGATTACTTGCGATAGCATTATGGATTTCACATGCCTATGTGTCTTTGTATCCAAAAAGAACATGTCCATCATCTTCTGGGGTCCATAGTGGAGGCTGACCTGGTTTCAGTGTGACCTTCAAGTGAGGGGGAAGCATGTGGGAATCAGCTGGTTTAGTGATAACCCTCTTCGTTCTTCCAGTTGCGGTTGCGGTTGCGGTTACAGTTCCAGTTCAAGTTGCAGCTTGAGTTTGTTGATCATTACCTATTTTTTCTCCACCTTCTTCTTCTTTCTCTTTCTCTCCCTCTTCAACAATTTCATTTTGTCTATCATTATCTTTATCTCCATCATTGTTATCACCATCACTATTACCTCTTCCAACAGGTGGCATGTCTTGATCATCATCATCATGCTCATCATCTCCTCCAGCAGACGGAGTTCTTTCAACACCATCATGATCATTACCTCTTCTACCAGATGGATTTGATTGTTCTTCATCTTGAGTTTCATCTGAATCACTGGGTTCCGGTGGTGGTTGAAAATCATTCCATTCACGGATCTTGAGCGTTCCCGGCTCAACTAATGCCCCTCAATGTGTTGCAGTCAAGAGTTTGTCACCAACACGAGGAGGTCTTGAAGGAGGAGTAACATTTTTCTTCTTTCCCTTTTGCAACCTAAACAAGAACAATTAAAAAAAATCAACTAGTCGTCATGGTCGACAACTATAATCTATGCCGACTAAGAAATAGTCAGCAGGGTTAATAACTATAATCCATGTCGGCTATACAATAGTCGGCAGGGTCTAATTCAACTACCATGTCAGCTTATAACAAGTCTGAACACAGGAAATACAAATGATTTTCAAACAATTAGTCGGCAGGGTATATAATCCATACAATGCCGACTACAATGCAGCCGGCAGGGTGGTATACAAATACCATGCCGACCTTATGATTTTAGGCATCAAGAAACGCCAACATCTTACAAAGCATACCGTCGGCAGGGTAAAAATTTTAAATCCAACGACTAAAAGAAACACATTTTGTCGGCATGGTATTAGGGTTGAATACCTTGTCGACCCTGTAAAAAGCAGTTACAGATATTAACAGCCGGCATGATATTCAACCTAAGAGCCCGTCGACTAACCCTAAATATGAAAAGTCAGCAGGGTCGTCAATCAGAGACCCTGCCGGATAAATAACTGCAGATTCATAAATTTGATTTTTATGACCTAATTTGACATGCAAACATAAAATTGAAGTACTTGAGTGAGTTTAAGTAGGCCCTTAATTTCTCAATCGCGCCATTTCTTCGGTTTCAGCGGCGTTGATGTCTTCTTCTTCCCCGGTTGTTTTACTCCTGTTTTGTTGAACTAAATTTGCAATTCAAGGGTTATATTGATTAGGTTTTCTATTTTTTTGTTTTATACGACTAGCCTTCGACGGATCCATGTTTGAAGATTAATCGGAATTTTTGAATCGACGATTACGGCGAATTAATCGACGAGTTTTCGATGGTGGGGAATGGAGAAGCCGGTTAGGTAGAGGAGGAGAAGATGAAGAGGAGAAGATGAAATGAAAATGATAACTGATTAGGGTAATAAGAATTATAATGGGAAAAGGGTAGTTTTGTAACTTCACCTATTAGGACAACCCCCCTTAGCCCTTAAAAAGAGACCACTTAAATTTGGGTATACCCCAATTAATCTGGGTATACCCCAATCAGGCCAGGTTTTTAATCCTATGTTAATAATCATGATTTTTGTTTTGTTTTGTTTTGTGTAAATTGATTTAATGATGCAATTTTGTGTATAAACCACTAACAATTATTGTTAAATTATTCTAAATCTTTGTTTCAATATTTTGCTATATGTAGTACTATTTTGTCTTATTTGCTTACAAAAAGAAATAAAGAGAAAACATCACCTTCAATGGTTATCTTTTCAAAAAAAAAAAGTACTATGTCATTTGTATTTATTTTTAATATCTTAAATGTTTATTTTAAAAATTAATCATTTTGTCGTTTACATCTACACTAATTTGAAGCATCTACACCAATTTGAAGTATTTTTATTGTGTATATCGCCTATTGATTGTCTAATTACATATGCATTTTCTTTATTATTATAGAAATTATATTAATGCATAATTGTTGAGTTTTGGTTTTGAAAGTCAATTTAATAGATTAGTGAATTGATCTTACATTGATTAAGAAATTTTGGAAAGAAATGAAGTTTCAGAATTGATCATTAAGTAGTTTCTGGAAGGAAAAAATTTATTGAACTGTCAGAAAGTCTAGGACAGTTGGCATTCTCTCAAGAGGTCGTTCTTTGGAGCGATTGGGTGGTATCCGGAACAACCCTGACAACTAGATTAAGGATCTAGAATTTAAGGTTGAAGATTTTGAGTAAGAAAATGTTAAGTATTTGTGGTTAAAAATGGCGTATGCATTGTTGTGGATATTTGGTTCATGGTTTTAATTATTGTATCTGCTGCATTTGTTTGTTTTTCGATGCACTCTATTATTTTTGGGAACTTCCTACTGGGCTGTGGTTTGCTCACCCCTTTTCCTCCCTTTCCCATAGAGAATGAAGAAACAATAGCCGTAAAAGAAATTATTATGCATCACCGAGACTCGGGTGTCGCATTTTAAATATCATCGAGGTGTTCATTTGTTTCAATTGTGTACTTTTAATTATGTATTATTTTATAGTTTTGTAATTTCAAAACTAATATTATATTTTATTTAATGTCATTTTAGTTTGAATTTTAGTTATTAAAATGTTTTTGAACTAAAAATATGGTCCTACACGAGTGGCGGTTCAAAAATTTGGACTTGCTAGCCGGATCAGACCCGACCACAAAGTCGAATCTGTGTTCGCTGGAAGTCCAGGCTGTCACAGGAACCGTGTATAATGACTGTTCGGTTTGGCAAGTTAGCCAAGGAACTAAAAGCTATTTGATGTTCAATAAAGTCTTAGAAGTGTTTAAGTTAGCCAAGAAACACCTAATAAATTAATCATGATACAAACACATAAGTGTTTAAGTAATCAATAAAGTCTTAGAAGTGTTTAAGAGAGTTCCAGAAATACTAAACATATTAAAATAATAAATCTTTAAGCATCTGCTAAACATTGTCGGGACAGTTGGTACAACGGTTTGCCAACCGTATGGGTTTACGAGTCAGGGTGCTATGGTACGTGAACCGGGTTCGCCAACCCTACTAGACTACCGAACACAGTTGACCACAGTTCGTGAACCTAGTTCGCCAACTGCTAGCCTGTTTATCCAACTAATAAAATTTAGTTCACCACGGTTCGCCAACCGGGTTCGTAAACTGTTCCCAACTGAACTTGCGGTTTGCGAACTGGTTCGCCAACCATCCTGTATTTATGTATCTCATATATCTATTGTTTGTGAACTGGTTCGCCAACCTACCCTGAGTAGAAATATCAGTAAGTTCATATTTCTCTCTTATGATGTTTGAAACATTCCCAAGTGATATACTCATTTGCATGGGAAATTTTCAATTGATCCACAAATTAATTCATAGAACTAATATTGTTATGTACCTATGAACATCTAATTGCTAAATTATATTTTGAGATTTTTCAAAAGACAAGCTTGATTCGAAACTTCTTCTTTGTAATTCTACTATAAGTCATACGACATAGTCTCAATAGATAGAACAACAGTATAGTGAGTAAAATAAAATAGTTCATTCTTCACATACCCGATACAGAAGTTCCCCAAATTCCTTCGTCGATCTTCAGTCTTCAAGAGTGATCTTTGATACTCAACTACAATTCTAACCTATCCAAAACTTGACTTAGTAGACTTGAAATCAAGATATAGTTTTGATCACCTAGCATTGACAACAAGCTTGAGATATCAAAACTTGTGGGTTCAACAGAGCAATGCTCTAAAAAAATCCATCATATCCTCCAAACCATTCCATGTAGAGTCATCAAGGATACTATCAAGATTAATGTGAGTATTAAAATTGACAGATTCACCTAAGAGAGCAACACTGGAAATTTCTACCCCTTCTAGGTCATAATGATCAGATGTTTTATCGAGTGTTACAGAAAGTCCCTTGTTGCCAGTGTATTTTCTGCGATTAGGATACTCATTAGCAAATTGACCAAACCCTTCACATTTAAAATATTTAGGCATATTGAAATGACGAGGGTACCGAGTACACCATAATCTTTTCGATATCAATCTATATGACACACACCTTGCGTGATCTAATATAGACATAGACTATAAGGAAGATAACAACCACAAGATGTTTACTTGGTATATAATATAAATTTGGATCGAACCAACTATGGGATCAAACTATGTGTTTGATTAATGTACAAGTTTCTTTACTTTAAAAGTTAAGACAAGACAAGATTTTGTGAACGGGGAAACTACAAATGTAGAAAAGTCCACTGCCTAGTCCATTTTTTAATATTCTCAAAATATTAAGCCGCTATACAAAGAATACTACCAAATTTGTATAGTTAAGACCAAGTAAACTACCCCTAGTTACCTAGTTTCCTCAGTATCCCTGCGGATTCTAAGATAGAGTCGACTATCTTAAGTTGCTTCAGCCGTTGTGAAGACTTCAAGCACTCAACTCATTTAGATCATCTTCCGAAACAGTAAAGGACTAATTTGTTCGGTAACTAGTCTTTCAATCTCAATAAGTAAATTAAAGATTATTTTGTTGAGTTTGTTAGAGAATTGCTTGGTCGAACTCACAAGTGTTTCTATCTCAAGATTGTTTTCAAATTTAGTTGTCAAAACTATATCTTTATTTCTAGTCTACAATTAGTTCAGTCTCGGTCTAGGATAGAGGTAGTTGAGAAACCAACCAGTCATCATTGCGTTCTACCATTTGAAAGCGAAGATCAACCGAAGCTTTTGGAGAACTTTATCAACAAAATGTAAGTGAAGACTGAACCACCTATTTCTCAAGTTATATTCACTTTTCCATTCTTGAGACGTTGTCGAGTAACTAATTAGACTATTATGCATAGACAAAAATTTCGAGTCAAGTTTATCTTGATAAGTTCTCAAAATATAATGACTAAGTTTAATGAACATTTTTTCATACTTGATGAATTTCGGTTAAGGACAATTTATTGTTTGTAATCGAAATCATGATTCAAGTTTTATTTTTCAAAAATAGCCTGAAATAATAATATGTGTCATTGATGTTATTCGGGAATGTTTCGAATCGATTTAAAGAGAAATATAGAACTATTATTGATTCGGATACAAGACAGTGTTATCAGTCTTACAAACTGGAAAAAAGGTTATAATTCTGAACCCATATTACATGTACTCGTACACATAGTGGAGTAGCTATACATCGACTTACAGATTTGTGATGCACATATTCTTATGTATATCATATGAAAAATATGTTTAACTCGTGAACCGGATCACCATTTTTGAACTGTGGTTACGAAACCGGGATTTGTATCCGAACCTGTACGCAAACTAAAACAGTTCTGTGTTCCCGAACTCGGTTGTGTTTCCAAACCTGTACGCAAACTTAAAAAGTTCTGTTAACTCCGGAACTTTGTTTGGTTAAATGTTTACAAACCGGTACGTGTACTATGACTGAACCGACTCACGGAAGACAATGGTATTTGTAACTTGTACACCTACTAACCTTGTCGATTATATTTTAAAGTGCGATTAAATTATTTCTACGAGATAATTTGCATTTGATTAATTCTATAAAACACTAGACTTATTTGATCACATGATTATGACTCAAGGTTAATGTCTTATGTGTTCATGAAAATGAATATTAAGCTTTTAAGTTCAAATCATCTAGTTTCGGCTAACCATGTTGAACATAGTATTTATACACAGTTCGGTTACGGTTTCACCTAACCAGAGTGTATATCTTGTTTATGTAAATCAGATTCAAAGATTCATCTAACGGTGGATATTGTTTGCTTGTTTCCAAAGCTATCTTAGCCTAAACCTAAAGCAACATATGCTTTAAATGTCTATAAAAGGAGAACTCCAAGCAACTGGGATCTTTGAATCCCGACACTACTTTTTGGTGTGTCCTAGTTGTATCTAAAGTCGTCCTCTCCAGAAACCATTTTAGGGTTTAGCGACTACAAAGACTTCACAGGATTCGTGAAGCCAGGTCCAATTATCTTTTATGTTGATAACTTGAGTTTCTTGATCTTGTTATATTGTTGATTTATCACTTGAACAAGATAAATACTTGTGAGGTGAATAATAATCTAGGCTTCACTTCAGGCTGCATAAGTCCGTATTTTGAGGTTAGCTAGACTTTGTCTATTTCTATCGATTTCCAAACCACCTTGATCAAAATACGTTTTGATCGTAAAGGAAAACACTTATATCGGATTAATCTGTGGGAGGAAGATTGGTTCAAAGTCTTCAATTGAGTTGAAGAAACTCTTAGTTGGTGTGACATCATCTAAGGGAATCAATTGCGCGGAGTCCTGTTGGGATTCAAGAGGCATAAGGAGCGCGACTATACCTGTATCGGGGTGAGACTGAGTTCGGGCTAAACTACATTTCATACCGAAGTTAATTGGTAGTAGGCTAGTGTCTGTAGCGGCTTAATACAGTTTGGTGTTCAATCTGAACTAGGTCCCGGGTTTTTCTGCATTTTCGGTTTCCTCGTTAACAAAATTTCTGGTGTCTGTGATATTTCTTTTTCTGCATTTTATTATTTATCTTTATAATTGAAATATCACAAGTTGTGCATAAATCAATCATACTAGATACATCAACCTTGTTTGTTGGATACGACTTGATTGATTCTTGGATATTGGTCTTTCGTACCGTCCAAGTAATCTCTTTGTGATTAGGTTCACGGACTTGCTTCTATAAACGTTCTAATCACAAGAGAGAGAGAGATAACGCTAGATACTATTCCTTGATTGAGTTTAACTCTTGGAGTTGTATTGAGTTTATCCATACAGATTGCCTAAGAAAAAAGCGGTGGTGTATTTTGGTACCCCCGCGTTTTCAGAGTTCACAAATGTTCTTCATTTTAATATAATAAACTCCTTTGTTAGGTAAGATCTAAGAAGATCTAGATTATCGAAATAACTAGATCTAGGTATACAAACTGTTAGAGCATTGATCGGTCGAACTCACAAGTGTTGCTATATCAATCCTGTTGTCAAATTTAGTTGATAAAAACTATATCTTGATTTCTAGTCTATAATTAGTTAAGTCTCGGATTAGGATAGAAGTGTATAGTTGAGAATCGGAATTACTGCGTTCTACCGTTTGAAGTCGAAGATCATCCGAAACTATTGGAGAACTTCTTCACCAAAGGTAAGTGAAGACTGAACCACTTATTTATCAAGTTATATTCATCTTTATATCTATGAGACGTTGTCGCATGACTAATTAGACTATTGCAAGCATATCAAGAATTTCGAGTCAAGTTGATCTTGGTAATTAGTTCTTGAAATATATATGACTAAGCTTAATGAACATTTGTTCATACTTGATGAATTTCGGTTAAAAACAATTTATTTTTCATAATCTAAATTGTGATTCAAGAATTATCATTCGAAAATAGCCTGGAACAGTGATATGTGTCATTGATGTTATTTGGGAATGTTTAGAATTGATTTGGAGAGAAATATAAAACTATTGTGAATCTGGATACAGGAAAGTATGCACACCATCTTACATAATGGTGAAAAATGTTATAGGGCCAGAACCGCAGTACGTATACTCAGTACACGTACCGGAGTAGCTATATGTCGGCAGTGACTTAGTGGTACGCATACCCAGTATCCATACCACAAAAAGTATGCGAACTCGTGAACCTGGATTGGTACGCATACCTAGTATGCATAAATAAAAAGAACTGTTGGTTTTGAAACCGGTGTGGTATCCATACCCGGTACACAAACCGGAAAAGTTCTGTAAAATTCGGAACCTGTTTTTTTCTTCAGGGTACACAAACCCGGTACATGTACCATGACAAAAATATTCACAAACAAGGTAGAGTACATGTACCTGGTACACGTACTTGCGCTGTCGAATATTTTCTCATGCACATTAAATTATTTCTGTGAGATAATTAGCATTTGAAAAAATCTCTAAAGACACTTCAAACTTAAAAGTCTTAAGTGTTTATGAAAATGATTAAGCTTATGGTTCAATCGGCTAGTCTTGGCTAACCGTCCATGAACAATGTCTTTATACACGGTTCGGTTACGGTTCATCCTAACCAGAGTGTATATCTTGTTATGTTAATATCATTTCAAAGATTCATCTAATGGTGGATATTGTTTGCTTGGTTCCAAAGCTATCTTAGCTTAAACCTAAAACAACCTATACTTTGAAAGTCTATATAAGGGGAACCTCAAGCAACTGGGATCTTTGAATCCCGACACTACTCTTGTGTGTCCTAGTTGTAAACTAGAGTCGTCCTCTTCCTAAAACCCTTCTAGGGTTTAGCAACTAAAAAGACTTCATAGGGATTCGTGAAGCCAGGTCCAACTATCTTTTATCTTGATAGTTCTTGTTTGATTGTTGAGCTGCTCACTCGAATAAGATAAATAGAAATTGCAAAGTTATGTTCGTCTCAGACTTTATGATTCCACAAGTTTAAAACTTGTGAGGTGAATAATAATCTAGGCTACTCTTCGGAAAGCATAAATCCGAATTTTGAGGTTATCTAGACTTTGCCTATTGCTATCGATTTCCAGTCTCACCTTGATCTACGATCAAAAAGGAAATCACACATATAGGCTTATCTATGGGAGGAAGATTGGTTTAAAGTATTCAATTGATTTGAAGAAACTCTTAGGCTGTAAAGGACGTCATTTAAGGAAATCATTTGCGCGGAGTCCTGCTGGGATTCAAGAGGCGTAAGGAGCGCGACTATAACTGAATTTCTATGAGGGTTTAATTCGGTCTCAACTACATTCCAGTCCGAAGTTAATTGGTAGTAGGCTAGTGTCTGTAGCAGTTTAATACAGTTTGGTGTTCAATCTGGACTAGGTCCCGGGTTTTTTTAGCACTTGCGGTTTCCTCGTTAACAAAATTTCTGGTGTATGTGTTATTTCTTTTTCTGCATTATATTGTTTATCTTTATAATTGAAATATCATAGGTTGTACGTAAATCAATCAAAGTAGATACATCCATCCTTGTTTGTTGGATTCAACTTGATTGATTCTTGCATATTGATTTTTGAGATCGTCCAAGTACTCTGACACGTAGTCAGGTTCACGGACTTGGTTCTGTAAACTTTCTGATTGTGAGAGAAAGAGATATAACTCTAAATATTATTCCTTGATTGAGATTCATTAAGTTGAACTCTCGGAATTGTATTTAAGTTAGTCCATACAGGTTGCCTAAGAAAATTTGGTGGTGTATTTTGGTACCCCCACGTTTTCAATTGGTATCAGAGTAGGCAAACAAGTGAAAGACCTAATAAGTCAGTGTTTGAAACTCTCTAGGAATCTCTATTCACGTACAAACATGTCTCTTGTTGATTTTGATTATGCCAAATGTATGGGACTTACCTCAAAGGGTAACACCTTAGTTGATTCTTCCGAATCCATAGGAGATAATATTATGTTATCAGTATCTAATAATACTACTCCCAAATACACAAATAGATTCATGTCAGAATCCGAATTGGAACTAACCAGAAGCCTAAATAAGGCGGCTAAGATGATTGATTTTCAAGTCTCCAGAATTAAAGAGCTTGAAAAACAAAAGGCCCGGTATATTGATGAACTTGAAAAGTCTCTAGATAGAGAACGTAATCTCATTAACATAATGAAATCCTTCCACAAGCTAAGACCATCTAACGGTGGAGATTGATTGCTTAATTTCTAAGCAGACTTAGCTTGAATATTAAATCAGGAGTTAATCTAACGGTGAATATTGAATACTTTGTTACTAAGCTATCTTAGCTTTGATTGTAAGCAACCCTGATTTGAAAGGCTATATAAGGGAGAACTCTAGAAACTGGAAAACCTAATCCCGACACTTTCGTATGTCCTAGTTGCAAACTAGAGTCGATTCTCCTTTAACCTAGGTTTTCCAAAACCATTATTAAGTTAACGACTTGAAGACTTCATTTGGGATTCGTGAAGCCATATCAAACTATTTTCTATGTAGTTGCGTATTCTGATCTTACTTGTTCTATCGTATTGAGTTTTATCTTCTCTAAGGTTCACTCGAGATTTATCTCCGATAGGTAAGATATAAAAAGTAATCACAATAGTTCTTCGTCTCAGACTCTAGTGATTCCGCAATAACTTCTTCTATTAATCAGTTAGGTTATTGTGAGGTGACTAATATTTCTAGGCTACTCTTCGGGAGTATAAGACCGGATTATTAGTTGGTTCCTGTTCACCTTGATCTTTGTATCAAAAGATGGAACAAAAATAATAAAGGATAGACATATATGTGGGAGACAGATTTGTTTATAAGTTTTCGACTTTGGGTCGTAGCAACTCTTAGTTGTGGGTGAGATCAGCTAAGGGAATCAAGTGCGCAGAATCCGGTGTGGTTCTAGAGGCGTAAGGAACAGGACTGTACCTTAATCGGTGTGAGACTTGGTTAGGGCTCAACTACATTCCAGTTCGAAGTTAACTTGTAGTAGGCTAGTGTCTGTAGCGGCTTAATATAGTATGGTGTTCAAAGCTGGACTAGGTCCCGGGGTTTTTCTGCATTTGCGGTTTCCTCGTTAACAAAATTTCTGGTGTCTGTGTTATTTCTTTTTCGCATTATATAAATTGAAATAGATCAAATAATGATAGTCTATTATTAGATTAAACAAAAACATCTCTCTTTGGATATGCTTTGTTCACCGAAGGTTCAATATTCAAACGCTCGAAACAGGTCTTAAAAGACTTGTCAATAACTATATCTTGTTCTTCAAGTTTTTCAACTTGCTTTTTTATTCGTGCAAGATTTGCAGCAGTCTCTTCAATTTGGTCCTTCAGCCAGTCTTGATTCTGAACCGATATGATGAGATTGGTTCTTAGTTCTTCAAAACTAGTGATAAAATCTACAATACTGTCTGTAGAAATCCATTTGCTACCTTAGGATCTTGAAAATCAAAATCAAGTAGGCATCAATCCTCTTGAGATCCTTTAGAACTATCAGAATCATAATCAGACATGATTTTGGGGCCAACCTTCTTCTTCCTTTCTGTATTGATCCCATGACAATCCTTAACTTTATGAGCTTCCTCTATATTTGCCTCAGTAAAACTGCAAGTTACTGGAGGCGTGCTCAAAACTTTAAATAAGAATTTTTACAGGGTTTTCAATACTTATAAGAAGGAAATTTTCTTAAATTATTAAGAAAATATTTTCGGACCGAACATAGCAAAAGAATGTCCTAAAAAATATTCAAAAAGATTTACATATTTTTCTTGCCAAAATTCAAAGACAAAATCTTTGTCCGAAACCTTCACATAAGGAACAAGATATTTTTCATAGGGTAATAATCTTTGTAACTAAAGTTTATATTTGGAACCCTAATTACTGAAAATCGGTATTACTATGAACTCAGACATTATGGATTCACAGTTATCCATTAAGTCTACCAAAATTTGACCCAACTATCAAGCTACTTGATCAGGATAGACTATGAATGTCACATATTTCTAATATTTATAAACACAATAATTATGCTCTCGTTTCATGTGCTTCTTCATCTTATTCACAACGAGCACTAACTAGATGAGGGTGCACTTTTGCAATACAACTAAATTGTGTTGGAGTAAGCCTTTCCAAGCTTACTATGAGTATCATATCACTTATTCATGTTTCCCTAGGATAATTTTTGCTCAATACGATTATCAATCCTCTTTCACATTGATCTTTCCTGAAGATGCTACAAGAAGGATCGTTAATAGAATATGAACTGATATAAGAGATTTCCTGAACCTTAAGATCTCTTTTTATTATGTCAATGAGATTTTCGTAAGATTTTCTTATGAAGAATCTCATCTCTTTCATCATAGGTTACAGGATTTCTTGGAATTCATTTCTGATTGATTTTCTTATTGGCAGACTCTTTCTTATTCCATTTCTTATGGATATTTACCACAGGTGATGAACCTTCGTGTGAATCATTGCTATTCTGACATGAGTATGGAGAAATCTTTTCCAGAAGAGATTATTTATCCCTTTTCGATGATCTTTAGATTTGATGAGATTTTTCTGAGACTTGGACACTTTGTCTACTGCAGAATGATCTTTCAGATCTTTAAGAAAAGATACTTCTTTTAACGCTTTTACAAGAGTATATTGAAGTAGCACTAGTTTTGTGTCAACTGACTGAAAGTTATATTCCTTACGAGCTTCCATTCGAGATCGATTTGTGGTCCCCTTTGAGTAATACTTTGGACGATCAATAATAGCAGTAGATAGAGTCGTTCCAAGATTTTATTCCGACTTAATGATTCTAATAAGTAGTAAACCCTTATAAAGATAATTATAATCTGTTTCAGATGTGAGTACATAACTAGGCTTATTATCACAATCTGATAAAGTCATGCAAGGACTCTTTTTTCTTCATCGGAAGAAATTATAAAAGATACATTAGTTAGTGCCTTATCTCGAAACCCTTGTTTTTGAATAAGTGCTTTATCAAGAACTTTTACTTTTACTGAGAGAGACTTTTTTTCTTCGGATAAGTTACTAAGTTGCATATCCTTATATCCGATCTCTTAACAGGTTTAGGATTTTGGCTAACTCTTTTTCAACATCTCTTTCGACATCAGAATCAGACATATTGTTAGAGCACTGCTCGGTCAAACTCGCAAGCGTTGCTATCTCAAGCTTGTTGTCAAGTTTAGTTGCCAAAACTATAAGTCTTGATTTCTAGTCTACTTATAGCTAAGTCTCGGACTAGGATAGAAAGTGTAGTTGAGCTCTAGACTCCACGGCGTTCATCATACAAAGACGAAAAACTACTCAAGGAACTGGTGGAACTTCATCGACTAAAAGGTATGTGGAGACTTGAACTTATCTATCACTCAAAAAGTCTATCTACTCTATCTCATATCTTGAGACAAAAGTCGTATTACTATATAGACTTCGATTATACACATTTGCTATTTTAAGCCGAGTTTATCTTGCTCTCGAAATATGTGTTGGTAAGCTTTCGCTTTGGCTAAGTTCATCTTTACTCGTGAAGAAAGTCATGTTGATTGTTTCAATCTCTTGAAAATTGCTTTGATCTATATTTAACATCCTCTAAGAATGTTTCAATGATTGAAATAAAGAGTTTAGAACATGTAACCATCTTTGGATATAATCATATATAGTGTGTTCTCACATTAGTGTATAAGTCCAAAACCGGGAACCAAATGTGTGCATACTTGTGTGTATACAAAATGGTTGATGGAGACTGGGTAAGTATGCGTACCCGTACGCATACTGGCGGAAGTTCGCATCCGTGAATTTCTGCTGAGTTTGGAAATCAAAACCAACTCATCCAGCTACCTAAGTACGCGTACCCGTACGCATACTGGCGGAAAGTTCACATCCGTGAATTTATGGTGAGTTTGGAAAATAAAACAAACTCAAATCCGGTTACTTAAGTACGCATACCCGTACGCATACTTAAGTGTGTTACTTTCTAAAATTGGTTTATTCGTGAACTTAAATTTATATAAACTAAGGAATGCATATTTGCAAACCTTGGCTATAAAGTTCATGAATTGATTCGAGTGAATCAAAACCAATTTTGCTTCGATTGTGTCTTGTATACTTCTATGAGATCTAAGCAATTGAACAAATCTTGAACTAGTTCATTTGAGTCATTTGAACTAGTTATGGTGAAGATGAATAAGGTTGATATGAAAGTGCTCATATGGCTAACCTTTTGGTTAACTACTGTTGAACCAACGACTTGTACATGTTTAGTTACGGTTACACAAACCTAAATGACGTATATTTCATTTGTGTATAACAAGCTAAGTTCGATCTAACGATTGAAAGATATTAGCTTGAATCTAATCAGGTTTTCATCTAACGGTGAATATTGAATGCTTTGTTACCAGGGTAACTTAGATTGCAAACCCCGATTTTGAGCTGAGCTTAACTCACTTATATGTTTCTCGAAATATGTGTTGGAAAGATTTTTCCTTTAACTACGTTCATCATTATTCTTGACGAGTTTAGTTGGAAACAATTTATTTGTTGGAAACTAAATTATGAGTCAAAAGATGATCATGTGAAAATCGCCTTGTAACATCTTACAAGATTTGGGCGAGACAGTCATTTGATGTAGACTTGGAATGTTTCGTGTTGATCATTTGATCACTTGAAAATTACTTATAAGCTAATAGTTTGTGTAGCTATTGTCCTCTTCTTAGGAAGTTTCAATGATTGAAATAGGAGTTTAGAACAATTAAACCATTGTCTGGATATAGCACAATATGCATACCAGTATACAAACTGTTGTAGTATGATTCAGGTCCGGGAACTAAGTTTGCGTACCAGTATGCAAACGGTTTTAACTGTGAAAGTCCGATAACCAAGTATGCATACCCGTATGCGAAAGGTTTCACCTAAGTTAGGTCCGGTACGACAGTATGCATACCCGTTTGTGAACTGTCGGACATGACAAAAGTACGGAACTCTAGTTTGCGTACCCATTTTCACACTGAGTTGGTTTAAGTTCTAAAATCGGTTAAGTATGATTTCATACTCATGAAAAAATATATTTATAAATTAAGGAATGAAATCTTTGCAAACCGTGGCTAAAATGTTCATGAACTGATTCTTTTGAATCAATCCGATTTTGTTTCAATTTTGTTTTATACAATTCTATGAGAATATAAACAATTGAATAACTCTATGAGTAACACAATTAGATTCACTTGATTATCATTTGATCTAGAAGTGTTAGATGAATGTGGTTAATACAAAAGTGTTCATATGGCTAACTTCGGTTAACTGTTATTGAGCCAACTCAATATACACGTTTAGGTACGAATACTCATATCTAAATGAAGGTATATTTTATTTGTGTGTAACAAGATAAGACCATCTAACGGTGGAGAGATATTACTTTGGTTTTAAGCAAACTTAACTTGAATCTTAAATCAGGATTTCATCTAACGGTGAATATTGATTGCTTTGTTTCAAAGCTATCAAACCCTTATTTGAAGACTATATAAGGGAGAACTCTAGCAACTGGAAAACCTAATCCCTACACCTCCTATGTGATACTAGTTGAGACTAGATTCGATTCTCCTTTAACCTAGGTTTTTCCTAAAACAATTATAGGTTAATGACTTAAAGACTTCATTGGGATTCTGAAGCCAGACCCAACTATTTTTTCTGTAGTTGCGTGTTCTGATCTTACTTGTTCTATTGTATTTAGTACTATCTTCTCTAAGATTTGATCGAGATTTATCTCTGATAGATAAGATATAAAAAGTAATCACAAATCTCTTCGTCTCATTCTTTGTGATTCCACAATAACTTGTTTTACTACCATATAGTTAAGTTATTGTGAGGTGATTGATATTTCTAGTCTGTTATTCGGGAATATAAGACCAGATTATCAATTGGTTTTTGTTCACCTTGATTTATCAAAAGACGGAACAAAACAACGTAGGTATTTCTGTTGGAGACAGATTTATCTATCAGAATACACTTTTACGTGGGAGACATATTTGTTTATAAAGTCTTCGACTTTGGGTCGTAGCAACTCTTAGTTGTGGGTGAGATCATCCAAGGGAATCAAGTGCGTAGAGTCCTACTGAGATTCAGAGGCCTAAGGAACGCGACTGTACCTTAATCGGTGTGAGACTTTGTTAGGGCTCAACTACATTCCAGTCCGAAGTTAACTTGTAGGAGACTAGTGTCTGTAGCGGCTTAACACAGTGTAGTGTTCAAATCTGGACTAGGTTCCGGGGTTTTTCTGCATTTGCGGTTTCCTCGTTAACAAAACTTCCGGTGTCTGTGTTATTTCTTTTCCGCATTATATTTGTTTATAAAATTGAAATATCACAGGTTGTGCATAGTTCAATCAATTGGTAAATCCAACCTTTGGTTGTTGATTAAAATTGATTAACACTTGAACATTGGTCTTTGGTACCGTTCAAGTTGTTTCTCATAATAATCAGGCTCACGGATTCTATTTGTTTGATTTTCTGATTACATTGAGAAACGAAGATATAACTCTTGGATATATTTTCCTTGATTGAATCTGACTGTCTAGTTGATTCTCTTGGATTTATATTGGAGTTAGTCCATACAGATTGCCTAAGTAAATATTGGGTGTGGTTGTTAGACCCCCGCTTTTTCAATTGGTATCGGATCATGCAAACACGTTTAAGACCTCATAAGTCTGTGTTTGTAGCAATCTGACTCTATGGATAGAAGCACTATCTCTATAAACGTACCGCCAGTCTTCGATGGCTCGAATTACTTATGGTGGAAAATTACTAGGCGTGTCTTTCTCCAAGCACGTGATTTTCAATCATGGGTTTATGTTTTTAATGGCTATATTCCTCAAATGGTTACAGTAGACGATGTAACTGTTGCAAAGGATATTGGTAGGTATGATTCTGACGAGATTCTTGCTGCAAGAAAAATTCTGACGGCTTAAACGCTATCATACATCCCATTACCCCAGATCTTCAGCACCATGTGACTACGTGCACTCGGTCTAAAGATGCTTGGGATATCTTAGAAACCGTATTTGAAGGGAATACCTCTGAAAAGGAAGCTAGGCTTCAAAACCTAAATTCTTATTGGGAAAACCTTCGTATGGCTGATGAAGATTCATTTTATGAGTTTAATCACAAAGTGTCTGAATGTGTCAATGCATCTTTTGCATTGGGTAAGACTATTCCTGAAAAGGACATTGTGATGAAAATTTTCAGATCGTTACCAGCTAGATACGATTCTAAGAAACATGTCATCGTTGAAGGAAATAACCTTGATACACTTTCCAGAAATACTCTTGTTGGGAAGTTAAAGATCTTTGATCACGAGCATACATCCAAATCTGGAAAGGATATTGCTTTCAAAGTACAAAAGAACACTAAATTACTTGACAAAAGTAAAAGTGTTGGCAACTCTGTAGTTGATCCTATTGAGACTGATCCATCAGATGAAGATCTTGACAACTCAGTCTCACTGATCACAAAAAAGTTTAGAGATCTTCTTTTGAAGAGAAGTAAACAATTCAACAGAGATAAACCCAGGTCATCAGTCAAACCTCATGACCGTGCCCCTCCTAAAAACAGGGACACCGTCGAGACTGATGATGAGGATATGCCACAGTGCTTCAAGTGTAAAGGTTTTGGTCATTTTTCTAATAAGTGTCCAAATCGTAGAAAATACATTGGGAGTAAAGGTCTTGATGCAACTCTTGATAAAGTGTCTTATCACTATGATTCAAATGAAGATGAAAAATCAAGTGTTGCACTCCTTGGTGAAAATATTGATTTTGATAATTGTAGCAATACGTACATCAATATTGATATTCTTCCTGGAGAAACTTCTTCAACCACTTTGGAGGATGAAATGTATTTTTCCCTGTCTACTGAAAATTCTATCTCACATGTTTCAGGTACCTCAATTTGTTTAGCAGCATGCTCAGCTATGGTGTCTGAACCGTCCTCCACGTTGACATGTTCTTATTGTACATCTAAGGGTCATGAACTTTCCAAGTGTTTCAAGTACAAACATAAAATAAGATATGTCAACAAACTTCAACTGAGAGCAAATCGATTAGCAAACAAGCTCAAACTTGTTTAGAAGACGAATAAATCTAAGGTATGTAAATTTAATTCCTCTACAAAGAAGTTAATTTCTAAAGAAAAAGATAGACCTCTACAGAAAAGAACAAGGTCTAAACGATCTACGAAAAAGGGTACAGATAATTCCATACATAGATTACTTGGTGGAAAAATTATTGTTCACCCCAACACAACCTAATTGTGTTGAGATTGCATCTTGTCTCATGTGCCTGATTTCAAAGAGACAAGAATTGAGCACAAATCGGGCTTTAGGAAAAGAATTTTTTTTTGTTTTTGTTTTATGGAATTCTGTTGATCTTTTCATATATTAAAATTGGTATTGAAAAGGTTTTCCCTGTTTGATCATTGAAAGAGGGTTAAAATCGACAATTTTACCTTTTTTAGGGTTGAGAGTTGTGTGTACGTGAATCCTTATTACTTTGTATAAAGGTTCAGAAACCCTACATTTCTTTTTCCTTCCCTGAAACTCTTTTTATCAAAAGATTGCTTGTAGAGCTTGAATTGTGTATTTCTCTCACAATTCCATATTTGAATGGAGACTCCAAGCATCATAGTTTCTGATGGAAAAGATGTTAATATGATTCTAAAGCCATCGATCATGAAGGAAAAAGATAAATCTCTTTCCTCTGCAACTTTGAAGAAAAAAATGAAGAATATGAAGAAACCAAGGGCTATTCCCTCAAATCTTCAGAAGTTTTCTGGTGTTCTTGAAGAGTTAAAGGAAACAAGGAAGGAGATTCAGCAAATAAAGGATATCGTTCTAAGAACGCTTAAAATTCAGAAGGCCCTGGTTCGGGATCAGTCAAGAAGGTTCATTGGAATTGACTCCCTTCTTCACGAACCTTATGTTCCAATGTCTGTTGACGACAAGGAGTTCGGGGACGATAAAGAATTTTTCAAGAATCTTAATGTCTAGGAAACTTCTTATGAGAATTTATTCTTGTGTTTTAAGAAGTGAAAAAACGAGGGTACCCAAATACGCCACAATCTTTTTATTTGATCACAACCTATTTAATATCTACCGTGTATAAACCTCTTGGAGAAACAATCACTCAAGGAATATTTCAACACGGTGTCCACTTGAAATAGGGTTAGTCCGGACTGGCCTGATAATGTGAGAATATCAAAGTCAAGTGGAGAAATCCAATACACTTTGTGTGATCGTCTATGGATATGAAATCGAGACAATACTACAACAAAGTGTTCACTTGATAATAGGTACGGTATAACCGAAACCTTATCGAATCAATATCAAGTGCCTAGTTAACGTACAAGTGTATTTACTTTAGTTATAATATAAACACAATTATAATACGTAAATAAAGTAAAGCACACACCAGAATTTTGTTAACGAGGAAAACTACAGTCTTGTAGAAAAAACCTGGGACCTAGTCCAGTTTTGAATACTCAATGAATTAAGATGCTAAAAAAAGTAAACCTGCAACTTCGTGTAAATGATACCAAGTAAACTAAAAATCCTAGTTACTCAGCTTTAGCAGTATTCTTGTTTTCATAATATCTAGCAGAACCGAAGTTCTCAATAGATATTTGATACTAGATATCCTAACAGAACAGGCATTCTCTTTAGGACTAAATCTAGTATATCTTCTTAATGGTTCGCAATAACTTCTTCTACCAGTCTTTCAACTGGAAAGACAAGATTCCTTTGGATCGTATTTGATGCAACAAATTAATCATGATATTTCCCACTAATTAACTGGTAATATAGCGGTAGTAAGAGATCGTTCCCACAGAGAGCTGTGTAATTGATATGTTATTTAGTTCAGCAAAATAATAAAAGACAAGGGGGATTGTTTGATCAAAGTAAAATAAAAGTAATAACAAATAAAAGAAAGAGATGATCAAGGAATCCTTCGCCGTTACCAAGCGATAACTGGATTAGTATACTTATCTATCTTCGTTAAAACCATTCATCACCAACCGTAGAATAGCAGCTAGCTCAGTGCTATCCCCAAAACTCCTTTTACCAAGGATACGGAAGCTCTCCAATATCAGATTTTATCCAACCGAACCACCAAGTAGTAGCTCACTCAAGGTGTAATCCAAACGAACGCTTTAGGCTTTGTGAATTAGGTTGATCCCAGTAGTTAAACTCTTAGCTCAAGGTCCACTTGCTGGTGTTATCTTCACTCGCAATTGCTCCACAGAATCCTTCTGCAAGGTCTCGCGATTTCTACTTGTGTATGAATTATTCGACGATTACTTATCTCCCAACTCAATACTAGCAATAGAACAATTAATAGATCATTCTAGCGTGCACTCCAAATCAATCCAATAATCACTCATAAACATTAAATATGGTAAAGACAAACGATAAGATGATTAAAACTCCAAACAAACTTGTATAATAATAGAGCTTCATGCTAGAACATTGAATTCATCCTTAACCAATAAAAGTTTAGCTTCTCATGATTACACCGTTTCTCGGTTCCCCCCAAAAGGGATAAGCCCTAAAATATTAATGAAGAACAAAAGTGTATTATGAGATGTGTGATATATATGACATATTAAGAAGTTTTCTTTTATAGGTTTGCAAGAGTAGAAGTGACCATGCTCCAAATCCCGTGTAAAGTTGGTTTCCAAAACCTAGCCTACATTCCAAAATAAGCTCACACGCCCAAGTCTTGGTCGTGCATAGAATGGCTGAAATTGCCAATTGGGCTCGCGTTGACACAAGAAAACCCATCCCATTATCGTTCTTGGCTTGTCAGTTCTAGGGAACTGACAGCCCATTCCCTTTTTTCCTTCAGATTTCCCACGGATACATGAGTGTCCGTGAAAATTATTTCTCCCTGGATTTTTAGTTTTGCTCGGTAAGACTCTCGGACTAACATCCTTCCGTGAGTATTATTTTCTTATGAATTTCTAATCCGGCCACAGACATCCACGGACACTTTATACTCGTAAGAATCTTTTTCATCTGAGTTTCTAAACTCGACCATCCCATCGTCACCATCCCATCATCTTCTCTGTCCATCGATAATTCCAACAGTAGCCAAGCTCTGCCTCCTTCCATCTCTCAGTGACAGCGACCAGTTCTCACTGCTTTCTCCATCGACCAACAACCCAACTGTGACAGCAATACCCATCACCGATCAGACATCTTCATCATTACTGGAAAGAACCACCAGCTCGATCGAATATTCATACATCGCTGCCAACATCACCAGTCCACCAATATGGCAGCAACACTGCAACAGCATCACTACCATCTTCATCTTCAGTTCGATCCCCTAGCCATCGATAATCAATAGCACCATCAACTTCCAACGCCGGAAGTGATAGCAGCCATTAATGGCAACAACCATTTTCTTCCGTACTGCCTTGTATTCTCTATCTCGTCATTCAATCTTCTTTCTCCGGCAGCAACAATTTGCTCGCTGTTCAAACTCCATCATCTTTCATTGGCAGCAACTCAAAGCCATCGTATGTTGGAAATATCATCAGCTTCATTCGATAACTCCACCATAGCATCACCTAGTCTCGATCTCCCCGAACTGGACCTTCCATGAACCAGTTACCATCAGCCTCAATACTGCAGTGATCCTCAGTCTCCTGTGGTTAACCGTTACGCTGCCATCTCCCAAAAGACCACGAACCTTTAACAACTCCCATTCAACTGTCAGTCATAGAAGACTGACAGTTTAATTAATATTCTGTGGCTTCCCTGAGTAGAAACTCGGGTGCCTATAACAATTCCGAAGGTTCTCTAGTTTTCGACAACTTCGGCTTGCTTCAAATGCTTCCAGATTCTTCATACGATGTCGGATTGACTCCATTCTTTCGTCATTGGCTTCATGTTTTCGTCCTCTTCGAGATGATATCAAGGATTCCTAGATATGAACGAGCTCTACTTGGTATTTGGTCCTTCTCCACTTGTAGCTAACTTCTTTTATTGCACAATTACGTGCAAATTCACTTCTTCTGGACGATTCACCTAGCAAAACATAAATAAGAGAAAACAAGAGTACTATACAATAATTCACTAGAATATATAGCAATTACTAGCATGGATTCGACACTAAATATATGCAAAATATGCACTTAACAGTATTCCAAATAGTAAAGGATCAAAATTGTTTGGTAACCAAACTCACTTTCTAATCACAATACCGAAATATATGATAAAAGCTCAGTTACGGATCTTCTATTTTTAAGACCCGTTACCAGATCCGAAGCTCCTAGGTTACGAGACCAAACAAGAAAATGATTACCAAAATAATCAATCTTGATTTCAAGGTTTATGATAAAATCACAAACAACTTGTTGATCTCAAAAGGCTCATGTTTATTGAAAATAAACAACCTTTTAATCCCGGAAAATCAAGTCACAGAAAGTCACACCAAGATCAAAACACAAGAATAAAGTCTTCAAATCTTCAAAGTCTTCAATCTTCGATTTAATCTTCAAAGTAACAACCTGCAAAAAGAAACTTGATTCCTTATTGATTTGTCGCACAGAACGGAGTCTGTTAATAATGGCAAATCAATGAATCAATCTTACAGATCTAGAAAAACTTAGATCCGTAGAAATGTTAAATCTTTGATCTAGTTTGAGTGAGCCTTATATCATAAGAGAAGGTTCTCAATAATAAACAAACTAGGTGCAATCAAAGATTCAACAACCGTTAGTCAATTAAATCAATAATCGAAAACTAAAATAACAATGCAATCATATAGTTTCACACCAATGATACTCGTAGATCTTCTTGATCCCACGGAAGTCTTTAAACAAGCGGTCGTAAGAGATTTCGCCTAATTAGGGTATTTTCCTCTCCGGATAGACGGCTCCACCAGAAACAACAAAAAATGAAGTTTGCCCGGCTCTTAGGATGGTTTGCTAGAAATGCAAACTTAGGTATTTATATACCAAGGATGTTTGAATATCAAGTAATTACCAAATTCCGAAAATTCTCGAAGATATGTAATAAATACAAATTTTCGGTTTTGTTAATTTACAATTAATATCCAATTAATATCACCGAAATCTCTCTTGTATTGATAACCAAATATTAGCTAGCATATGAAATACTTTACTAATATAAATCAATATTTAATTCCGAATTTTCATAATAAATGTGTTAAAAACACATTTCTGAAAATTACCATATTAATACGAAATATTATCATATTAATTCCGAATGTGTTAAAAACACATTTATGAAATTATCATAATAACATATTAAAAGCATATTTCCAAATATCAAAAGATATTTGAAATATTCCGGTTTAAATATCAAGGAATATCTTTGAACAACTAATAAATAAGATTTATGCACATGTTCAAATTACTCATTATGTTGACATCTTAGAAGTTTCCTATCTTAGCAAACCCTAATTCCAAATTCACACACATCATAAAGAAATATGTGAATTTAGGAAACTCGGTTTTGCTCTTGGGACAGGTTATACCAATCACATGGATCGGTTACATTAATTACCAGGACCGGTTACACCAATTACAAGGATCGATTACACAACACTCTGTGATCGGTCGCACCAATTACTAGGATCGGTCACACCAATTACAAATATCAATCCTACCATCTCATGGTGATTACTTAGGATCGGTTACACTAAATAATAAAAACTAGTCATACCAAATCATAAGTCAGGCATTGTGATTAGTTATACCAAGATACATAACAAAGTTACGATCGGTTCTACCATCTCACACATATTGGTAATCCAAAGATTTGCAATGAATAGCCGTACCAATAAGCCTAACGATTTCTCTTTCGATTCATAAAACAAGTTCATGAATATACTTCCTTTAAAAAAATGTAAAACATTGTTTCCTAGGATGAAATCTTCACCATAACCCATTGACATAATCATAACAGTATATACAAGATTTTGTCGATGTCATATCTACGAAGTTCAAAAGATAAGAGTTATACTTCGTAGACTAATTCCTTAATGCTATGACCATTGATGTAATTTCAATAATATTGTAGTAATAGGTTCGTTGAGAACTTGTGAAAGCAGATTTTTAGACTTAATTTAAAACTAAAATATGACAAACTCAAAATATAAAGTGTTGTGAAAATTATAGAGAGATTGGGACTAGGATTTTACCATTAGTCGAAATTAGTGATTTAATAAAACAATAATTATGCAACTCAACATTCAGATTGATTCTAATAGTATTACCTGGACATGTAGATTTTCAAAAGAATAGATGTTAATCCAAGCATAGAACATCAAAACCCTAAAGCAAGCATGTTCTATCAAGAGAAAATACACCTAACTAATCAAAATCATATAATCAATTTTTAGTTCAAATAAAAAATCATAATAGAGTTGTTATAATTAATTAAAAATATAAATGTATCACTTTTACCGAAACAACGGCTTCCTCCATTGCCCCAAGGATTGGGTTTAGCTCATCATGATGGAAACCCGCTCAAAATTCAATTTCATTTCTCCAATTGTGCTTACAAAGATGAATATGTAAGAAAAGAGGGATTTGTAACGGTATAACACTGTTACTATTACAAACTGTGACTGTTACAAAGAAATGATACTTTAAATTCGTCGCCGGCACTGTTGAACTGTCGTTGAAAGACTGTTGCAAAACCGTGAAAGAACACGGTTTATGAACGACAGGATTTAGCAGTTATATGTTCTTGATGTTCTTCACACATGCAGCAGCAGAAATATTCTCTGCAACTCATGATTCTCACTTCTATTCTTCCCAACTCTCCATCCAAACTTCTCTGACCCCCAAGCACTCTATATATACTCGACAGGACTCAACAGGACCACATTAACTCCATAAATCTTCACCATAACTCGTAGTTAAGAAAATATATTCTCAGGTTATTTTCTTTCATTTTTTCATCAGCTTCACGCATCTGTCAGCTGTTAACTTCCCTTTTTATCTCCTGCAAGATTCTTTTGCATCTCAACACACTCCATACACCCACAGAACACGTCTCAACAATCTGCAACTCGTGAAAATCACCTCCCGTAAATAAGCTGCCCTGTTTTCTTTTCACCGTGATTATAGGCCAATTTCTTCGACTCTGATGGACTTACAAGTCCCGTTTTGATGCAACATGCCCAACACAAAAGATTGCAGCGATTGAATCTCCCTAGACACTCCCAAATCCAAAATACAGTCTCGGGTTTTCAAAGAAAACTGCACATTCCCTGTTTTCTTCCACACGATTATCCAGCCAAACTGAATCGATTCCGACGACCATACCATGCCTGTGATGATCAAACAAAACTTCCCAAACAATTTCAGCCATTGAGTCTCACTGGAACACCTTCAAAATCCGAACCCTAATTCTGGGTTTTTTGAAACCAGATTTTCCTTCAAAAAACGATTTTCAAATGAAGAAGAATGGGTGCCCCTTATCCGAGACCTGGGGTGCAAATAACATGTGTCCAACTGAGGTTCCCCTTATCCAAAGTAGGGGTCCGTTTAGCAAATGTCCTCCGGGGGTGCTTCGAGTAATTTTTCAAACCGATTTTTCCAAAAATGTTTATTTCCCAAAAATGCATACAAACACACAAAACACCATAATAAGTAATCGAGTACCAACAATACAGAAAATTGAGGACAACTTAGACACAAAAATGTTTCAATCAACCATACTTTTATGATCATACAAGCTTCGCATGTTATGTTTTCAATATAAAAGATTTGAAAGAAACAAGATAGAAATGAAATAATTCAAGTCTATAGTTACTAACCTCAAGCTGAAGGATAATGTCTTCGTTGTCTTCAATCCATCTTCATATCTTCATGAGTAACATGAGCACAATATTTCTATCCTTTCTAGTCTAACCTAACGAAGTTGACTCTAGTTCACTTATTAAGCGACTCGAGTTTTGGAACTAAATATGACAACCAAACTTGACATACCAACGCTTGGTGGGTTTAACCGAGCAGTTCTCTAACAATAAGGATAACTAGGGTTTGGAATAGAAAATATTATGATTAGACATAGCTATTGCCAACGATTTTCATCTTGCAATGTTTTAGATTTATTTATTTAAATTCTAAGTTATTTGGAAGATGATTTTGCAGTATTAATCTTTATGGCTTTTTATATTGCAAAATTTTTATGGGATATGTGTGTTTACGTCCGTGAACTATGATTATCTCATATGACAAAAGTTAAGTCTATTATGTCTTTATGCAAATATTGATAAAAGATAGAATGAACTTTTGTATATTCCGCAGTATTGATCTTTCCCTGATCCACTTTTATGTGAAAGTATTGTATGGCTCATTAAGTTTTCTTATGTTGAGCATTTCCGATTAAATTAATCATTAAGGTTCTCTTGTGGTTAATTAATTCGAGTTTACTGGATACAAATTCATGTTTCATGTGATTTGTTAATGTCCAAAGAAATCCTTCTTTTCTTGTAAAAGTAAGGTCGCTCTTGTTATTCTTTCGGGAATGACATTATATGGGGGAGAGTTCTTAATTGAACTTGTACTTAATTGTCAAATCTTTGTGAGGAGTGCGGCTGTGGAATATTATAGGAGTTATCTTGAATCCTTATAAACTCCTTGATGAATACACTAAGTTTCGACTATGTGAAATCATCGAAACAAAAGGTTGATATGTTTTCTTTTAGTCATGAATAATCTCTTTGAGAATTTCATTATGATCCCGCTAGTTTTCGTACCTTTGCCAATTTATATTGACAAAAAGGGAGAGAATTATTTTGTTAGTTCACACTACATACATATGGTTTACGGATCATTATGTAAGGGGGAGTGGTTTTCATTATGAGATGATGAAGTATTGACTAAGGGGGAGTGATACATATCACCGAAGTATTATTTTCAAAGTTGTGATACAATTGAACTTTGATGTTGTGTAATAATACTATGACATTGTATAACAATAATTGAGAACATCTGTTTTCTTATTGTTATGGCTACGGATCTTCAACAACTATGATGCTGAGTTGAACATGTTCAGAATCACTGGAGTACTTGGAGTGACGAAGAATACAAAGAATGTTGAAGAACCAAGGAAATCAAGCATGTTGGGTGAGAAGGTACAAAGTTTATTTATTTTGTAATCCATATGTATTGATAGTTTTTCACTAAAATTGACAAAGGGGGAGATTGTTAGAGCACTGCTCGGTCGAACTCGCAAGCGTTGCTACCTCAAGCTTGTTTTTCAAGTTTAGTTGATCAAAACTATATACTTGATTTCTAGTCTACTTATAGCTATGTCTCGGATTAGGATAGAATGTGTAGTTGAGCTTTAAACTTCACAGCGTTCATCGATTAAAGACGAAGATCTACTGAGAAGAGATTGGAGGAACTTCATCAACAAAAGGTATGTGGATAATAAAACTTATCTATCACTCAGAAGTATATTTTATTCTATCTCCTATTGAGACTAATTCGTATAGCTATATAGACTTTTACTTTATACACATTTGATATTTCGAGCTGAGCTTAACTCGCTTATATCTTTCTCGAAATATGTATTGGAAAGCCTTTTGATTTAACTACGTTCATCATTATTCTTGACGAGTTTAGTTGGAAAACAATTTATTTGTTGGAAACTAAATTATGAGTCAAAAGATGACCATGTGAAAATCGCCTTGTAACATCCTACATGATTTGTGTGAGACGGTCATTTGATGTAGACTTGGAATGTTTCGTATTGATCATTATATCACTTAAAAATTACTTATAAGCTAATAGTTTGTGTGAGACAGCTATTGTCGTCTTCTAAGGATGTTTCAGTGATTGAAATGAGAGTTTAGAACAATTAAACCATTGTCTGGATATAACACAGTATGCATACCAGTATGCAAACTGTTGTAGTATGATTCGGGTCCGGGAACTAAGTTTGCGTACCAGTATGCAAACAGTTTTAACTGTGAAAGTACGGGAACCAAGTATGCATACCCGTATGCGAACGGTTTCACCTGAGTTAGGTCCGGTACGACAATATGCATACCCGTTTTCGAACTATCGTACATTACCAAAGTCCGGAACTCTAGTTTGCTTACCCGTTTGCAAACTGAGTTGGTTTAAGTTCTAAAATCGGTTAAGTATGATTTCATACTCATGAACAAATACATTTATAAATTAAGGAATGTAATCTTTGCAAACCGTGGCTAAAATGTTCATGAACTGATTCTTTTGAATCAATCCGACTTTGTTTCAATTATGTCTCATATACTTCCATGAGAATATAAACAATTGAACAACTCTATGAGTAACACAATTAGATTCACTTAATTATCATTTGATCTAGAAGTGTTAGATGAATGTGGTTAATACAAAAGTGTTCATATGGCTAACTTCGGTTAACTGTTATTGAGCCAACTCAATATACACGTTTAGTGTGAGGGTAAATTACCCGATGGCCACATGTCAGCATCTCAAGGGATGGTCTCATGACAAGGTGATGAGATAAGAGCATTGAATCATATTCTAAAAAGGTGATTTCGTCTAAATCGAGACGCCTGCTACAACGTTACATGAATGACGCGTGTAAGGAGTGGTCTAATCAACTCAGAAGGTCAAGTCTAAAAAGAAGGACTGCATTTAATGAAGGATCAGAAGAGGCGTTGATGAATCTACATCATATCAGAAGGCTCGGGCGATCTATACTATAACCCAAGGATGATACAACACGAGGTTCCCCAAGGAAGAGCGACACGATGACGTACGGAGCGAGACGACTCGGAAGGAGAACCAAGTAGGTCGTCACGAGGGATAGTATAGAGCTCGTCCGAAGTAATGAGAAGATGTACGATAGCTCCACCAGCTCGGCGAGACCAGGCCTTCACGAGTCTAATTTGCCTATAAATACCAGTCCATGTAGAAGGAAATGGACATGTAATATTAAATGGTCTTTCTACAGAGAATTCCTGAGAGAGATCTAGAGAAAGGGAGAGTGAGAAATCTAAGTGATATTTGTAGCTCTTTCGACGGTAAGACCTTAATCAATAAAGAAAACATCTTCTTTCCCGTGGACGTAGGTCTTCATGGCCGAACCACGTTATATGCTAGTGTCATTCTTTACTTTTCATGTTCTTTATATCTTGTTTATCTTTGAATCTTGCATTTCAAGTAGTTTCTAGCCTTTAGATCTATTTGGATGTAGCCATCAGAAAAGATGCAACTACATTTTGGCGCTAGAAACAGGGAGGTATGAAGATCTAATCTACCTCCCTAGTAACAACTCTATAGTTTTCTCATAATCTCCTTGAGAGAAGTGGTTTTCATACCACTGTGTAGAATTCTGTTAAAGTTCCTGAGTAGATCTTGAACTCAACACGATCCACATGATCATTGAAGTCCTGAAGACCCTCAGAATCATCAGATCTACATCTTTTTCGTTGATTTTCTTTAAGATTTTCATTCTTTTAAGATTTCCCGTACCTTCCTCAAGATGCTCAAGAGAGTTGAAGATCGGAGTGAAAATGAAGTTTTAAGCACTTTAAAACAGCACTCAAACGACCTCCTCCATGAAAGAGCTGGGAAGAAGTTTAAGTCAGTAAACTTCATAAGAGAAAATATCATCCTATGAAAGTTGAAAAGACAAGTTGTTCATGACGATTCTTCATCTTTTAAGAAACTCAAGATAATCCATAATCTTCTTCTTAGAAATATAACTCTAAGTCAAGGGGAAGGGTTAATGAGTACATAATCATTCATCAAACTCAAAGTTTGTTCAAAATCAAAAGTTTAAAGATGATGAGAAATGTTTCATAAAATGGGAAAACGGGCTGAATCGTCATAACTTGGTTTTTTCCCAGTAAAGGTATGACGTGTAGAAGGAGGTAGTTTTCTCAAAAAAAGAGGCAAACAAAACACCTTTTTCCATCACTAAAACTTTATGCAAGTAGGGAATGTTTTGACATCTTCACATGTCTCCAAAATTTACTGAAAAGTCTTCCTGTACTAAACTGTCCAGTCTGAACTATGACTTAGTAATTGCACATGACCTACAAATTTAGGGTCCCACTTTTCTAGAAGAAAAGACAAATTAAGCATTATTGCATATATCGCAGGTAAGGCAATGATGAAGATACGATCCGCTTGCACGAGCCAAGGTGAAACCGGTGGAGCCCAATCCGAAGGACTAGATGGAATGGAGCCAGACTAAACCATGCACCACGGTGTACTCCCAGGATAGGGACAGCCCGATAACCAATATCGGGAAGGTTTAACAAATAACTCTAGCTATGACGAAGAGGGAAATCCCTTCGAAGGACATGATTATATCCATCTAACTCAACCAGGAGGGTTGAATCCTTTGCCAATGCAAACGGTAAACAACGAGGGAAAGAAGGACGATCCTTCTAACCTCGGAGACACTACTGCAACTATTGCAGCTATTCTGAAAGCGCAAAAAGCGCAGGAGGAAAGAATGATAAAGTTAGAAAGGCATAACAGGAGGCTAGAACGGAAAAACCGTAAGCTAAAACGAAAAACGAAAGAATAAGGTGCCACCCACTACCATAGAGGAAGCCCCCGAGGAGGAGAATCCTTTTGAGAACTTACAAGACGATGAGCGAGTCCATATCCCTAACACCTCGAACGAGGAGGCAGCGGATCGCTTTCCCAAGGAAAGCAGAGGGGTCCCAAACGAGGAGGAAAGTCCGTCTGAGGGATCGTCCGATGTCGATCCCAAGCATAGACGAGAAAAGAAGAAGGAATACGAAGTAAAAACCAACTGCGTGGCCGAGAACCACGTAGTTATAAACCCAAAATAAGGGGAGACTTCAAATTCAACTCGCTCTAAGATAGTGATGTACGCCGAGCAATCGTACGAGGACTCAGGGCGATCAAGATATCTCCTCCCAAAAGCTTCCTTCTCGCCCGAAAGAGTGCAAGGACGAAGGAAGAAGGCCGAAACGAGGCACAATGATGATCAATTACAAGCCCGACTCTGTCAACTCGAAGCGATGTGCAGAGAGGCTACAGGAAAACAAGAAGGCAAAAAGTTGACGGAAGTGATGTAAGAGGCTAGACAATCTCCCCTGTCGGAGAGTCTATTAGCCCAACCATTTCCAAGGAAATGCTCGCTCCCAACGTTTGCAACTCCCTTCAATGGGACCGGAGATGCGATCGAACATCTCAGATCCTACCGCATGACACTGACACAGTGGAATCATTACGACATAGTGATGTGTAGGTTCTTTCCATCCAGTCTAAAAGACGAGGCCCTAATGTGGTTCAATAACCTGCTGAAAGCATCGGTTAAATCATTTGACCATCTGTCCGAGTTATTCTTGGAAACATACATACATAACAGCCGAGTCAAGCCAGAAATCGATATGCTATTCCAATTAGCTCGGGGACCAAATGAGTCGCTCCGTTCTTTGGTAACTCGCTGGAGAAAATTATGCGCCGAGATCGGAAGAGTCCCGGAGGCTTACGCGATCTTGGGCTTCAAAAACAGTCTAAGGAAGACAGACCCCATATTCGTCCGCATATACAAAACCATGCAACCTTGTCTAGATAAATTGAGATATTCAAGAGGACTACATGGCCCTTGAAGAGCTCCAAGATGGGACCTATGATAAATTGGTAAGAGGAACCAACAGAGGAGCAAATGTGGTAGAACAAGAGAACCCTCAGGCGCCAGCCCAAGGAGTAGGGCGACCCAACAACGGGTCAACTCAGTTCGATAAACATCGAAGTGGAGGATGGAAATGGCGAGACCAAGCCCAACAAAAGAAGGGAAAGTTTGTAGAACCGGTCTACATAAAGCTAAACGCTCCTATATCCGAGATCTTCAAGAAGATCGATGGAAAATGTAAGATCACTTACCCATGGAATAGAGGATAGCAGCCCGAGCGCGCTAAAAACAGAAACGATTTCTGTGAGTTTCATCAGTTCTATAGCCACGCGATGGACTCGTACAGGGATCTAAAGAAAATGGTCCAAGACATGATTGATGAGGGTAAACTCCAGGAGTACATCTCCTAACCAGCGATCCAACCAGTTGCAGGACCACCTGGGCATCGCGAGGAAATTCCTCGCGAAGCACAATATTTGGGATGTAATACGATATCGCACTCGGTTATCGTTTCCCCCACACCTGAAGGAAATATCACGGGACGAATTTACAAACGAAACTTCGAAGGTGACGAAGTTTTCAGTGTGGCAATAGAACCTCCCATGCAGGAGTGGATGAAACAACCTATCACCTTCTCAGCCTCTGAGGCACCTAAAGGAGGACGAAACCACAACGATTCATTAGTGGTCACGATGGCTATCGCGCTCCCCGAGCACGAAGATGAAGGAGAAAAACCAAAGGCGTTGTCATGGGAAATGCCAAAGATATTGATAGACGGAGGAAGTACCGTCGAGATCTTATTTGACGAGACATTCAAACAAATGGGTCTTAGAGACGAATGCCTAATACAATCTACCTACAATATATTTGGTTTCAATGGCTCGTCGACCCGCCCAAGAGGCGAAGTTAGTCTAGAAATCCGTGTTGGAAAAATCCTTACCCCAACTACGTTCTGTGTAGTAGATGTACTTTCACCCTACACAGCTATTTTCGGGCGATCCTGGGTCCATGGGATCAAAGGAGTCGCTTCAACTTACCACCAAAGGCTAAGGTTTCCAACTCCTGATGGGATCTCAGAGATCATCGGAGACTTAGGAGAAGCAAAGTACTACTATAATATGGACATACAAAATAGCGAGGGCAGAGTAAACTCCCCAAAAAAAAAAAAAAAAAAAGGGCTAAGAACGCCAAGAACCAGGATGAAATCGATGCCTACATAGCAATAACAAATGAAGCGAGATGCTCGGATAACATACCAATCTCGGATAATGCATCAACCTCGGACTCACCCACGGAGCCCTTACAACAATTGCAGAACCTCTCCGATATCAGAGAGCTTAGGTCAAACTTCTCGGCCTCAGAACCTACAAAGGAAGTAAATATTAGAACACCCGAAAACACGGGTATGGTTAAGATTGGAACTCTCCTCGACAAAGAGGAGGAATAAAAAATAGTGCGAGTGCTAAAAGAATATTTTGATGTCTTTGCATGGCGCATGGAAGATATGCCTGGGATAGATCCAGAAGTCTGTTGCCATCACTTGAAAATAAACCCAAAGCATAAGTCTATAAAGCAAAAGATGCGCAAGGTGGCACCGGAGTATCACGAGGCGATTCAAAAAGAACTAAAGAAGATGGTGGCATCAGGAGTCATCTGAGAAGTGCAGTATCCGATATGGATATCTAACATGGTAATAGTCCCGAAGAAAAACGGAGGAGTACGAATCTGCATCGACTTCAGCGACATTAATAAGGCCTTCCTGAAGGACAGCTTTCCACTTCCCAATATCGATCAGCTCGTAGAAGCAATGTCTAGATACGGATTGCTATCCCTAATGGACGGATACTTAGGATATAATTAAATTCCCCTCGTCGAGGAAGATCAAGAGCACACTACCTTCTTCACTCCTCGAGGTCTATATTGTTATACTAAGATGTCGTTCGGACTAAAAAATGCCAGCGCGACTTATCAAAGAATGGTGGAAAAAATGTTTGACAGTTGGATACACAAAACCCTAGAAGTATATGTGGATGACAGTCTTATAAAAAGCAAGCTCCCACAGGACCATGCAAACAATCTCAAAGAAATTTTCGAACAGATGAGGACATTTAATATGAAAATCAACCCAGCGAAATGCGCTTTTGGGGTAACCTCGGGAATTTTTTTGGGATATTTGGTCACTAAACGAGACATCGAGGTCGATCCGGCCAAGGTGCAAGCAATACTAGAAATGCCTTCACATGCAACAGTTAAAGACGTGCAGAGATTAAATGGTCGACTAGCAGCCCTGGGAAGGTTTATAGCTAGATCGTCCGATAAATGTAAGGATTTCTTCAACACTTTAAAAAAGGGCGAGAAATTCTCATGGAGCGTCGAGTGCGAAGAAGCTTTCCAAAAAATTAAGGAGCATTTGGCTACCTTACCTATTCTTCAGAAGCCCGAACCAGGCGAAAACCTTTATATCTACTTATTGGAAACTATCACTTCGATCAGTGCAGTATTGACTCGCATAAACAAAGAAGTGGAAAAACCTATCTACTTCATAAGTAAAACTCTGACGTCTTCAAAGAGAAATTACTCTAAGATTGAGAAAATCGTACTGTCCTTGGTCTACGTGACGCAAAAGTTGCTAACGTACTTCCATGCGCACACTGTGACTGTCATTACCAAAGCCCCCATAGAGTCTGTCCTAGACCATGCAGACAGAGCAGGAAGAATCTCCAAATGGGGAGCTCAAATAAAGCAGTTTGGGGTAAAATACCAAGCCCAAACTGCCATAAAAACCCAAGTCATTGCAGATTTCTTGGCCGACTTTCCTCTAGACGATGCCGACGAAATCGAAGAGATCCCAGGAATGGAGGACGAGCTAGAAAATCCACCCAAGTTACTTCGCTCGGAAAACCTAAGAAGATGGGAAGTCTTTGTAGACGGGTCATGTAATTCGGAAGGATCTAGCATCGGAATGGTCTTTACGACTCCGACAGGCCGCAGGACCGTTTACAGCCTAAGGCTAGAATTCCCCGCTACTAATAACATAACTGAGTATGAGGCAGTCATACATGCTCTCCGTGTAATAATTGCACTTGGCATCAATGAAGTGAGACTCATGAGCGACTCATAGCTTATCCTCCGACAGATAGACGAGACATATCAAGCCTCCAATGCATGTTTGCAACGATACCTTCAATTCGCCAAACACTATATCGGGCAGATACCAAACATCACGTTTCGACACCTAAACAGGAACAACAATAGGCATGCAGACGCCTTAGCTTTCATTTCCTCCATGACAGCATATTCGGAGGCTACAAACGTAAGAATCGAGAGGGTAATGCTTCCCTCCATACCCATAGAAGAAGATATGGAAATTCTTAATGTGGGCGCAACAAGCCAAGAAGAGGCTTTGCCCGAGGACGATTGAAAAACCCCAATCATAAAGTACCTAGCCAATGGCGATCTCCCAAGCGACCAGAAGCTCGCACACAAAGTAATATCACGATCAGGAAACTACCAACTCAGGGACGGCATACTATATAGGAAGTCATATCTGGGACCCTTATTTAGATGCATTTCCTTTGCTGAAGGCCAATAAATACTAAGGGAAATACACTATGTTTACGCAGGAAACCATAGCGGGGGAAGATCTCTAGCTCACAAAGCAAGATTACAAGGATATTTATGGACTCGTATAAACGAGGACTCAAAGCAGATGGCAAAATCATGTTTAGAATGCCAAAAATTTGGCAAAAGAAGACATGCACCATCAATGGATTTAAAATCTGTCCTAAGCCCTTGGTCATTCGCCAAGTGGGGAGTCGACATCGTTGGGCCCCTACGAGCTGGAACAAGGTAGAGAAAATACTTAATCGTTGCCACGGATTACTTCACAAAATGGGTAGAGGCCTCATCCCTCAGGCACATTAGAGACCACGATGTCTTTAAATTTCTGTTTGAACACATCATATGTCGTTTCGGTATCCCAGCTTCCATCGTCACAGACAATGGAGCCCAACTCCGAGGGAAAAACATTGATCTCCTCTTTAACTGTTTCAAGATCAGAAAGAATAAATCCACACCCATCTACCCCGAGAGCAATGGCCAGGCAGAGGCCACTAACAAAACCATCTCCGACATGCTCAAAAAGAAGCTAGATGGACATAGAGCTAGATGGTGTGAGCAACTACACAATGTTCTATGGGCCTATCGGACCACTATAAGAGAAGCAACAGGGATGACCCCCTTCGCTCTCACGTACGGCACAAAAGCGATCATACCAACTGAAGCGATGATCCCAACAACCAAGACCGAGTCTTGGGAAAAGAACCTAACCTCGGACATGATACTCTCTAAGCTAGACGATCTCGAGGAAAATCAAGAAATAGCCCTTCAAAGAATAGAAAATTATCATCGGAGGTTAGCCCGAGAATACAACAAACGTGTTCATCAGAGGCAATTTAGCCCAGGCGATAAAGTCTGGCGCGATATCCCGCCATACCAGCGCGAGTCAGGAAAATTTGCTCCCATCTGGGAAGGACCACTTACAGTCATCGCCAAGGAAGGTGATGGAGCATACAGATTGCTCAAACCCAATGGGGAAGAATTAGAACGTCCATGGAATATTAAGTATCTCAAGCAATACAATGCTTAAACAACCTAATGCTTAGAATGTCAAACTATGAAAATAGGGTTTAAATCCCTACTTGTAAAAAGGTCATGAAACCTTACTTGAATGTACTAAGGGCTTATAAACCCTTCTTTGAGAATAATAAAATCACTCCTTTTGCACACTTATTCCCATTGATTTTTTATTTTTTTTATTTCTTTTATTTATGTTTACTTGTTTGCTCGCAATTTTTTGCTTTAATTTTTTGCCTTATTTTTTCTTGCATTTACATATAGAATAATCATGCCATATTTGCATTATAACAAAAGCCCATCAAGATTATGGCACGGTGCTAGCCACACCTTCCATTCCACAACGAATGATGCGGATAAATTACCTAAGCTGCCCGAGACGGACATAGACCTAAGGCAATGCCATCTAGCCAAATGCAGCAAGATGAAGCGGGGGACACCCTAAGCTACCTAAGATAGAAATAGACCTAAGGCAATGCCATCACGATCAATAAATTGGATGATGTCCTTCCATAACAGGAGATATCCAGAATCAAGGTACTTTCCTTTGGCTAAGGCAAGAATCACTTGACCGAGATATTGCCCTCCAAGCAATGGTTAATAAGCAAGTGACTCAAATAAATGATCACTTAACCCAGGGGAAAGTGTAACCTAAACTGGACACTATTAAAAAACCAAGCCCATGAAGGCATAAGACTAAGGCGAGAAAGGGAATGTGCTATATTCAAAGTCCAACACCGTAAGAGAAACCCTATCCGATTAAGGAACTGATCACTCCTTGGATTTGTCACCCATGGTTGGACCAACAGTATGCATAAAACCCCTCAGAGCCATCAAAATAAAACAAGTAATCTGAAATACTTCAGCATGAAAACACTATCATCCATTCCACCAAATATTGTAATTACAAGTATTGTTCGCCTCCAACATTTGAGGACCAACAACCTTACATCACCTCGGACACAACACAAGGGCATATTAACCAAAAGAGCCAAAAGATTTCTCAAGTATAAAAATAAAACAAAGGAGCATCACAATTATGCCTCGCCAGGAGCATCCCGCTCGGTATCCATCCGAGCCTCGCCCTCGGCAGCATCAGGAGCAACTATATCGCCCGACTGAGGCATCTGCGATTCCAATCTCGGATCAGCACCACCATCACGAGCGGGAGCAGCCTCGTGCAACACCTCATCATCCACAAAACAGGAGTTCCCATGGTCCCCAGGTTGCTAAAACAGGGCGGAAATAACAAATCCGAACACATTCAATGACTTAGAACCATCAACAGCCTTCCCTCACTGCACGACACACATGACCATCAAACGCCCAGATATAAAATAGGGGCATGGTATATATACCTTAAAATATTAAGACAGTATTTTATACCTTAGCATCCTCAACAGCTCGGGAGATCTGCATTTACCATTTGTAAGAAAGAGTAATAATAATTTACACAGATCATGGATCTTCGAAGGACACGGCTCATCTAGCACCTACTAAAAACACAAGAAATTCTGTCACCTGTTGAATGGCTATCCACACAGCAACAGAAAGTGTTTCTAAGCTAAACAGCATACAGAAACACACAGTATGAAGTGTTTCCAAACTAAACCGTGTAAATAAATACAACGGCGGATGGAAATCTTCCTGCAAAAAGACCAATCCACTAGCATACAAATCAATTTCCCTAAACCATCAATGGGCTAAAGGAGATGTGCGAACAGATAGGTCTTTCTAATAAAACATCGGTGATGATCTAGAGATTAGATCAAGAAGAACCGACGAATCAAACAAATGAGAGGGCATACCATCATGCTCAATAAAACATGAGAAAAGACCTCGCCGCCATGAAGGACGGGGAGGAAAACTTTCACTAGGCATAAAAAGCTTTTATGAAGAAGGCTCTGAACTCTACAGAAGGGAAGAAGAGAATGAAATTCAATTATCCACCCTAAAAGGACTTTTATAGGAATAAAAATCCTCGGAAAACCAACCAACATTTCCAAATCCAAGAAAGTCTAGGCGCAATAAATAAAATGACGGAAATCCCGGAAGACGACCATAAAAGAAAGAGAAAGACATTCTCTATCTTAAGAAACCTGGGGACAACCAACCGGTTCCTCAAGTCCAAAGGGTAAAAGCACACTAAAAGTGCAGACGTGGCGAAAATCTTAGATGTGGCGATAAAGACGGGGCGGTTACGAAGTTTTCTTCCCATCATGCCCTTGGCAAGTTGCAAATAAAATGAGCAAAATGTGAGGGTAAATTACCCGATGGCCACGTGTCAACATCTCAAGGGATCGTCTCATGACAATTTTATGAGATAAGAGCATTGAATCATATTCTAAAAAGGTGATTTCGTCTGAATCGAGACGCCTTCTATAACGTTACATGAATGACGCGTGTAAGGAGTGGTCTAATCAACTCAGACGGTCAAGTCTAAAAAGAAGGATAACATTTAATGAAGGATCAGAAGAGGCGTGGACGAATCTACATCATATCAGAAGGCTCGGGCGATCTATACTATAACCCAAGGATGATACAGCACGAGGTTCTCCAAGGAAGAGCGACATGATGACGTACGGAGAGAGACGACTCGGAAGGAGAACAAAGCAGGTCATCACGAGGGATAGTATAAAGCTCGTCCGAAGTAATGAGAAGATGTATAATAGCTCCCCCAGCTCGGCGAGACTAGGCCTTCACGAGTCTAATTTGCCTATAAATACCAGTCCATGTAGAAGGAAATGGACATGTAATATTATATGGTCTTTCTACAGAGAATTCCTTAGAGAGATCTAGAGAAAGGGAGAGTGAGAAATCTAAGTGATATTTGTAGCTTTTTCAAGGGTAAGACCTTAATCAATAAAGAAAACATCTTCTTTCCCGTGGACGTAGGTCTTCATGGCCGAACCACGTTAGATGCTAGTGTCATTCTTTACTTTTCATGTTCTTTATATCTTGTTTATCTTTGAATCTTGCATTTCAAGTAGTTTATAGCCTTTAGATCTATTTGGATGTAGCCATCAGAAAAGATGCAATTACATTTAGGTACGGTTACCCATATCTAAATGAAGGTATATTTCATTTGTGTGTAACAAGCTAAGACTATCTAACGGTGGAGAGATATTGCTTTGGTTTTAAGCAAACTTAGCTTGAATCTTAAATGAAGATTTCATCTAAAGGTGAATATTGATTGCTTTGTTTCAAAGCTATCAAACCCTGATTTGAAGACTATATAAGGGAGAACTCTAGTAACTGGAAAACCTAATCCCTATACCTCATGTGCGATACTAGTTGCGACTAGAGTCGATTCTCCTTTAACCTAGGGTTTTCCTAAAACAATTATAGGTTAACGACTTAAAGACTTCATTGGGATTCTGAAGCCAGTCCCAACTATTTTCTCTATAGTTGCGTGTTCTGATCTTACTTGTTCTATCGTATTGATTACTATCTTCTCTAAGATTTGCTCGAGATTTATCTCCGATAATTAAGATATAAAAAGTAATCACAAAGATCTTCGTCTTATTCTTTGTGATTCCACAATAACTTGTTCTACTACCATATAGTTAAGTTATTGTGAGGTGATTGATATTTCTAGGTTGTTCTTCGGGAATATAAGACTGGATTATCAATTGGTTCCTGTTCACCTTGATTTATCAAAAGACGGAACAAAATATCGTAGGTATTTCTGTGGGAGACAGATTTATCTATCAGAATAGACTTTTCTGTGGGAGACATATTTGTTTATAAAGTCTTCGACTTTGGGTCGTAGCAACTCTTAGTTGTGGGTGAGATCATCTAAGGGAATCAAGTGTGTAGAGTCCTGCTGGGATTCAAAGGCGTAAGGAACGCGAATGTACTTTAATCGGTGTGAGACTTGGTTAGGGCTTAACTACCTTCCAGTCTGAAGTTAACTTGTAGTAGGCCAGTGTCTGTAGCGGCTTAATACAATGACCAAAAGAAGAAGGACCAAAAGATATACCGTGAATATGAGCACATTTTCATCATCTTTCCGAGCAATCTCAATGTTCTCATGTTAATCCTTCTAGCTAGATTCAATGTATAATTGAAGTCTAACCCTGATTAGGTTTGTGAAGATACGTCAATTTCACCGTCGTACGTACCTTCACGATGTCATATCATAGTTTTAATCTCAGAGTACAATCTTGATTATCACTCTGATCACTGATCTCCGGTCTGGTCTTTGGTGATGTAAAGTTAGGGTTTTGTGATTATCTTCTAAATATGTTGGAGTTAACAGAGGTTAGAAGAGAATCAGAGAGAGAGGAGAGAGAAATATTTGAAGTATGGTTTCTATTAATCAGAATGAAATCGTTTAAATTATCAGCCTTTCTAACTATTGATACATGATATGAACACATGATAATTTGGACCTAATAGTTTGGACCTAATAGTTTCCCGCCTTGCTCTTGTACCGACCTGAGACAGCTCTTCATAATGACCCAGCTTTCCAGGCCTTCACTCGGCTGACAACATTGAGAATCTTTTTAGCTTCGCACCTGGACTTATGTCTTCCACGTCTAACTCTGTGTCTCTGTTTTGTTTGGTAGACTATGCCTTGATTCTTGGACATCTAGTTCAGGTCTTCGCCATCTAACCTTGAGTCTTATTCCATGTCTTCAGCTGTATTACTCTTTTGCTGGCAGTTCTCGGGTAGATGTTATATTTTGTCATCTACTTGTCAATAATTTCAGCAGCAGTAGTTGGTTCAAAACTTCAAATAAAGGAAGCCATCATTGTAAGATGAAAATTTTCAAAAATTTTAGTTAAGTTAGGAGGGTCAAAAGTTCAGAGATCTAGAAGAGAAATGCAAAATTTGAAAATACAAAATAAATAAAAAGGAAATCCTCTAAAGGAAAACTAAAAGGTTGAAATAACGAAAGAAATTTTAATTAACTTTCCTTCTATGCTAAGCAAAAGATGAGAAAAGTGAAAAGGTGATAACCGGTAAAACGGTGAATTATTCCCACGTTTATCTACGCATTAAAGACACATATAGTGGTTGTTGATACATGAAAATAGCTACCCTTTAGTAGGGCCATGGAGTCCCTAGAGAAAGGATAACCCATTAGATAATATGGGGATTTGGGGACTATGGCCCAAGCCCAATAGAGTATATCCACGGAGTAGGAACGATAGAGAGGGAATTAATAAGAAGTGGAAGGTCACAATAGGAAGAATGACAATAATGGTAAATAAAAAGTCTTATATGACATGTGGCATAGTGTCATGAGAATAAGGATTTTGGGAAAACCTATATAAGGAAGGACATAGTACAATGAAAAGCAAGCTCTCTCTCATACTATTCTAGGAAAATGTGTTGTCATTGTTGTGATTTGCACGTGCAAGACATATCTTATCTTTACTTATCAACATTTGGCGACCACACCCGCAGGCTCGTCTCTCGTCCATCATGACACACCCATCAGATACCAACACGGACGCACTGGAGAACCAACCAATCGACCAGCCGCTCAACCTTGAAGGCGAAAGAGTAGGAGTTGCACGCAGAGGAATTGTGCAAAGCCCGATCATACAAGGAGGAGGGGCGGAAGCTTCACAAAAAAACAACAGCAAATGCCCGAAAGTACACCACCTATGCAACCAACTCTACGAGACATGCAAAGAGAGTTGGAGGATCATGTCACTATGTTACCCGAAAGAACTGAGGAAATTGATGAAGGCGGCGGAAGCAGAACAGAGCGCTACTAAAGAAGACGCCGGAGATAGAGAAATACCCACGGTCATAACGCAAGAGGCAATAGAAAAGTACTTGGAGACCAACTACCGGGTAGTGAAACAAGACAACCTCAATTTCTTGAACATTCCATACACTTCGGAAGTTACAGAGTATCAATACCCCGAGGATTACACCTCATCCAAGTTCAAAGTATACATCGGACAAGGAACGCGCATGAACACCTCAGCCGATTCTTGTCAACTATGAACTATCGGGCGACTGATGAAAAACTATGTCTAAGGGAATTCCCCAAGTCACTCTCGGATACAGCCTTCACCTGGTTCGACAACTTAAAACCTGGAAGCATATATTCATGGGAAGCCATGTCCGTCTTCTTCCTCGAAAAATTCTATTCGGCCAAGAGGAAGATTACATCAATAGACCTAAACAGCTGCACCCAGCGAATAGGGGAAGAAGTAGTGAAGTTTATCTCTAGGTTCCGTCATTTTGCGCTAGATTGTCGCGAGGATATCAAGGATGGAGCGTTAGTATAAATATGTATAAAAGAAATGACGCCTGCCTTCAGGAGAAGCCTCATTAACTTTCGGTTCCATACCTTTGTAGAACTATAAGAAGCGGAAGCAAGGATCGCCGACTGCATACATGAATCTAACGCGGATTACACCTGGCGTCATTCAGTTAATGCAGTATCAATAGCCCCACGGAATACTCGTGCGAACAATAAACAAGACGGGTAGAACGCACCAATATCTCCATCTTACAACAGAGAAGGTGTCAGGGGATTAAGATAGGATTTCCTTAAGCTGCCTCCCTTACCTTGCAGTCATGAACATATCATAGGGCTACTTGAACAATGGTTGGAAAACAAGGAAATTCCATTACCACCACTGATAGTAGACCCCAGCACGATCGACCAAAATGACGTTAAGTACTGCCACTACCATCGGAGGATACATCACCCAATATTCGAGTGTTACTCTCTCCGACGAATGTTTCGGCGAAAGCTCGCAGCGGGAGAGATTGAAATGGGAAACCAAAGAACAGATAGACCATCGCAGCACCAGGTCATGATGCTCGCCCACGAACCGATCGGAGACGTATGGAAACCATGGGAAGACGCCGATGACGAGATATACGAGGTGGAGGTAGAACCCCCCGCGTTCGAAAACACTAATGGGGTAGCCAGAAAGTTCGCGTAAACGATATTAGCTCAATAATTCTTTTACTCGCTGGGATTCAGTGAAAACCAAATCAATGAAGCGTCTAAAGAAATAACGTCTATCGTGGTAGGAAAGCCTTATGACCCCATACCCATGGGAGCGATCGTATTTACAGACGAAGATATTTGCTACCCGGGGGAACACCTCAGGCCTTTGTACCTTACAGTTAACATCAGCAGATAACCACTCAAGAGAGCCTTCGTCGACGGGGGTGCGTCCTTAAATTTGATATCCATGCATACCCTCGAACTCCTAGGAGTACAACGGTCAGCCACACGGATGCGGACAACAACCGTAAAAGGATTTTGAGGTCATACATAGACGGCCATCAGGGTTGTCAACCTGGTAATGAGGGTCGGACCCATTAGAGCGCTCACTTCATTTTACGTTTTAGAGGACGACACCACATTCCATGTACTACTAGGGCGAGGTTGGTTGCTCAACCACAAAATTATGGCTTCGACATACAATCAATGCGTCAAGACCAACATAGGAGGCAGGCAGTATCGTATCCCAGCGACAAGTAATCCCTTTGATCCGGAGGAGGCATACATGGCATACGCGGTATTTTATGACACCCCAAAAGAAGCAGATGAAGTGCCGGAAGTACAACCCACCCCATTTCCTAAATGGGAAGAAGAGGAAAAACCAAGGGCGACCAAGTCTGTATTCAGTCCCTCTAGAATGGTCCATCCGACCGGAAAAAAACGGAAGCAAGAAGAACAACTTAGGTTCCAACGCTTCTCAAGTCCAAATGGAGGGCACGTGTACCGCTTATAGTAATCGGTCGAGGGAGCTCTCGGTGACAAACAAGAGTACGCAATGTCATCAATCGATGAAATAACGGAGTCTCCCTCAAAAAGAATTGACGAAGGGTTAGACGAGCTACCGTATGGCGCGCTCGACGATGACGATTGGCGGAACCAACAAACAAAGGAAGTACAAGCACCGTCAGAGGACCGAGCGCCATAAGACCTTTCCATGGACGAAATGGAGGAAGTCAACATTGGAACTCAACCAGATAAGCGCTTTATCAAGATCAGTAAGAGCCTGAACGGGAACGAGAGGGAAGCATTGATAAAACTGCTCAGAGAGTATAAGGACGTATTCATCTTAAAATATGATGAGATGCCAAGACTAGACAACAGTCTCGTCGCCCATAACCTAAATGTCTCGCCTGAGTTCAGACCGGTAAAGCAGAGGAGTCGCGAGTTCCCTCGGGAAAAGACTCTTGCAATCAAGGAAGAGGTGGATCATTTGCTAGAGGAAGCATCCGACTTGGCTCGTAAATATTGTCCCCGTGAAGAAAAAGAATGGAAAGTTTAGTTGCTGCGTAGATTATCGAGAACTTAATCGGGCGTACCCTAAAGACGATTTTCCACTACCCAACATCGACATGACGGTTGATGCAACAGGGGGTAATAATAGGTTCTCTTTTATGGATTGTTTCAGCGGGTATAAAAAAATAAAGATGGCAGCCTCCGATGCAACAAAAACCGCCTTCCAGACCCCATATGGGAATTTTTACTACGTTGTAATGCCTTTTGGTTTGAGGAATGCGGGCTCTACGTACCAACGTGTCATGACATCGATCTTTCACAATTTATTACATCAAACAGTAGAAGTATACGTGGATGACATAGTGCTCAAATCACGGATCCCAGGGGACCACGTGTCGCACCTAAAGACAGTTTTCGAACGGTGCCGTAAATTCAAGCTTAAAATAAACCCTCTCAAGCGCGCGTTCGGAAAGTTCCTTGGTTTCGTGGTCACGAATGAAGGAATCCAAATGGATCCGTACAAAGTTGAGGCCATTACGACCATGGCTCCGCCAACGAATGTCAAAGAATTACAAGCATTCATTGGAAGGATATCATACATAAGGCGTTTCATACCTGGACTCGCTCAACTGTTGTTCACGTTCCTACCTCTGCTAAGGAAAGGCGTCGTGTTTGCATGGGGAAAAACGCAATGTTCTGCATTCCATAAACTCAAACAATGCTTGGTTAGCCCGCTAGTGCTCAGACCACCGATCGGGGAAGTCTCTTTATACCTATATATACAGCATCTACTGGCCTAGCAATAGGAGCCGTGATTGCACGTGACATGAGAAATGATAATCTGTCACCGATTTACTACGTTAGCCGAGCGTTGAGGGAAGTAGAGTTGAGATATCCACGGATGGAGCAGGCATGCCTGACTCTCATCTACGCTACGCAGAAACTGCGACCATATTTGTTGTCCCATGAAACGATTGTTATGGCTGCAACCAAACCTATAGCATACTTGGCATCCAAACCAGTGCTGATAGGAAGAACTGCTTGATGGTTATTGCAATTGTCTGAATTCGAGCTCAAATATCAAAGACCCAAAGGGGTTCGGGGCCAAGCGATAGCATACTTGCTGGCAATGTTCCCAGGAGAAGTAGATGACGAAGTGCATGATGATATACCCGGGGAATTAGCGACTGAGAAAACAGAAAAGCCTTGGGCCATGTTTTTTGACGGGTTATCCTGTGGAACCGATGGAGGAGCAGGAGTGGTATTCGAAGTCCCACAAGGAGATTTACTGTCCTATTCGTTCAAATTGGATTTCCTATGTAGCAATAACGTTTCCGAGTACAAAGCATTGATACTAGGGTTAAGGATGGCCAAGGAACTCAACCTTGGAGGCATGGATATAAAAGGGGAATCCAAACTAGTAACGAACCAAGTGAGCGGGGACTTGCACGTCGAAGAAGCACACCTAGCACCCTATCGGGTCGAGGCACGTGATCTCATATCTCAAACACAATCAATAGTGAAACACACATGTAGAAGCGGTAATCGATACGTGGATGCACTAGCTACCATAGTAAACAAGATGCAGCTAAACGGCGAGGACGAAGGAACGGTGACTGTGAAAATGAGGGAACTACCTAGCACTTGGAAGGAAGATCCGGCATTTGATGAGGAGGATGACTAGAGAAGGATATATATAGAAGATTTGGCAAAAATCAATGAAGATCGCATCATGCCTACCAAGGTCCTGAGACAATTCTTAGTAATATAAGGAGTGTTATACTACCGGGCCGCAGGATGATCCCTCGCTAGATGTATAAACAAGATGGAAGCAGAGAAAATATTACGGGGATTGCATGAGGAGACCTGCGGTGAGACTGGTATGGTACGCCTTTATAGAAGGATACAACGGCTGGGGGTATACTGGCCTAGCATGTCAGCACAAGCGGCGGCGGTCCAAGATAACTGTGCTGATTGCCAAGCCCCACCACAACCTGCGGAGGTTTGCACAGCAGAAGAAGCTGACTGGAGGTAGCCTTACATCGATTATCTTCAACATGGTAAATTACCTAAGGAAATACAAGCAGCGCTCAAAATCCATAGGAAAGCGACGCGTTTCTTTATCAACGAAAATGTGCTTTACTGAAGAAGTTACAATAACAAGGTCTTGCGGTGCTTGTCCGACCAAGAGGCGACGGAAGTCATGACCAAATCCCACGACGCTGAACATCAAGGAATACATAAATTATTTTTACAAATCTATGAAGAGGGATTTTATTGGCCAACCATGGAAAGCGATACCGCGGACCATGTAAGGAAATGTTTGAGCTGTCAAATGCACGGGACGCTAATCAGAGCACCAAACACGCAGTTGTATAACATAGTGGCGACATGGCCTTTTCATAGTTGGGGGTTAGACCTGATAGGTCCCATAAACCCAAATTCCTAAAAGCGCTACAAGTACATAATCACGGCGACGTATTACTCATCCAAGTGGGTAGAAGCAATACCACTGAAAGACTACGTCGGGGAAACTGTAGCGGGGTTTATTAAAGAATACATCATTTGCAGATTCAGCGTGCCAATGATCATCTGAGCAGACAACGCCAAATCATTTGTAAACAAGGATGTAATTGACCTGCTACAACAATACAAAACGCGGCTCCATACATCGCCTCCCTACTATCCCTAAGGGAATGGGAAGGCGGAGGCCACTAACAAGACCCTCCTCCGATTTTTTAGCAGAACAATACACGACCATCATAAAGGATGGCATGAACAACTACCCTTGGCACTATGGGCATATCGGATCTCGAAGCGAAGTTCAACGGGAGCGTCACCATATTCTTTAGTCTACGACAAGGATGTTATCCTACCAACGGAAATAGTAATCCCATTAGCAAGAGTGGTGATAGCGAGCCACACCACGCCAGATGAGGTGAGCCGCTTTGTACATCTAGACATGATAGAAGAAAGAAGAGCTCGCGCGGAATTATTTGTGGATGCCTATAGGAAACGCACAGCCGACTACTACAACCAGAGCGTTAAATAAAGAACCTATGAAGTCGGCGATTTGGTCCTGAAAATTTCCCCGCATGTACAAAGGAACGCTAGCGCAGGGAAATTCGCAGCAAACTGGGAAGGCCCATTCAAAGTAAGGAAAGCAGCCGAGAGTGGATACTACAAGCTCAGGCGAATGAATGGAACCAAGGTCAAAACGCCTATCAATGGATAATGGTTGAATTTTTTTACGCATAGGTTCAAATAAATGTACACACAGTCATTTCGCGTAATAAAATGGGTTACGAACAACAAGCAGGGAGTACGCAAATTCACAAAAGGTTACGAGTTGCTCTGCGCATCCGGTCGGCTGACTTACAAGTTTACAAAATCCTACAGGTTGATCTGTGCATCCGGTCGGCTGACATACATATTTACAAAAGGCTAGGGGTTGCTTTGCGCATTCGGTCGGCTGACATACAAATTTACAAAAGGCTACGGGTTGCTCTGCGTATCCGACTGACATACAAATTTTACAAAAGGATCCCGGTTGCTCTGCGCATCCGGTCAGATGACATACAAATTTACAAAAGGCTACGGGTTGCTCTGCGCATCCGGTCGGCTGACATACAAATCTACAAAAGACTACGGGTTGCTTCGCTCATCCGATCAGCTGATACATAAATCTACAAAAAGGCCACGGGCCGCTACACGCATCTAGTAAGCTAACATATGAACCATATGAAATGACGCATTTGACCACACACCCATCCTCCTGCTAAACGAGTAAAAAACTACGAGTCACTCCATGCACCCGACCGACCAACGAAGGCGGAAACATAACCACTAATGTACTCCACTAAACACCATGCTTCACTTACCCCAAAAAAAGGGTGGGGAAAGCGCGTTCCCCCAACCCCTCACCCCAAAAAATAAAATAAAATGAGGGAGCGCGTTTTGCATGCCTAAAAAAAGGTGAGAGGAACGTGTTTTCCTACCTTGAACAACAAGGGAAGGGCGCATCTTTCCTACCTCGAAAACAAATAAAAGGGTGGGGTGGGGGTGGGGAGGAGCGCGTTTTTCCCACCTCTAAACCCAAAAAAAAAGGAACTCATTTTCCTACCTTGAACAACAAGGGAAGGGCGCGTCTTACCTACCTCGAAGAAAAAAAAAGAAAGGAGAAGAACACGTTTTTGGTCACCTCTGAACTTACCTCAGCCGCTTTGTTAGAGCATAGCTCGGTTGAACTCACCAAGCGTTGGTATGTCAAGTTTAGTTGTCATATTTTAGTATCAAAACTCATCTAGAGTCGCTTGATTAAATACTAGAGTCAACTTTGTTTAGGTTAGACTAGAAAGTCTAGGAATGTTGAGACATACAAGTAGTACTCCGAAGACCTAAAGAATGTGAAGAAGTAACGAAATACAACGACAACATCATCCTTCCACTTAAGGTTAGTAATATTGACTTGAACGGTTTCATTCCTAACGTATCTTTCAAGTCGTGCTATATTGAAAACATAACTGCTAAGCTGTATATACTGTACATATTGTATATAATACTCTAATGATGTGACATGATTATAATAGTATGATCATAGTATTAAGGAATAGAAGATAGAATAGAATAGACTTCTGAGTGATGTATAAGTTTTAGTCTCCACGTACCTTTTGTTGAAGAAGTTCCTCCAAGATCCTCGGTAGATCTTCTTCTTCAATTGGTGAACGCCGTGAAGTCTAAAGCTCAAATACACATTCTATCCTAATCTGAGACATAGCTATAAATAGACTAGAAATCAAGTAAATAGTTTTGATCAACTAAACTTTACAAACAAGCTTGAGATAGCAACGCTTGCGAGTTCGACCGAGCAGTGCTTTAACACAAGAGATTCATCCAAAGACTCTGACAAATAACTCTGTTATGATTTCTTCTGATGAAGAAACTAAAAGTCCTTGCTCGAATTTTACAAATCGTGATAACAAGATTTGTTTGATCACATGTGGAACAGATCAAGATGATGGTAGTTTTCCTAACTGCATCAAATTAGAAGAGAATGAAAGACCATTTTCTACATCTACTGATGATCAAACGAAATCTTGTCAAAAGGAAATTTTAAACCGGTTCCGTGAGAAAGATCTTAAAATAATACAGCTTTCAGTCACTTGACAGGAAACTTATACTTCTTAAAAATATTGTTGTAAAAGTATTAAAAGAAGTATCTTGTCTTAAAAAACTAAAAGATCATTCCTCAGTAGAAAGACATAATATATCCCAGCCTGATAAAATAACCTAAAAAGAATCAGATGAAAGAATTGATGATCACTTCTGGAAAAAGGTTCCACCTCACTCATGTCGAAACAATCTATGTTTACATGAAGGTAGTTCGCCTATTGAACGGTTCTAGAAGAAAGGGAAGGAAATAATTTCTGCCAAAAGAAACAATCTGGTAAGACTTCCAATAATTGTTTTCAATGATCAAGCTGATGTTGTTAGAGCATAGCTCGGTTGAACTCACTAAGCGTTGGTATGTCAAGTTTGGTTGTCATATTTTAGTATCAAAACTCATCTAGAGTCGCTTGATTAAATATTAGAGTAAACTTCGTTTAGATTAGACTAGAAAGTATAGGAATATTGAGATATACAAGTATTAGTCCGAAGACCTGAAGAATGTGAAGAAGTAACGAACTACAACGACGACATCATCCTTCCACTTGAGGTTAGTAATATTGACTTAAATTGTTTCATTCCTAACGTATCATTCAAGTCGTGCTATATTGAAAACATAACTGCAAAGCTGTATATATTGTACATATTGTATAATACTCTAGTGATGTGACATGATCGTAATAGTATGATCATAGTATTAAGGATTTAGACTATGAAGTATAACGCTTATCTTTTGAACTTCGTAGATATGACATCGACATAATCTTGTATATATTGTTATGATTATGTGAATGGGTTATGGTGAAGATTTCATCCTAGGAAACAATGTTTTACATTTGTTTAAAGGAAGTACATTCATGAACTTGTTTCGTGAATCGAAAGGGAAATTAATAGGCTTATTGGTCCATCTATTCATTACAAATCATTGGATGACCAATATGTGTGAGATAGTAGAACCGATCTTAACTTAGGTTGTGTATCTTGGTATAACTAATCACAATGCTTAACTTATGATTTGGTATGACCAGTTTTTTTAATTGGTGTAACCGATCCTAAGTAATCACCATGTGATGGTATGATCGATCCTTGTAATTGGTCTGACCGATCCTAGTAATTGGTGCGACCGATCATAAGTGTTGTGTGACCGATCCTTTTAATTGGTATAACCGGTCCTGGTAACTGGTGTGACCGATCACAAGTAATACCATGTGTAGATGGATCTGATCCTTGTAACTGGTGTAACTGATCCTAGTGACTGGTGTGACCGATCACATGTAATTCCATATTTAGGTATAACCGATCCTAGTGATTGGTAGAACCGATTGAACCCATGTATGTGATTTGATTTGATTGATCACATAGTAGTCTTAGAATACAGGCAAACCAATTCTAAACTTGTTTGGAAGTGTGGTATAACCGATGCCAAGAATGCAAATCCATGTAAATATGAAATAAGGATTTGCAGTGAAAAGATGTCAACATACTTTGAACACGAGCAGTGACTCTTATAATTTATTGTTCAAAGATATTCCTTGATACTCAAGGTGATCCTGTGCCGAAATAAATTAAGAATCTTTTAATTAAGGTTTTTGATTTTATATGCTTTAACTACCAGCACTTAATGCATAACTCTAGAGAATAAAAATTAGTAATGTGCATTTACTAATTGGAGATTTTCTATGAGAGATTTCGGAAAATATTGGACCAAAATTTATTGGAATTATGAAAACCGAATTTGGGGATTCATTACATATATATCTTGGGAATATTTTCGGTTTTGGAAATTCCTTGGTGTCCAAACATCTTTGGTCTACAAATACTTAAGTTTGCATTTCTAGCAAACTATCCTAAGAGCAAGGCAAACTTCATTTCTTGTTGTTTCTGGTGGAGCCGTTGATAGGCGTCTAAAACACCTAATTCTAGTATCGATTTCAAACACTTTTATTATCAATCTTTCTCGTAAATTTGTGTATTATGCTTGGTTTCTATATTGTTAGGTACCATGGCTTGGATTCGCATAAAGGAACGAAAAGCACCAAAATGAGTCATATTAATATGCGTCCAAGAAGCTCACATCAACGGATTGGTTATTTGAAACCAAAACAAGTTGGTTATGCTACTGGAGTTTTTATTCTCTTGATATATTTTCCGTCAGGAAGCTGAAGTCTCGCCAATTCTCAACAAGAAGTGATGGTGGGCTTGGGGATCAGTGGTGCTGAGACCATTTGAGGTTGGTGGGCTTCATATTGCTGGAGCCTGGAAGACTTTAACACATAAGTGTTGGCACGTATAGTACAGATGTTGAAGGGAATTGGAGAGCTGAAGGAGATGGTTTTTCAACATACAACAACACCATGATGTTGCGTATATAAACTGTTCGACATAAAATCTGAACCACCAGCTTAATACCACCTAGTTCGCAGCTGTTACAATGGTTCCTGCTATGAGTTTTGCTGACTATCTGGGTCATGTAAGAAGAGGAGGAAGCTGTGGAGTATTTCCATGGGTCAGTGGTGCGAATTGGGAGCTGATGTTATTGTGAAGGTCAGTTGAGCTGCTGCTAAGATATGGAGGAGGTACAAATGGGAATGAACTTGAAGACTATGGACTGGAATGAGTTGAACTGTAGTCGAAAGAAGTGTTGCTACTGTCTATTGTGTTAAGAGCTGTGACTTGTGACTTGTGATTGTTTACAGATGGGGTTTGTGGTGATGTTTCAAGAGCTGAGGCCAGCAGAGAGAAGTGGTTTGAATTAGTGGTTGTTCTCGACAGGGGAATGGAACTGAGCTGGAGAAAGATGCGTTACTACTGTATGGATTGACGATTGATAGGCTAGAACCATGGATACAATGAGGCTGTTCTGTCAAGGTTTTGGCATAAAGGGTCAGTTGCTAGTAAGGTTTGTATGGAGGGATTCGAAGAGCAACGAAAAACAACAACAAGAACAAGGAGTTTGTGCAAGATATGAATGCAGTTTGGGTTCTATCTTGAGCTGAAATTCAGCTGAAACAGGTATGCTGTGAATTAGCTTACAAGGGTTCAGGTTAGATGTACTTATGTGTAGTGGCTAGCCATGGCTGTGTATGAAGGGTAACAGTTACTGGCTAGGTGATGAAGTCAACACCGACAGGAAACCAAGATATGGGTACCAATTTATTTCAGTTTTGGAAAGAGTTTGGGTCCAGGAAAACAGCCAACATGGTCTGTCTTTGCCGTCAGTTTTGAGTAGTGTGTGGCCGAGATTTGAGGCTTTGAGAGTTGTTACTGAACAAGGATTGCTGGGCTGTTTTAGGTTAAGATATTTCAGGGCAGAAGAGCTATATAAGATAGCAGTAAAAATAGAAGAAACCTACCTCTTGATCACCAGTTTTGTGCTTGCAGATTGTTCGCAGAAATTCCTGAGAGAAGAAGCTACATAGAACCAGTACCTGAACCTGTTTTCGCAAGCTGCTGAGTACCTCCGCAGTGGTTTGCTTTCGAGTTTTCTCTAGATTTGAACCATATTTACTTTGAATATACCTTTGTTCTTAAACCAAAACTATGAGCAGCTAATTCCATTATTGATTGGGGAGGATTTCAAAACTCCGAATATGTTTTATTAATCAATTCTTGCAAGTTATTCTTCCGATAAATATCTTTTGTTGATTTTCTTTTACCGATCTTATGACCATGAGAAGTATGCTTGGTATCTAAGTGCGCAATTAGGTAACTTGTATTCAACTCTAATGCTAGTATTGAGAACTTTAATCCGTGATTGTTAGAGGGGAGTAATCTTTACATAAGTAACGGTGCACTATTTGTCGCAAAAGGATTTTGTATGCAATAGTGTGTAAAAGATAACCCTAGGTTAACGTGTCGAACTTACGAACATGTGGCTAGGAGCAACTTGATTCATAAATATTAATGTAATTGATTGAATTACACCTAGAGAGCTTATTTTAGGTGGTTCACTTGATTAGAATCCGCTAGAGAACTTATTCTATGCGGTGATTTAATAAGGAATCTAAAGATTAGTTGAACTTATAACTTGTCTAAAAGTTGTTAACAAACAGAATTTATTGAAAGTAGAACTTGTATGATTAATAATATCTTGTTCGGTAGTGGCGAATGAATCTCTAGTCAATTCCATCTCATAATTTGAATTACAATCTTTGCAATTTTCAGAATTTGTGTCTTTCAACAAACAACAATTTGTCTTACATAATAACTTAAAACTCACACCTCCCTGTGGATTTGAACTCGACTTGCCTCACTACTTCTTTATAGATTTGTGTAGCATAAGAGAATTATTATTGGTAGGTTGAAAACCTCATCAAAATTGCCGTCGCTGCCGGGGGAGGCAGTGGTAGTATTAAGTTGTTATTTTTCTTTTTAGAAATTCTTTTTGCTTTTAGTTTCACTTTTGGATTACTAATACAATTTTTGAGAATCCTATTTTCAGGTACTATATCTTTGGTGAATGCTTAAAGAGGGCAGACCGAGTCCAATTGGTATACGTCTTCGATTCGGCACTCAACTAAAGGACTTTATTCGAGCGGTTAACACTCCGCTTCCTCGTTGTTCATCATCAAGCGAATTTGCAGATTCGGACGTAGAGGAAGAACAAGTAGTTATGGCAACACTCAAGGATCTTACATCACCACAATTGAACACTCAACCTTTGTGTATTCAATTAGACGAAGAAATTGAGTTGAAACCAACTTTGCTCAACTCGTTGCCTAAGTTCCATGGTTTAGTGGGGGAAGATCCAAACCGTCATCTCCAAGAATTTCACATGGTGCTTGTAAGTGTGAAACCAAAGGGAGTTGAAACCGATGATGCTATGCTTAGGGCATTCCTATTTTCTCTTATGGATATGGACAAGAAGTGGTTTTACCATCTCCCAGCAGGTAGCATTACTACATGGACATGTATGAAGAAACTCTTTCTGGAGAAGTACTTTCCCACATCCAAGGTAGCACAAATCAGGAAAGAGATATCTGGCATTGTTCAAAGGGCGGGTGAAACTTTATATGAGTATTGGGAGCGTTACAAGAGATTATGTCAAAGTTGTCCACATCACCAAATCACGGAGCAACTTATCATCCAATATTTCTATGAAGGACTCTTGATAAATGGTAGGACAATGATAGATGCTGCAAGTGGTGGAGCTTTAGTTGACAAGACACCCGCACAAGTAAGAGCTTTGATTGGGAATATGGCATCCGATTCTCAGCAATTTTCTTCCCGATCAGATACACTTTTCAAGAAGGTTAATGAAGTTGGCGAAGAATCTCATATGGAACAAAGGATGTGTAATATGGAGAGGATGATGCAACAAATTTCTGTAGTGATTGTTCCATCGTATGAAGGCAATATGGAGCACACAAATGCTATGTTCCAAAATCAGCAAAGGTCGAGATATGATCCGTACTCCAACACATACAATCCGGGTTGGCGAGATCATCCAAATTTTAGTTACGCCAACAAGCAAGCTGCAGCAAATCCTATTTTCAATCAACAAGGTGGCTACCAAGTCATGCAAAGGCCGCAACAAGAAACTCAAGGCACAAGTGTGGATGACAAGTTTACTCTTATGATGCAAAGTATACAAGAAATTTCGAAGTCAATGCAAGGCTTCAACCAATTTCAGCAGAAATCCGAGATGGCTATGAGAGATGTACAAAACCAAGTTAGTCAATTGGCTAATGATATAAATCTACTCAAGGCACAAGGATTTGGAAAGCTTCTTTCACAATCGTTGAACCATACGGAGAATGTCAATGCTATTGAGCTAAGAAGTGGGAAGCAAGTTAAGCAACCGGCAACATCACCGGAGAATCATGGACTTGTTTTGGAGCAAGAAGAGGACGAAACATCCCCTAACAAGGCGGATTTGGTAACAAATTCCCACTCTAAACCTCTTGTTTCTACTAATGTCACTCCACCTTTTCCTAGTAAGTTTGCAAAGTCAAAGAAGGAGACGTTATACAAAGAGATTTATGAGATATTTAAGAAGATCCAAGTGAACATACCACTCCTTGAGGCGATAAAGCAAGTTCCTCGCTATGCAAAGTTTTTAAAGGAGTTGTGCACTAACAAGCACAAATTGACCAGTAATGAAGTAATGAGTGTGTGAGAAAACGGTACGGCGTATCTTCTAAGGAAACTCCCACCTAAATTAAAAAATCCCAGTAGTTTCACTGTACCTTGCACAATTGGTAAGAGAAGGTTTACAAAAGCTTTGCTAGATTTAGGTGCATCCATTAATGTTATGCCTGCTTCAATTTATGAATCCTTAAATCTTGGTCCTCTCAAAAGTACCGGTGTAGTTATAAAACTTGCCGATAGATCTAATGTTTACCCGAAAGGGGTTGTTGAGGATGTTTTGGTGCAGGTTAATGAGCTTATATTTCCGGTGGACTTCTATGTTCTTGATATGAATGATTAAAATTTATCCTCGTCTACACCTTTGCTGTTGGGTAGACCGTTTATGAGAACTTCTAGAACTAAGATTGATGTCTACGAAGGCACTTTGACAATGAAATTTGATGGGGAGGTCGTACGCTTCAACATAATTGAGGCGATGAGGTACCCGAGTGATGTGCACTCCTGTTTTGTTGTTGAGGAGGTTGACGCTGGCTAAGGATGTGTGCGAGTAGTAAGTCGGGATGACGACTTTAAACCAAGCGCTGCATGGGAGGCAACCCATTGATTTTGTATTTATATCCTTTTTTTTTTTTTTGCATGTCATATTAGAATTTCCCACCTTGATTTTACTTAGGATGAGTCAATTACATTGAGGACAATGTAAAGTTTAAGTGTGGGGGAGTATTTGACTATTTTGCATATATAATTTTTCAAAATGTTTGCATAAAACCTCCAACTTGTAGAGATTTTAGAGTCACTAGCATACTTCTAGGTATGTTTATATAAGAAATTTTCACCGAAATAATGGAACTTAGAAGTACTAGAGAATATTACACATTAGGTGTTATTAATCTTTGCGAGAAGTTGTTTACTGTTTGTGGCTCAACTTACCCATGCCGGTGGCAAATGAGGAGCAGAGGGAAATGCATTATTAGAGTTGCTGATCAATCATTAGTGGAGACTACCTATTTTTATATCAACAGAGGCACCAGACCAAAAGTTCTTTGTAGATGACTAAAGAGCTTTCTTTTGAGTGTGTGTCACCGTACGTTAATTCCGGGTAGAATGGTGAGCTACCCAACTTCACAGCATTTTCAGCACTATTTTTGATCTCTTGAGTGCTAATTTTGTCAATCATGAGGGTGATGTCTATAGATGAAAACCTCCTTCTTGTAGTTTGATTTGTAGTTATCACCATTCTCTCGACAACAACGGGTCCATAGAAACACACATCATCATCAACAAGGGAGCGACATCAAAATCTAAAAGGAAAGTTGAAGACGTTAAAGGTTTACAAGCAACAACACACGGAAGAGCAAATTTCATATCCAAGTAAAGCAACATACAATGAGCATATTTTTACATATACATGTTGAAGACTTACATATAAGGAGCGGAATTCTATATTCAAGTTGAAGACTTATTTACAAGAGAAAAAAATTCAAAAGATGTGAAGTTATTGAAGTTTATGATACAAAGACAATACAAATTGCGAGGAATCAAGCGGTAAAGTACTTTTCCCACGACCATATTTATTTCATTATTTTGTTGTATATTTTTTTTCTTGTCTCGATAAAAAAGATAAAAAAAGAAAAAAAGATAAAAGATAAAAAGGAAAAAAAAAAGAAAAAAAAATGGGACGAGAAAAATTTATTATTGTTTTTAGTTTTTATTTATTTAATAAGTCGTGGGGGAGGAAAAATATATCAAGAAGTTTCAAGTGACAGGGATTTTAAGAGAAAGAGTTACAAATTGTCAAGGATCTAAGTTCAAGAGTTTATCATCAACCGTTGAAGCCGAAGCCAAAGACCAAGAAGATGAAGAAGACGAGCCGAAGGAAGACGTTTCTATTGGATGCTGTGAGAGTGGTGCTACCATTACTGCCGATCGAATGTGAAGGTGAGTGAGTACTCCCATCCTTGCAATAGTGGTTGATTTCCTTTCTTAGAGATCATCAGAAAAATATTTTTTATTTCCACGATTTTGTGGAGTCTCCAGAAATAATTCGGAAGGTTTCCTTCCCACCATTCAACGTGTGTAGGATTTCTCTCTTCATTCCTACCTGCACACATGTGAGACCCATAATAAAAAGTCGTCTTTTTGAGTGCAATTATCATAAAATCCTTTTAAGTGAGGCAGAAGTCAAGGCGAAATGCTTATTGATTACTCTCAAACATGCGTTCTCTCATTATGGCATAGGTTGACCGGGTCACACTTTCTTCGATTAATCACATTTTACATGTTAATTTTCTCTTGTATTTCTGATTTCTTGACAATAGGTTGAGAATCCTTATGTCCTCATAGCTCTTTGGATGCTTGGGACGCTGGAACGCTTTGAAGTTGGAGTAGGTTTTGTAGGTATACCTCTCGTAAGCCCTCACGAGACTATAACTCGTCCACTAGGGACACCTAGGGGTTTAAAGGCTTGTTACACTTGCTAAGTGTAACCGTAACCTCAACGAAAGGGAGTTGTTGTATTTTTGTTTTGTTTTGTTTGCTCGAGGACTAGCAAAGTCTAAGTGTGGGGGAATTTGATAGGCGTCTAAAACACTTAATTCTAGTATCGATTTCAAACACTTTTATTAGCTATCTTTCTTGAAAATTTGTGTATTATGCGTGGTTTCTATATTGTTAGGTACCATGGCTTGGATTCGCATAAGGAACGAAAAGCACCGAAATGAGTCATATTAATATGCGTCCAAGAAGCTCAGGTCAACGGATTGGTTATTTGAAACCAAAACAAGTTGGTTATGCTACTGGAGTTTTTATTCTCTTGATATATTTGCCGTCTGGAAGCTGAAGTCTCGCCAATTCTCGACAAGGAGTGATGGTGGGCTTATGGGATCAGTGGTGCTGAGACCTTTTGAAGTTGGTGGGCTTCATATTGCTGGAGCCTGGTGGATTTTAACACATAAGTGTTGGCACGTACAGAACAGATGCTGAAGGGAAATTAGGTCTCTCCTGGTCCAATTTGAGAAACTAATGTGCAAGCATAGAGAGGAAAGTGACGGAGTTTGCGTCAAGACTCAGTTGCCGTCACTGGCCAAGGTTCGATGTTTGTCTGCCAAGGATTAAGGAAAGTTCAGAGACAAAGAACAAGTGGTAAGAAGTAGCTTGAGTTATGGATTGATTGAGGATGAAATTGTGAGCAAAACCATCAAGGAGGATCTGAAGCTGTTGATTAGATGGGTTTTGATGGATGTATGTGAAGAAATAGAAGCTCGAGATGAACAGGGAAGTTGGGTTGCTCGAGTTACAGTATTCTGGGTTGTATTTGAAGTCAAAGCAGCAGAAAGGGAGTGAGCTCAAAGAGGCATGCTTTGTTTCTTATTTTCTCTTCTCTGTCCGTACAGATATGAGAGGCGTTGCTGTGGTTTATTGTGGCAGTAATGGTGATGATTGAGTCTAGTTTAAGGATCCTGGAAGAAATAGAGTTATTGGGCTGTGGTTAATGTGAAATTGCAGGAATTGGAGAGCTGAAGGAGATGGTTTCTCAACATACAACAACACCATCAGGTTGCGTATATCAACTGTTCGACAGAAAAGCTGAACCACCAGCTTAATACCACCTAGTTCGCAGCTGTTACAATGGTTGCTGCTATGAGTTTTGCTGACTATCTGGGTCATGTAAGAAGAGGAGGAAGCTGTGAAGTATTTCCATGGGTCAGTGGTGCGAATTGGGAGATGATGTTGTTGTGAAGGTCAGTTGAGTTGCTGCTGAGATATGGAGGAGGTACAAATGGGAATGAACTTGAAGACTATGGCCTGGAATGAGTTGAACTGCAGTCGAAAGAAGTGTCGCTGCTGTCTATTGTGTTAAGAGCTGTGACTTGTGACTTGTGATTGTTTACAGATGAGGTTTGTGGTGATGTTTCAAGAGCTGAGGCCAGCAGAGAGAAGTGGTTTGAATCAGTGGTTGTTCTCGACAGGGGAATGGAACTGAGCTGGAGAAAGATGCGTTACTGCTGTATGGATTGACGATGGATAGGCTAGAGCCATGGCTACAGTGAGGATGTTCTGGTGATGAATTCAACACCGACAGGAAACCAAGATATGGGTACCAGTTTATTTCAGTTTTGGAAAGAGTTTGGGTCCGAGAAAACAACCAACATGGTCTGTCTTTGCCGTCAGTTTTGAGTAGTGTGTGGCCAAGATTTGAGGCTTTGAGAGTTGTTACTGAACAAGGATTGCTGGGCTGTTTTAGGTTAAGATATTTCAGGACAGAAGAGCTATATAAGAGAGGCGCAGAAACATAAGAAACCTACCTCTTGATCTCCAGTTTTGTGCTTGCAGATTGTGCGCAGAAATTCCTGAGAGAAAAAGCTACATAGAACTAGTACCTGAACCTGTTTTCGCAAGCTGCTGAGTACCTCCGCAGTGGTTTGATTTCGAGTTTTCTCTAGATTTGAACCTTATTTACTTTGAGTATACCTTTGTTCTTAAACCAAAACTATGAGCAGCTAATTCCATTATTGATTGGGGAGGATTTCAAAACTCCGAATATGTTTTATTAATCAATTCTTTCAAGTTATTCTTCCGATAAATATCTTTTTTTGATTTTCTTTTACCGATCTTATGACCATGAGAAGTATGCTTGGTATCTAAGTGCGCAATTAGGTAACTTGTATTCAACTCTAATGCTAGTATTGAGAACTTTAATCCGTGATTGTTAGAGGGGAGTAATCTTTACATAAGTAACGGTGCACTATTTGTCGCAAAAGGATTTTGTATGCAATAGTGTGTAAAAGATAACCCTAGGTTAACATGTCGAACTTACGAACATGTGGCTAGGAGCAACTTGATTCACAAATATTAATGCAATTGATTGAATTACACCTATAGAGCTTATTTTAGGTGGTTCACTTGATTAGAATCCGCTAGAGAACTTATTCTATGCGGTGATTTAAGGAATCTAAAGATTAGTTGAACTTATAACTTGTCTATAAGTTGTTAACAAACGGAATTTATTGAAAGTAGAACTTGTATGATTAATAATATATTGTTCGGTTGTGGCGAATGAATCTCTAGTCAATTCCATCTCATAATTTGAATTACAATCTTCGCAATTTTCATAATTTGTGTCTTTAAACAAACAACAATTTGTCTTACATAATAACTTAAAACTCACACCTCCCTGTGGATTTGAACTCGACTTGCCTCACTACTTCTTTATAGATTTGCGTAGCATAAGAGAATTATTATTGATAGGTTGACAACCTCATCAGCCGTCTATTCGGAGAGGAAAGTATCCTAATTAGATGAAATCTTTTACGACCGCTCATTTAAAGACTTATGTGGGATCAAGAAGCTCTACGAGTACCGTTGGTGGGAAACTAGATAATTGCAGTGTTATTAGTTTTCGATTTAATTTGATTGACTAACGGTTGTTGAAACTTTGATTGCATCTAGTTTGTTTATGCTTGAGAATCTTCTCCTCTGATATAAGATACACTCAGACTTGATCAAAGTATCGACGGGATCTTTAGAACTGTTGTTAGATATAAAGACATCTGGTGATAATCCATTGTTAACAAACTCCGTTTTGTGTGTGATTGATCACAAGAGATTCAAGTGGTGTTGTGCAGGTATTTGAAGATAAAAGAAGATTTGAAGACGAAGAAGATTTCTTATTATTTTTCGTATCTTGTGGATTTAGTGCACAAACCTTAATCGGCTGGAATCCGACTAGAATCAGTTTATATTTGATAGATCTGATTGATTAGTTGCGTGAGATCGAAATTCTCTATATTTCTCTTTGAGATCTATATTGATTGAGTGCGAATCTATACTTTTCTATTTCGGTAGTTAAAGTTAGATTGATCTAACCAGACAAAGGAGTTTATTAGATTAAACGGAAGAGCCTTTGTCAACCACTCATCTATATCTTGTAGCAAGATTGATTAGAGTGGTTACCAAATAGATTCTTCCTTTGTTGTTTGGAATACGATCCAAAATACTTGCTATTCACGTGCGTGACTCTAGACTTCGAAGGCGCAGAGATACTGAGGGAACTAAGTAGCTAGGGGTAGTCTGCTTGGTCTCAACTATATGAAGTTGGTATTAGATTTTGTATAGTGTCTTAATTATGAGAGTATTCAAAACTGGACTAGGTCCCGGGGTTTTTCTGCATTTGCGGTTTCCTCGTTAACAAAATCTTGTTGTGCCATTTACTTTACTTTTTCGCATTATAATTGTTTTATTATAATTAAAGTAAATTTCACTTTACGTTAACTCCACAATACTTGATAGTGATCCTATAGAGTTTGGTTATTAACGAACCTATTATCAAGTAACACACTTTGTTGTCGTATTGTCTCGATCTTGTATCCATAGTCAATCACACAAGTTATCTTGTTGTTGTATTGTCTCGATCTCGTATCCATAGACAATCACACAAAGTGTGAACCGAATTGTCGTATTGTCTCGACTCAGTCCATAGACGATCACATTCGGTAAAGGACTTATAGGTTGAACAAAAAGATTGTGGTGTATTTGGGTAACCTCGTCTTTTCACGCTTAATACCCACAACCAGGCGGGGGGTGGGGGAGTGGGGGGGGGGGGGGGGTTTGGGGGGTGTGGGGGGGGGGGGAGGAGGGGAGGTAAAAGATGCATGGAAAGTCAAAATAAGATAAACTTATGACATCAATACAGGACAACTATCACGACAGCACGTGGAAAATAAAAATAAATAAAATAAAATATTACATATCCAAGAACATAAAATAGACGCACATCAGTGTTAAGGCAATAAGCGGAGAGCCTCCCGAGCCTAAAATAGAGCTACCCTAACTGTCTCCATTGAGTGCAATTCGCCAAGTTATCGGAAAAATGTCACAAAGCGCTGACGATCTTAATAGCGGTATTGCGTAAAAAATAAAGGAGGCAGTAAGAGACTTTCATCCCGAGCCTCGGCCAGCAGACGTTTGGAATAAGCTATGAGGACGTCCTAGTAGTCGTGAATGGACGTAAAATGATTAAATGTAATAGGAAGGACTTGAGAAAGGTGATCAAGCCGAACGATCTCCAAAATCACGCGAGTATGGTACATGTTCGAAAGAGGAAAGAAAAGGGAAAGCAAAAGTTAAACATGAAATTACCGAGCAAAAAGCAGAACTATTTATAGAAAGAAATGAGAAAAGACAGTTAATGTGATAATTAATAACCTAATTATAGTTAACAACCAAGCCATAACCACAAGCACTTAACCATATAAAGGGCACGAACATCACCCTAAAGTCCAAAAAAAAGAGGGGAAAGGCAAAAAAAATAAAAAATAAAAATCTCTATGAAATCAACCCCTACATCTCCTCCCCCACGATTTAGCCGGTTATCAGCGCACGAAAGCGGGTAATGTCTTCATCCAAGGCCCGCATCATCAGGAGTGCCTCCTCGCATTGAATAGCCGCCAAAGCCAGAGCCTGGTCGGCCTCATCAACCAGCCTTTGAACATCCTGCATAACCTTTTCCGAGGCCTTCTCCCCCCCCCCCCCCCTCTCCCTCCCTCCCCCCCTCACGAGCGTAAGGGTCTTCATGTTCATCATAAGCTTTGTGCACCTTGTCTTGGTGAATCATCCTATGAGTCTGCAGTAGGCCCACCTCTTCCTTCAAAACCAGCAAACGTGTCAATTTGTCCCACATATCGACTGAGCGTACGAGCACGGATACGTCCACTAGGGTCAAAGTATACCCATGAAGCCGTGGGGTCCCTTACTCGGACAAGTACAACCAACAGTCTGCTATGGCGCAGTCAATGATGGAGACCATCTTCATGGATTCCTTGAATAACCCATCAACCGCGAAACGCGAGGTAACAACATTGTCCAATGCTCGCTGGACCTCAAAATCCACGCACCCAGATTTGTGGGCCCTCTGAGCAATCTGGTACGTTGTGTATTGCTCGCCGAACATGGCGCGTGTAGTATTCCTATTTCATTCCCTTAGTTCTCGAAGCAGCTCGACCTCGGTCTTCACGAGCAATAGCCTCTCCAGATCATCCCTTTTATCCAAGGGAGCAACCAATATGGGAACTGCTGTCAGGGACAAAGCGTAACCATGAAGCAGACGCGCCATTCGACGGAGCACTCACACAGGAAAGAGCAAGTGACTAGAAAGGAATAAAGCTCAAGGGAAACGACTATAAGAGATGACCGCAAGGGTCACAAGCCATCTAGTTATAGACAGATTTACACAATAAACGATACAACCACCATATGTACCCACCAATACACGTAACAATACCCAACCACCTTATGACATCAATATAGGACAACTATCACGACAGCACGTGAAAAATAAAAATAAAATAAATAAAATATTACATATCCAAGAACATAAAATAAACGCACATTAGTGTTAAGGAAATAAGCGGAGAGCCTCCCGAGCCTGAAATAGAGCTACCCTAACTGTCTCCATTGAGTGCAATGCGCCAAGTTATCGGAAAAATGTCACCAAGCGCTGACGATCGTAATAGCGGTATTGCGTAAAAAATAAAGGAGGCAGTGATGTGATTTTGAAGTTGTAGTAAAAATGATTCGAACTCTAAGACTTGTGAAGATTTGAGTTTTTAAATTTAATAGAAATATACAATGATATTACAATTGGTGCTAGAGATACTGGGACTAAGGATTTAGCCAATCTTTATAATATAAGGTTCACTTATTTATTCTCAACAATTTTAGCTCAAGAAATATAAACATGGACTCTATTTTTGCCAAGGTAGATTCTCAAAACATTGATTGTAAATGTTAAGCATGGGACATCAAATCACCTAAGCTAAGCATGACCCATCTAATCAAATGACAACCAATTTAATCAAATCATATTTCAATTAATTTTAATGCAAAATTCATAAAAAGAATAAAAATAAATTTACCCATGTATGAAGTTCGGCCTCCTCCGTCGTCCCAGTGTTGGGGTTTAACTCATCATGTCGAAAACACACTCAAAATATGTATTCATGGCTCAAAAAGTGTTTACAAGAAGAGAAAATAATAAAACAGGAAATCTGCAACAGCACAGGTGCGTTACAGACCGACTGTTTCAACTCTCAACTGTTATGATGAAGATAATCGTTACAAATCTGAAGATAAATGTTGCAGAAGAGGATGAAGAAACTGTTACAATGAAGATAAATGTTGCAAACCAGTTAAAGAAACTGTTACAACGAAGATAAATGTTGCAAACCAGTTGAAGAAACTGTTACAACCAGTTGAAGAAACAGTCGCTGTTTCCCTGTTCTTCACGAGCAGCAGCAGCAGCAACAACAGAGTTCTAAAAACTCTTGATTCACGCCTCCTGAGCTCTCCTCTCGACCCCAAACTCTCTACACCCCTTCTATATGACCTGGTAATCTATTTATACCCGAAATATGCATCGAATCTCCTCCATAACTTCAAAAAATCTTCTCTTTATTATTTTTATTCTCACGGCAATAATTTCCATTTTTTGATCTTCCACGCGCATGCAGCTGTATTTCTTTCATTTTATACCTTCTTCACGCTCCAGGATATCTATTGAGTCTTCCAAACACGTGCAGTACACGTTTAAATTTCTCACAACTCGTGCAAGCTCATGTTTTTCCTCCAACTCCCTGTTTGGATTAGAACAAGTTATCTAGCCAAATTTGATCGATAAAATCACCCATAATAGATTTCTATAGTCATATCACGTCTACCCACTAAGTTTCAGGGATTGAATCTCACTAAATCACGTCCAAACATCCGATTGAAATTCTGCCAGTGAAAGGGAATATTTTCCCGCCAAAAATATTTTTTTGAATTTGAGAAGAACATGTCCTCCCCCTAATCCTGCACGGGTGTCCCTTTAGCACTTGTCTTATGGAGTGCAAATAGTAATATTTGGGCGTAGATAGTAATTTTTCCGGGGTTCCGCCGACACATTTTTGGGTGCTTCCGGTGCATTTCCGAGGTTCCTTTAGTACTCTATCCTGGGGTGTAAAACACCACTTTTCGAGCCAATTTTTCCGCAAGAGCTTATTCCCTAGAAAAGACTTAAAACAACTTTATTAGAAATAAAATGAGTCCTAGATAATGTAGTTATGGGTGAAAATGCGTCACACTTACGTGCTTATCAGGAAGTAAGAGACCTTCATCCCGAGCCTCGGCCAACAGACGTTTGGAATAAGCTATGAGGACGTCATAGTAGTCGTGAATGGACGTAAAATGATTAAATGTAATAGGAAGGACTTGAGAAAGGTGATCAAGCCGAACGATCTCCAAAATCACGCGAGTATGGTACATGTTCGAAAGAGGAAAGAAAAGGGAAAGCAAAAGTTAAACATGAAATTACCGAGAAAAAAGCAGAAATTACGAGCGCGGATACGTCCACTAGGGTCAAAGTATACCCATGAAGCCGCGGGGTCCCTTACTCGGACAAGTACAGCCAACAGTCTGCTATGGCGCGGTCAATGATGGAGACCATCGTCAAGGATTCCTTGAATAACCCATCAGCCCCGAAACGCGAGGTAACAACATTGTCCAATGCTCGCCGGACCTCAAAATCCACGCACCCAGATGCCTAGTCCCTCTGAGCAATCTGGTACGTTGTGTATTACTCGCCGAACCTGGCGCGTGTAGTGTTCCTATTTCATTCCTTCAGTTCTTAAAGCAGCTCGACCTCGGTCTTCACGAGCAACAGCCTCTCCAGCTCATCCCTTTTATCCAAGGGAGCAACCAATATGGGAACTGGTGCCAGGAACAAAGCGTAACCATGAAGCAGACGCGCCATTCGACGGAGCGCTCACACAGGAAAGAGCAGGTGACTAGAAAGGAATAAAGCTCAAGGAAAACGACTATAAGAGATGACCGCAAGGGTCACAAGCCATCTAGTTATAGACAGATTAGCACAATAAATGATACAACCACCATATGTACCCACCAATACACCTAACAATACCCAACCACCTTGGTAAATGCACGATAAGAATTAAGGAATTGGATGGTCCCTGTATATACGCTCTGCTAGTATGTCAATAGGGTGTCACCATAGGAACCCTTAGAACGCCACGAGATAGCCAATCGGAAGGGCATTGTGACCCAAATGCCATACTAGGGACTCATACACAAAGGTGAGCAAGAACGAACCCAAGGAGAAACTTGGGATGACTATCGGGTTATTTGATAATTAACCCAATAGTCATGGGACTAATGTTGATACATGAAAATATCTACCCCTTAGTAGGGCCATGAAGTCTCTAGAGAAAGGATAAACCCATTAGATAATATGGGGACTTGGGGACTGTGGCCCAAGCCCAATAGAGTATATCCATGGAGTAAGAAGGATAGGGAAGGAATTAATAATAAGTGGAAGGTCACATTAGGAGGAATGACAATAATGGTAAATAAGAAGGCTTCTATGACACGTGGCATAGTGCCATGAGAAGAGGGATTCTGGGAAAAGCCTATATAAGGAAGGACATAGTAAAATGGAAAGCAAGCTCTCTCTCATACTATTCTAGGAAAAGGTGTTGTCATTGTTGTGACTAGGACGTGCATGACCTATCTCATCTTTACCTATCAATAGCGGTAACCTGCGCTACTACAAGTCAATAAAGTGCACAATTGGAAGTGGGTAAAAAATACCGCAAGTTACCTAACTTTTGGCATTCCTAAAAGGTGAACAATACACAAAAAATTGAAAACTGTGCTAATAATTAGCAACAAAATAATAAAATAGTTTAAGAAAATATTGAGTATCACGAGATTGATCAGCTCGATTACTGAGCAAAAATACAGCTCAATAGGAAAGCATGGTACAAAGTTGCGAAAAGCAGCAAAGTCTTTAAGGCGGTATAAGATGCCTAGTCTGACGTGACAAGACAAAATATTGATCAATAAAAGATCATCTTTGTAGTATCTTTGAAAATATATTTCGTTTTTTGAAGGGGAAAAGAGGATAGGTGTATGACCTAGAAAAACTCTTAATTCCCAGAAGTAACTAAAAAAGGGGAGGGACACACCAAAAGAGGCACTCAGGTAACCCACCTCATTTGAAGTAACTTAAAGGGGAGGTAACACCTAAAGAGACGCTAAGGTGGCCCCATCCAACTTGAGAAGCAAACTGACACAGGTCGGCAAAGAAAGCTATGAACTACTAGAAGTACTAGCTGAGAGCTGAAAGAAATAAAGCTATGAGCTATTAAAGAAAAAATGAACTAGAGTTTAATAAAAGAAGTCTACATACTTGCTTTAATTAAACTGGGGGCAAATATGTAGATGACAAAGTATAACATCTACCTGAGAACTGACAGCCGAAGAGTAATACAACTGAAGACATGGAATAAGACTCAAGGTCAGATGTCGAAGATTTGAACCATATGTCTAACAATCGATCCCTAGGCTACCAAAGAAAAGAGGGGAACAAAGTTAGACGTGAAAGACCTGAGTCCTAGTGTGAAGCTAAGAAGATTCTCGATGGTGTCAGCCGAGTGGAGGCCTAGAAATCTAGGTAGTCATAACGAAGAGCTATCCCAGGTCGGTACAAGCGGAAAACGGGAAACTATTATGTCAAATCTTTCATGTGCTTAGTCATCTACATGTAATCCTTGTGTTCATATCATGTATAAATAGCCAGAAAAGATGATAATAACGAGTTCATTCTGATTAATATTTACATACTTTAGACAATTCTCTCTTCTCTCTCTCTGATTCTCTTCTAACCTCCATTAACTCCAATCAATCTGGAAGATAATCAGAAAACCTAACTTCATATCACTGGAGTCCAGACTGGCGATCAATGATCAGGGTGATAATCAAGATTGTACTCCGAGATTAAGGACTTCGATCTAACATCGTGAAGGTATGTACGACGGCGAAATCGACATATATTTCGTTTGTAAGTTGTATTCAGACGTCAACTTTAATAGGCTGAATAAATGCAATCTCTAAGAAATCCGTTTTGGATTGTATAACAATTATTATCTGTTAATGAAAACAACACATATCAAACTAACTAAAAATTTATGAAAAATTAAAAACTGTATACCTGAGTGATCCTGATGTGTCCATTCAGAAGAAATCTGTAATGAGGCCTGTTAGAGCATTGCTCGGTCGAACTCACAAGTGTTGCTATATCAAGCTTGTTGTCAAAACTATATCTTGATTTCTAGTATACAATTAGTTAAGTCTCTCGGTCTAGGATAGTCGAGTTGAGAAACGAGCTAGTCATCATTTGCGTTTTACCGTTTGAAGGCGAAGATCAACCGAAGATTTTGGATAATTTCATCGACAAAAGGTAAGTGAAGACTGAACCACCTATTTCTCAAGTTATATTCACTTTTCAATCTTGAGACGATTGTCGCGTAACTAATTAGACTAGCTTGCATAGACAAGAATTTCGAGTCGAGAACTAATTTTTTAGTTTACGAATTTCTCGAAATATAATGACTAAGATTAATGAACATTTGTTCATACTTGATCAAATTCGGTGGAGAAGAATATATTGTTCAGAACCAAATCATGATTCAAGTTTATCATTCGAAAATAGCCTGGAATAGTGATAAGTGTCATTGTTATTTATTTAGGAATGTTTCGAATTGATTTAGAAAAATATAGAACTACTATATTCGGAATCCAAGACTGTGTCATCAGTCTTACAAAATGAGAAAACTGTTATATGTCTGAAGTCGTATTACATGTATTCATACACGTAGCAGAGTAGCTATATATCGACTTTCAGATTTGTGTGATATGCATATTCGTATGTACATCATGGGAAAATCTTTGTTGTTTCGTGATTCGGATAGGTATGTATATTCATATACAAACAATTGTGGAACTGTGGTAAGGGAACCGGGTTAAAATAATCAAACCGGTATGCGAGCAAAAACAGTTCTATGTTCTAGAACTAGTTTAGTAGCCAAACCGGTACTCAAGCTGAATGTTCTGTGAACTCCGGAACCGGCAAAGGTCTAAAGTTTACAAACCGGTACATGAACTAAAAAGTTATGTAAACTCCGGAACTTTGAGTTGGTCCAAAGTTTACAAACCGGTATGTGAAATGAAAAGTTCTGTAGAGTCCGGAACTTGGTAATTGCATAAGTGTGCAAACCGGTTATGAACTGAAAAGTTTTGTAGACTCTGGAACTCGGTAATTGCATATAAGGTTGCAAACCGGTCCGCGTACCATGACTCAGCCGATTCACGAACGATTCATGTAATTGTACCTTGTACATTTACAAACTATGTCGATCATGATTCAATTGCAATTAAATTATTTCTATGAAGTAATTTGCATTTGATCTTTTCTTAACACTAGACTCAATTGATCACATGATTGTGACTCAATATTAATGCTTTAGTGAACATGAAAATGATTTTTAAGCTTTTAAGATCAAATCAGCTAGTTTCTGCTAACCATGTTGAACATAGTATTTATACACGGTTCTGTTATGGTTTACCTAACCATGGTGTATATCTTTTATATGTGATTAAGATTCAAAGCTTTCAATAATGGTGGATATTGGTTGCTTGGTTCCAAAGCTATCTTAGTTTAAACCTAAAGTAACCTAGGATTTGAAGTCTATATATGGGGAACTCTTGGCAACTTGGATCTTTGAATCCTGACACTACTTTTTGGCGTGTCCTTGTTGTATCTAGAGTCGTCCTCTCCAGAAACCCTTTTAGGCTTTAGCGACTATAAAGTCTTCACAGGGATTCGTGAATCCAAGTCCAATTATCTTTTATCTTGATAACTCGAGTATCCTGATCTTGATTGTTTGTAGAGCTTGCTCCAACGATCAAGATAGATAGTAATCAACAGAGTCTCTTCGTCTCATACTTTGTTGATTTCGCAAGTTTTATACTTGTGAGGTGAATAATAATCTAGGCTGCACTTCGGGTTGCATAAGTCCGTATAGCCAGACTTTTGTCTAAGTTGCTATCGATTTCCATCACCTGGATTTATCGTTTGATCTGATCATCCGTTTAGATCGTAAATCGGGAAATCAGTTATAGGCTTAATCTGTGGGAGGCAGATTTGGTTTAAAGTCTTCAATTGAGGTTGAATCAACTCTTAGTTGTAGGTGAGATCATCTAAGGGAATCAATTGCGCAGAGTCTTGCGAGATTCAAGAGGCGTAAGGAGCGCGATTGTACCTTAATCCGTGGATTTCCTTTTAGGGCTCAACTACATTCCAGACCGAAGTTAATTGGTAGTATGATAGTGTCTGTAGTGGTTTAATACAATTTGGTGTTCAAGCTGGACTAGGTCCCTGGGTTTTTATGCATTTGCGGTTTCCTCGTTAACAAATTTTCCGGTGTCTGTGTTATTTCTTTTTCTGCATTATATTTTTTATCTTTATAATTGAAATATCACAGGTTGCGCGTTGATCAATCACAGTAGCTAGGTCCAACCTTGTTAGTTTGAAAAGACTTGATTGATCCTTGGACATTGGTCTTTGGTACCGTCCAAGAACTCTCTTTGTAGTTAGGTTCACAGATTCAATTCTGTAAACGTTCTAACAAAAAGAGAAAGAGAGATATAACTCTAGGCACTTTCCTTGATTAAGTTTTTATTCTCGGAGTTGTGTTGAGTTTGTCCATACATATTGCCTAAAAAAGTCGGTGGTGTGTCTTGGACCCCCGTGTCTTCAAGGCCAAAATTATTTATATATTCATCAATTAGCGTTGATTATAAAAGCCTTCTTATTTTTTTTTTTCGAAAAAGAGGCTAACCTCAATAGATTACATAGAAAACCGATTTAGGAAATCGGAAAACCTTACAGAGATTTTTCAAGATCACAAGATAATCATACAAGTTCAAGTATCTCCACCAATTCTTGCCTTTCAATTCTATCTCTACAGATCTAAAAACAGTTCCAGAGGACCTTCTTCTCTCTCGCAAAGGAGAGGAACAAACAACTAGGGTCAAACTGGTTTTGAAAACAAAACCAATATGTGTCAAAGCACAAGGCAATGACTGGATCAAATCCAACCCAATGTTCATCAGAACATGTAAATAACATGAACTGGAGTTTTTTAAGTTTAGATTGCCTAATGCAATCAAGGTAACAGTGACCCAACTAGTAGTAACAGTAGCCAAAAAGTAACCAAAGTGTCTGAAGTAACCAAGGTGTCTGAAGTAATGGTGGAAATCTGAATCGGTCTTTAAGTGTCTGTATCGGAACGAATCGGGCTGACTCGGCCCTGGAGATGCGGTAACAATTGTAGATAAATTTGACGCAGATCTTGAATGAATTATTGCTGTCTTTTCCTTCACTACAAATCCTAAAACGGTTGAATCTAAAGCTAAAACAAGAAGAAAAGCTAACATATTAACCTTAGGTACCAAAACTAAAACATGATAAACTGAAATCCTATCGGTACCACAAACAAGAACTGAAATTAATTGAATAACACAAATTATAAGGCAATCACAAGCCCCCCAAAATATACTTGACCAAGACCTATTTACAGATACAAAAGGAGATCTAAGAAGATCTCGATTTGTTAAACATCTTAACACACGACAGCAAACGGAAGATACAAACAGATTACCTCCCAAAACAGAAGCTAAAGTGGGTTTGCTTCCATTCGGAGGATCTGAAGAAAGAACTACCACAGGTTTTGATGTTTGGATTTCATAGACTGGAACCGATGATGCCGATATGATATGAATAGTTCTCACACAATCCATACATCCTTCTGGTCGAACTGATATTTTCCCGGTCGGAAAGCAAGGAGATCGCCGGATAAAACGTCGGAAGTCCTTTATCGCTACTAAATCAGCTGGTGTTGCTATGTCTTGTCCATACAATCGAACTGCAAATGATGATATTCCCTGATTGTAAAAGATCACAGCCTCTTCCTGCACGAACAAACTTAGATCCATGGAGCAAAACCCTAAATTGCAACAAAAACAGGGTTGTTTGAAATACCCAATCGGTAACTAATAACAAAAATTTAAATCAACAGACTTATAGATCAAGATGAGATTGAACGAATGACGGAGCTTGATCTGCTTAGATCGGCTCCGGGGAAGAATTAGGCAGGAGTGGTCTTGGTTGAAAGTTCTCTCTTTTTGGAAAGATAAAGTGTAGAGTTCTTGATTTGTGTCTAAATATTATAAAAGCCTTCTAATACATCAATATATCTATAGAAAGTACTTATATCATCAAAAGAACTTTGCCAATAATCAAAGGATTTTTTGGAAAACCATTTATGATAATTATCAAAAGTAACATTTCTCATCAGCCCAATCAATCAAATGAGAACATGAAAGTGATAAGCAATAATAAAAATTAAAAAACACCTACTCAGTACCCACCGTTCTCCATAGTTATACAGATGAATGGACATTTTGCTGGAAACTTTCCTCTCTGGATCTTCTCCATCAATTTTTTCAATGTGCCTAAGGAAGAAATGGGCCCTAATTTCACAAAATTAGAGAGCAACTCATGCCTAAGATTGGCGATCGAGGTAATGAAATTATGGAATAATAACTCTTAAGACGTGGATGGAATCACAGACGTTGATTTAGGGCTTAAACAGAGGGGAAATTCTCGACCACGATTTATCTCCTAACTATGAAAGCATAGGAACCGTTGATCGCAAAAAAAAAGTCCATTTAAAACCGTTGGATTGGGCAAAACAATAGATCATTATTATCCACGCAATCATCACACAAGTCAACCAAAAAACGCAATTACAACAGCATAAACGTTACCCTTATTGATGCTTTTTAAGATTTGTAGAGAAATTGATTTTATATTTCCTTTATTTAAGTGAATGAAAAGGGACATATATGTCCTTAAATAAAAATAATCCGTGGTTTTGTTGCCAGGTGAGATTAAACTGAAGACAATTGTGTTAAATTGAGTAAACTCTCCCCTGAACTCATATTTTCATATCGGTAAAAAAATAAAAATAAAAATAAAAATAAATATTGAATCCACATGACGAAGCCATCACGCCATATCTGAAATAACCCTCCTGTTTTCATCATTATTATATATACTATTATTATTATCCATTCTGCAAGATCTGAAAAAAACCCTGAAAAGTAAAGAAATCGAATTTCTTTTTGTTTGTTGTGAATTGAAATTGATGGTGCGAAAAGAGTGATTATTTGGAGGATAATAATTTGTGCGTGTTTTTCAAGGGTTTTTTGTCAGATTCAATTCATAACAAACGGAAGATAGGGGATTTATTTTAGGGTTTCGGATTGGTTTTGTGCTTTTGTAGTATGTAAGTATAAAGGGATCCGATAAACCAGTTAAATCCCCTTCTTCATCGTCTAATTCTTTCTTCTTCTTCATCACAAATGTCTTCGTCTCTATCTGGTAAGAACAATCTTATTTTGGATTTGCGTTTGGGTTTTATTTGTTGCATATTTTAAGGAGTTTGTGTGTTTGGGTGATATGGGAACTGAATATGATTGAAAATGTTTGGATAATATGGGAATTGAATATCATGAAATTGTTTGGATAATATGGGAACTGAATGTGATCAAATTGTTTGTGATTAATTGTTCAGTAATTTGATATTTAGATTTAGGTTAAATTTTTATTATCAAAATAAAGAAAAACTAATGATAGATAGTGTGTTGATTGAGTTTAGTGATGAAACTTTTAAGTTTCGCCAGCAAGGGTGATATGCATATGGTTGACCTCCTTTTGTTCTTGAAAATGCATTTGATTTTGTTAATGCAACTGTGGACTAGTGGCATATCAGTAAGACCCTAACATTAATGGTATATTTTTGTAATGTGGTTTAAAATGCAGCAGCCTACGGATAAACTTGCTAGGCTAGTTGGAAGTACTAATCTTAATCCTTACTAAGAAGTTGATCTCATTCGAGGTTTCAAATCATTCTTCTGATTTTAAGAAATGAAAAGAATGGGAAAATAGGAAATAGAGCAGGCAGTTATGGACATTGTTTTCAAGTTTGTTTTGGTTGCTATAAGGAAATACTTCCAGCAATATAAACGATAGCGGTTTTGATATTAATCATCTTGCCATCTCTCTTTTGGTTTATGTGTTGGCATTTTTTGTTTGATTTTTCCTTTTGGTTCTACCTATGATGAAGATTCACTTTTGTTCTTTTGATTTCCGTTGATTAACGGATTTTTCATATCCTAACAGGACTCAGGAAGAAGCATGAAATAGAAATAGAAAATTTGACTTTAACATCACAACCGTTTAGGACATTAAAGCTTTTCATTTTGGCGACCATCCTATATGTTAAGCGATCAATATCATTTCTACTGACCAAGGGGAGTTGGTTTCTTCTTTTGAGTATTCTGACTGCGGGTTTTGGGGTTCTGCTTATTACCATTGATGGGCCTCATGAGAAGGTAATTTTTCTTCTAAATACCTGGGTCACCTATCAGTTGATAATGCATCTAGGAAAGTAGTTCCTATGCTGTTTTATAATATAATAATCTATTTTTAAATTGTTTTCTACTTAATGTGAAGTGCATCAGAAACCTTAGTGCCTATTTGTCACAATAGGTCATTGATTTGTCGATACACACTGTTGCTGTTACTGGTTGCTTATGATAGCTCAGTTGACAAACTATAACATTTCACAAGAACAATGATAGCTAACGCTGGTAGTTTTCTTGAATCATTCTTTGAGGTTGTTTATATATCTGCTTTTGGCTTTTACCGGGCATGTTGACTTGATTTCTTGGTATCTGTAAAAATCAGGCCAAACGGAATAACAAGATCCAAATAAGTATACTGAATATGAAAAATTCTATAGCTGGAATCTTCCTGTCCATTAATGACTGGAAACCAGTATTTCTAACTAGAATTCCGGTATGTTTATATATATTTTTTCATAACTTAGCTATGAAGGTTGGTTCGTTTTCTAGGGTTGTGAGGGCTGTTCTATATCAAAAACACAAAGTTTTGTTAGATCTCAATTCGTTGCAGTAGGCCTTTAATGATGCTACATACATGTTTTTGCAGCATGTTGAGGAATTTCTTCAGTACTTTCGATTTGGACTTTGGTGGGTGGCCCTTGGTGTAGCATCATCAATTGGTTTGGGTAAGATAATTGGTAACTGGGACTATGGCACAACTCAAAATGTGAATATAAAGCTCGGTGCTTGATGCAGTACCCTTTTTTTTATCTGGATTATATTGCATCCAATTCCTAACTCGTACATTTTTCTTTTATCTATCCCTTAGGGTCTGGTTTGCACACATTTGTGCTATATTTGGGACCACATATTGCACTGTTTACAATAAAAGCAATGAAGTGTGGCCGAGTTGATCTAAAAAGTGCTCCTTATGATACAATACAATTGGATAGAAGTGCTTCATGGCTTGACAAGAATTGCTCTGAATTCGGGCCCCCAATGTTTCCAGCAGTAGGGGGTTTAAGTGTTCCGCTGAGCAGCATTCTACCACAGGTTCAGTTGGAAGCAATTCTATGGGGCTTTGGAACTGCTCTCGGAGAACTTCCTCCTTATTTCATCTCAAGAGCAGGTTTGTGGAAGTTCGTTGTTGATTTAATGTTGCCAATGATCATATGTTTATGAATTTGAACTTTATGTTGGTGCAGCGAGCATGTCAGGTGCAACATTGGATGCCATGGAGGAACTGAATGTTTCTTCAACAGAAGATGAAGGATTTATTTCCAGACACCTAAATCAATTGAAACGCTGGTTCTTTTCACATGCACAACATCTGAACTTCTTTTCCATTCTAGTACTTGCTTCTGTAAGTGTTGAATCTTTTGGTTGTCGTTCCTCTTTTATTCTCCTCCTCTAGTAATTATATTTGTTTTATTCCATTTAACTTTTTATTTCTTTAGGTATTTCGTAGATATGCATTAATGGCAGATTCTAGTTAGTCTGATTACTCTTTCTGCCCAATTTAATAATATCCTCTGCTCACCACTCGCCCCCCTTCAATTAAACATTGTGTGAACTAGTTCCTGTACACTGTTTATATCACAAGCCACAACTGTAAGTATAGATGTATTTGTTGGGTATTTGGTTAACTGACAATAAGTTCAACTTGTTTATCAGGTGCCAAATCCACTGTTTGACCTTGCTGGAATCATGTGTGGGCAATTTGGAATCCCTTTTTGGAATTTTTTTCTTGCAACGTTGATTGGAAAAGCAATTGTTAAGACTCATATACAGGTTTGTTGAAGTCTGAATATCCAGCTGTACCATGCTGGTCGACCAGAGCTCCTGGTCTTCTTTATCTTCTGCTGAGAGTTTGTGTTATCTTTTAGTTTATTTGACTTTATGCTATGAACAGCTCTTTTACTTGGTTTCTCAATTAAGAGTTCTTTTTGTTCTCTTGAATGCAGACAGCGTTTATCATCTCTGTTTGCAATAACCAGCTTCTTGATTGGATTGAGAATGAGTTGATCTGGGTGCTTGGTTTTGTCCCAGGACTTTCTTCCATCTTACCTAACCTTATTAGCAAATTACATGCTGTTAAGGAGAAGTACCTTGCACCCCCAGCTCCTGTGTCATCAAGTGACGAGGTAAACTTCACTTATGCCATATCCGTATTAGATGTATATGCATATAAATAATAATTGATGATTTGGTATCATTGGGAGAATTTACATATATATATATATATATATATAATAAATTGTATGGTGGGTCACCTTTGAAGGGGCATGCCTGTCTTGGTATTTCTACAAAAACATTTTTCAACAGTTCAAACAAGCTTTATTTGGTGTCACAATTACAACTTGCCATTCAGTAACAGGCATTGTTCAACCCTGGGGGGTGATAACTTCCAATTCTTGTAGGTCGAATTCGGCTAGAAATTTCCATCCTAGTTGAATTATTAAACCTTCCCTAATCTAAGGAAGCTAAAAAAGTGAGGTTACACAAAATACAACGTCTCTGTTGATTTATCTGTAATCCTACATAAAAGTACAGAAATTTCTTCCCAACTTGTTTTATCCTAAGTGCCAAACACAGCCGTAATTCATTAAGTTCTCTTTTGCTGGCTTTAAAAATGTGTTTTACTTCATTCTCTCTTGCACTCAGGTGCAGAAGTGGTGGAATCTCTCAATTACATCAGTCTGGAATACAGTAGTGTGGCTGATGCTCTTCAACTTCTTTATCAAGATTGTAAATTCAACTGCACAACGGTATCTTAAGAAGCAGCAGGAGTGTGAAATGGTAGCATTAACTAATAAGTTAGCAGCAAACTCGAATGGGGAGCCAAATCCTGAAAGCTTAGTAGGCACTTGATTCCAATTTGTTTTTCCTTCTTTAGTCCTGTGTAGGGGAATTGAACTTGATGGGCGACCACTTAGAATTTTTAACCAATGGAGCCCCTCTTCCTTTCTGTTATACATTCTTACGTACGCTTCGCAGTTTGCATAGGCATGGGGTTATTCTTTGGCAGTTTGCATGCCTTGCCTGTGGGTTATTCGTGGAGTGATTAAATTGGTGGATTTCGGAACATGGTCATCTTCTAATGTATACCAATCCATGCAAAATTAGTGCATGTTATTGTTAGTATTTAATTTGAAATTGAGGTGTAGAGTGAATTCTAAGCATTTTATTAGAATTATGAAATCGTATAATGACAGGCAATGACTAAATACAATCCTATATCCAAAACCTAAATATCGTGAACCTAATTCCATCTTCCTCCCTGGGACCGTAGTTATTGCTCCTCCGTTTCTGCAAAAGAGAGATATCTCATGGACAAAGGTAGTATTTTTCACTCTATCAAAGGTTTGTGGGGTGTGGAAGATATTAAAAATAAAAAATTGAGGTATTTTATGTTACTGTTAGTATACGGGCATCCAACTCAAAATCAATTGGCAATGGGTGAGTGGCCTAAAGATTATAAACCCAGACAATGTGAGACTAATAATTTTAACAGTTACCTCCCCTTTAAAGATTGCTAATTAAGAAAACCTCCCCTAGAGATTGAATATTAGAGAAACCTCCTGTCATTAAGTTATCTCTTTAGCTAGCAGACGGTTTACACGTAAGGCGTGTACGGGTGGCATATTTCTGGCTAATTGGCAAAAGTACCCTTTCGCACTAAACAAAGTCTGGGCACGTGCAACACATCCGTACCATTTATCGAACTGTTATGAATATTTGTCATTGATTGAACTGTTACGATTGAGTCACTTTTTGAAGGTAGCATAATATCGAGACACGTATCTCCTGTCTCTTCAACCCCCATAACATAGACGGGAAGATCATTCACTGGGAAAAATAATAATTCCCAAATCGTAGTTGCAGAGAGAGAGAGAGTGAATGAGAAAAAAAAATCCCCAAATCGAAAGTTAGAGTAGATCAAAATCATCAAAGTTTTGTTGAAGTGCAAGACAACTAGGGTTTGCTGATGGTCCAATTTTGTTGTTTCGTGATGAATCTTAACCCTAATCCTCGATTCTAAGTTTCTGAATCTTAGGTTTTGTTTTGATTTCTTTTGTTGATGGGTGTGTTGTGATTCATGTTGGTTTGAAGTTTCTAGGGTTTATTTCATCATGCTTTGTTTTTTTCTTTTTGTCGATTTTTTTTCCTATATATTTTCAAGGCATGAACTAGGTTTTTGTCACATGCCCATTTAATCGCCTAAAGTTTTCATGGGACATGACCGGCAATACTATGTGGTTCAGTGAATCAACTTCACCCACAAGTACTCAGCCTTGCACACTTGCATCAAAGTATGCATTTGCCTACACTCGTAAGGCTTTACGCAACGTAAGTCTTCATCTTCTTCTCCCTAACTCATCATGCCCCCATAAGCATAAGAGGTTTGCCATGCATCAATTCTATTTGACAATCTCACACAAAATCAACATAATAAACACAAAGACATGACACAATTAACCGATTTTATTGTATCAAAGGAAGATTACAAACTTCTGTCCAACCAATGGACTAAACAGGGCATCACCCTCTTGGTGATTCCTTATTCTCTCAAAACAATGAGACTAACTCTCCTCTATGTAGCCTACTGATTTTATAATGCCTTTACACTATTTATACAGTGGTTACAATGGCCAAAAAACGTGCACAACACTTGCACACACATGGAACAGCCATGTGTCCCATAAGGTAGTTCCATAACCGCCTACATTGCTTTTCAACTGCTAACTTTTGTGTTGTCTAGCCAATTGATGTTGCACTTGTCCCAAACGGTTGTGGACACTCTACTGAGTTTATAAACTCATTTCATAACCCTTCTAACTTGTCAGCACCTTTGGCACGCTTGTGAAGCCAATAACCAACTTATAACCGCCACCTGAGCCGTATTGCACAACTGTTGCGCTTTACTGAACTTGGCTTCCATATTGCACAACTGTTGCGCCACAATCCTATTGGCCACTTCCTTAGATCATTCTGGTTATTCATGCATCATATGCTTCACTTAGAAAATTTGCTCGACAATAGCAATGTCACTCTTGCATTACTAGCTTGTTTGCATTATTCAATCTTTGGCCAACCTTGAACTAATGCATTGACCAACTCTTGGCCTATTTTTCCTTCTTGCATCATCCTTGAGTTTGGGCCAACTCAATTCCATGCATATGCATCAATGCCAACATCACATGTTGCATTTGTCAACTTGGCCTGCCTTGTCTTCATCAATGAAGCATAATTATGTCGGCCAATAAGCTTCATTACTTGGCCGCTGACTTTACACTTTAGTGCAATCCTTGCGCTTTACTGGCCCTCCAGGGTAGCGCTACCTTAGCGCTTTACAATCTATATAGTGTAGCGCAATCTTTGTGCATCACTGACTTGGCCGGCTATGCTGTAATGCGCAACCTTTGCGCTACACTAGCCATGCCTGTTATAGTTTCTATGGTGAGAATGAGTATATAATGGTCTGTATTTCGATTTTGTGTAATATTGGTTTGTTTTTGCTTGATTTAATTCCATTTAAAATTGTATGATGACATTTTTTTTTTTTTTTTTTTTGGGGTTATTGTTTAGATTATGATTATGAAGTGTTTGCATATAACTTTGTTGCAGTGTTGGGATTGATTATGGTATAAAATATTTCTAAATTCATTATGATGGATACTGGCCTAAGGAACAACCTCATGGTGGGTTTCATCTGTTTGACTACATCAATGGGAAGCAGATTCATTGGCCTATATATGATGATGACTTTTTGAACTTGTTAGAGCACTGCTCGGTCGAACTCGCAAGCATTGCTATCTCAAGCTTGTTTGTCAAGTTTAGTTGTCAAAACTATAAGTCTTGATTTCTAGTCTACTTATAGCTAAGTCTCGGATTAGGATAGAAAGTGTAGTTGAGCTTTAGACTTCACGGCGTTCATCGATTGAAGACGAAGAACTACTAAGGGGAGCTTGTGGAACTTCATCAACAAAAGGTATATGGAGACTTGAACTCATCTATCACTCAAAAGTCTATCTACTCTATTTCCTATTTGAGACAAAAGTCGTATAGCTATATAGACTTCAATTATACATATTTGATATTTCGAGCTAAGTTTAACTCGCTTACATATTTCTCGAAATATGTGTTGGTAAGCTTTCGCTTTAACCAAGTTCATATTATATTCTTGACGAAAGTCAAAAGATGATCATGTGAAAATCGCCTGGTAACATCTTACATGATTTGTGTGAGACAGTCATTTGATGTAGACTCGGAATGTTTCGTATTGATCTATCGATCACTTGAAAACTGCTTTGAAGCTAATAGTTTGTGTGAGACAGCTATTGTCGTCTTCTAAGAATGTTTCAATGATTGAAATGGGAGTTTAGAACAATTAACTATGATTGGATATAGCACAGTATGCGTACTTGTATGCTAATTGTTGCAAGTTATTCCAAGTCCGGGAACCATAGTATGCATACCCGTACGCGTACTGGTTGGTTAGTTGAAAATCCGGGAACTTAGTATGCATACCCGTATGCGTACCGGCGTAAAGTTCTAGTCCGGGAATTCAACAGAGTTTGGTGGTATGCTTACCCGTTCGCATACTGGCGAACCCAAACCAAGTCCGACCACTTAGTTATGCGTACCCGTTTGCATACTTGAGTAGGTTATGTTCTAAAATCGGTTTGTTCATGAACTAATACATTTATAAATTAAGGAATGCAATCTTTTGCAAACCGTGGCTATAATGTTCTGAATTGATTCGAGTGAATCAAAATCGATTTTGCTTCGATTGTGTCTTGTATACTTCTATGAGAATATAAACAATTGAACAACTCTATAACTAGTTTCATTTGAGTCATTTGAACTAGTTGTGTTAAGATGAACAAGGTTGATATGAAAGTGTTCATATGGCTAACTTCAATTAACTATTGTTGATCCAACAAGGTGTACACGTTTAGGTATGGTTACCCATATCTAAATGAAGTCACTTTTCATTTGTGTGTAACAAGCTAAGTTCGATCTAACGGTTGAAAGATATTATCTTGAGTCTAATCAGGTTTTCATATAACGGTGAATATTGAATGCTTTGTTACCAAGGTAACATTGATTGCAAATCCTATTTGAAGACTATATAAGGGAGAACTCTAGCAACTGGGAAACCTAATCCCCACACCTCCTGTGTGATACTAGTTGCGACTAGAGTCGATTCTCCTTTAACCTAGGTTTTTCAAAAACCATTATAGGTTAACGACTTAAAGACTTCATTGAGATTGTGAAGCCAGACCCAACTATTTTCTCTGTAGTTGCACGTTCTGATCTTGCTGTATTCTATCGTATTGAGTACTATCTTCTCTAAGATTTTCTCGAGATTTAATCTCCGATAGGAAAGATAAAAAGTAGTCACAAACATCTTCGTCTCATCGTTTGTGATTCCACAATATCTTGTTTCGCTACCATACGATTAAGATTATTGTGAGCTGATTGATATTACTAGGATGTTCTTAGGGAATATAAGTCCGGTATATCAATTGGTTCCTGTTCGCCTTGATTTATCAAAAGACGGAACAAAACTCATAGGTATTTCTGCGGGAGACAGATTTATCTATTCAATATACTTTTCTGTGAGAGACATATTGGTTTATCAAGTCTTCGACTTTGTGTCGTAGCAACTCTTAGTTGTGGGTGAGATCATCTAAGGGAATCAAGTGCGTAGAGTCCTGCTGGGATTCAGAGGCGTAAGGAGCGCGACTGTACCTTAATCAGTGTGAGATTGGTTAGGGATCAACTACATTCCATTCTGAAGTTAACTTGAAGTAGGCTAGTGTCTGTAGCGTCTTAATATAGTGTGGTGTTCAAATCTGGACTAGGTCCCTGGTTTTTTTTGGATTTGCGGTTTCCTCGTTAACAAAATTTCTGGTGTCTGTGTTATTTCTTTTCCGCTTTATATTTGTTTATATAATTGAAATATCACAGGTTGTGCGTAGTTCAATCAATTAGATAATCAAACCTTTGTGTGAATATCAATATTCTCATGGGCGCGTATCACGTATCTGGCGGTCGTATGCAAGTTAACGAATTAGTCCTGGCGATACACGGATATCTAAGGAGTATCAGATCCTTTCTTGATCTACTTTACCCCATCTCAAAGAAGGATACCTCGACGGCTAAGATGGTAAAGTAGATCCTAGCCTAGGGAGGTGGCAGCTTTCGAAGGGACAGAGTTAGCTGACATATGCAATCAGCATTTAATGCCGCAAGCCTTATCTACACATTTGTACAAAGCGCGTGGAGAAGAATGAGATGGCACTGTTTGACTGGAGAAGGCATGCTATGAATGAAGGCACAATCTGTACCGAGGCTGGGTAGTTCCCGAAGGAATGTGGGTTAGCTGAGATGGCAAAGCCCGACTGGAGAAACCATGCGGTGAACGAAGGTACCATTTGTACGGAAGATATATCAAGATACGATGGAAGAGAAGGTAGCGAAGATATATCTGGAGTAGAAGGGGCTATAAATAACAAGCTCCACTAACAAAGAAGCGCATTCAATACCCGAAGGAGAGAAGATCTAGTTTTAAGCTTATACCTCTTTAATGTTTAGAACTTAAGTATTTACTATAGCTTCAGTTCTCTCTATTACTTTGGGAAGCATTTAAGATCTTTGTAACAACCACACTTAATACAAACAAACATTTATTACCCCATGGACGTAGACAAAATTCGAACCACGTAATCTCTTATGTCTCTTGATAACTTAGTAGCATTTACTTTACCTAAGTATTATTCGTTATTATTGTCTTTATCTTGAGCACCTTCTGTTACTTAACCCCGTCAGTTTAACTGAGACGTCATTACTACTTAGTATCGGAATCTCTGAGTTGTTCACATTACGTAGACTATGGGAAAAATAGTAGTCACAGTTTGGCGCTAGAGTACAGGCTCCGTAAGTCTGAGTTATTGTTATAATTTCGTTTTTTACAAACCTTTCTTCGAAAAAGAGATCTTAATATAAAAGGGTGGATCTCACTTTCTAGTGATACGTTCATCGTTTGTTTATGTAAGTTCTTTGAGTTCTTATCCTCGAAAGACTTGCAACGTTATAGATCTACAAAGTTTCCTTCTCAAAAGTGTTTCAAAAAACATTAATTTTTTTGATTGTACGAGGTAAAACTTTTCCGACAAAGTATCCTTTGGATCTGAGTAGCTCTGAACACTAGGGTATCTCAGTAAGAATTTAAGGAGAACAAATCTTAAAAAAGTATTTACCAAACCTTAAATCTTTAAGGATCTGACACCTTTTTTTTAATTTTTTTCAACATTGAATGTTGTTTTTTCCAAGTATGTCATAAGAAATTAAATACCTATCTTTTCAAAACGTCACTTTTAGTACTTTTCCTCAAAAAGCTGCTTAGCCGTCTTCTGTGTCAGCGCATTAATTGCTACTTTAACAAAGGCACCCAAGTAGCAAAATTTGTCATTTTTTCTGTGATCTCAGGATAACAAAAGCCAAAGGTATGCAGAAACCAAGTGACGTACCAACAAGTTCCAAACCTGCTGTTACCATAGGAAGGTCACAAAACCTATGATGTGCAAATCAAAGAACCGAAACAGAGGACGGACAAAGCAAAATAGCACGAAGAACGGCGGCCAACCGACCACCTATTCCTGCTGAAGGGACGGGGCAAACATCTGAAGCACAACCACTTTACGGCATGTCGTTACCGGAGACCGCTAAGGTTACACAGCCTCCTGTTGCTAACGGAAGGTTATCCAAAACCTTATCTCCTAACGGACGGGGGTTGGGAAACCTAACACCAGTTCATATAGGCCATTTGCTTTTCTTTACCAAAGGGCCTGCGTAACCTTAGTGGTTACGCAGGCCCTTTGGTAACTCACACCATATTTTGCATTTTGGAGGTACCTTCGCTTTACAATGTAATTATGGGAAGACTCTGGGTCCACCGACTAAGGGGGACAGCTTCGACATACCATCAGTACCTTCGGTTCCCCACACCTATGGTTGAATGAAAATCAAGGGTGATCAGCAGGATGCAAGACTTTGCAACCCAGTGGAGGTCAGACTCAACGAAGAAAGATCCGCAGCACAGCAACAAACACGGAAAAGACGGAGAGAGAATGCCAACGAAGTAAAAGACAGAGGCTTCTTGGTTCCCGAGGCACCCTCAGCTGACGGAGCCAGCACTTCCACTACCCTAGTAGCAGATACCTCCGCCAAATGACAATTACAGAAAAGCATTCCTCGATAGCCTCAAAAGCCAACCTTCTCACCAGTGGAGCCAACAAATAAAATCAACATTGGAACGAAGGACCAGCCAAAGATGATCACCATCGGAACCTTACTAGATGAGGATGAGGAAGTGCAGCTACAAATGTTACTCCAGGAACACGTAGACATCTTCGCATGGTCTATGGAAGATATGTCAGGAATTGATCTGAACCTAGTCTCACACTACCTTCGGATCAAACCATAGGTCGCACCATTCAAGCAGCGTAACCGCAAAGTCACAGACATTTACCAAGAAGCGGTAGAAAAGGAGATGCAAAAGCTCCTAGCAGCAGGATTCATACGAGAAGTCAAATATCCTACTTGGATATCCAACATGGTAATCGTACCTAAGAAGAACGGAGGTGTGCGTATCTGCATCGATTTCAGCAACCTCAACAAAGCATGCCCCAAGGACAGCTACCCGCTACCCAACATCGACCAACAGTTCAATGCAACCGAAGGACATCAACGGCTATCCTTTATGGATGGTTACTCCGGGTACAATCAAATAGCAGTTGCAGAAGAAGACCAGGAGCATACTGCGTTCTTCACTCCACGCAGCTTGTATTGTTATACAAGGATGCCTTTTGGACTGAAGAACGCGGGGGAAATATACCAACGATTAGTAGACAAAATCTTCAAGCAATGGATAGGTAAGATCTTGGAGGTCTATGTAGACGACATGCTTGTCAAGAGCAAAGAAGCAAAATATCATCTGTCAGACCTAAGGGAGATATTCGAAGCCATGAGACGCTACCACATGAAGGTCAATCCGGAGAAATGCACGTTTGGAGTAACCTCAGGAAAATTCCTAGGGTACTTGGTAACCAAGAGAGGAATAGAAGTGGACCCCAAAAGAGTCAGAGCAATAATGGATATGCCATCACCAAAGACGCTGAAAGAAGTCCAAAAGCTAAACGGAATTTTAGCTTCAATGAGAAGATTCATAGCAAGATCATCGGACAAATGCAAAGCATTTTTCGATACGCTCAAAAAAAGGAAGTCGGTTCATGTGGACTGAGGAATACGAACAAGCCTTCCAGAAGATCAAGGAGTACTTAACCTCCATACCCATACTACAAAAACCGGAGCCAGGTGAGGTACTCACCCTCTACCTAGCAGCAACTAACTACGCTGTAAGCGCGGTATTGGTACAAATACAAAGACAAGAATAAAAGCCCATCTATTACATCAGCAAGGCGCTTAATTCAGCAGAGCGTAACTACACTAAGGTGGAGCAACTCATCTATGCCTTAGTGGTGGCAACACAGAAGCTGGGGATATATTTTGACGCACATACCATCCGAGTCCTAACAAATGCCCAAATAGGTCAGATCCTCGACACCACGGAGAAGATATGAAGGGTGGCAAAATGGAACGCGCTGATCAAATAGTTCCAGATAATTTTCGAAACAAGGAAAGCCGAGAAATCGCAGATACTGGCAGACTTGTTGGCAGGGTTGCCCATCAAGGACGAAGTAGAAATAGACGACATCCCAGGAATGGAAGAAGACAAGGAGGATCCTGAGAACTTGTTGGAACCTCAGAACCTACGAAGGTGGGAAATATTCGTAGATGGCTCCTCCAATAGAGAAGGCGCAGGCATATGAGTGGTGATCACAACACCTATGGGAGATCGATTAATCTATGCCTTTAGGCTAGAGTTCGATCAATACACTAACAACATCGCGGAATACGAAGCAGTGATACATGGCTTGCGCTTAGAAAGGGACAGATGTTCGATTAACTAGTAACTCTTAGTTGGTCATTAGGCAAATTGAACTCAAATAACAAACTTTGGATCCGGTACTATCCGCGTATCTAAGGCTAGCACAGGAGCATGCGTCCCAGAAAAGGAACATAGTATTCATGCATGTTTTTCAGAAAGAAAATAGGCATGCAGACGCCTTGGCATACATATTATATATGCTAAGAGAAAGAACCACCTCAGTTGTGCAGATCGGAAGAATATATGAGCCTTCGATAGAAGGACCAGTCTCAGCAACGGAGGAGGCATTGGCTGTCCAAACTCGGGCCATGAGAGATCTAGACAAAGACAAGCCTAACGAATATGAAACCAACGAAGATGATAATGAATCAGACGAAGATCATCCCACGAAGGAAGACGACGAAGGGAACGAATCAGAGGATGATTGGAGAATCCCAATTCACCAATACCTTGACGAAGGTACCTTGCCTGTAGACATAAAAGAATCAAGGAAGATCACATCAAAGGCATCCACATATGAGCTACGTGGCGGGATATTGTACAAAAGGTCATTTCTTGGACCTTTAATGCGATTTCTCTCAAGAACCGAAGGTAAAAGGATACTCCACGACATACATAGTGGAGAAGCTGGCAACCATAGCGGAAGAAGGCCACTGGCTATCAAGGCCAAAATGCAAGGATACTACTGGCCTTTCATTAACGAAGATTCAAAGAACATGGCTAAGCGCTGTGAAAAACGCCAACGCTTCGCCAGGAAGATCAAAGCCCCAACAACGGAGCTTAATTCGGTTATCATCCCTTGGCCATTTGTCAAATGGGGGGTTGATATAGTCGGACCCTTGGTTGAGGGAACATTAAAAAGAAAATACTTGATCGTGGCTACGGACTACTTCACCAAGTGGGTGGAAGCAAGACCTTTGGCAAGAATCAGAGACTATGATGTCTTCAGATTCTTGTTTGAGCAAATTATATGCAGGTTCGGAATACCCGCATCCATAGTGTTAGACAATGGCAAGCAGCTGCAAGGAAATAACATCGACATGCTATTTGACACCTTCAACATCCAGAAGAACAAATCAACTCCGATCAATCCAAAAAGAAACGGGCAAGCGGGGGCCATAAACAAAACCGTAGCAATAAATCTGAAAAGGAATCTAGGCATTCACAAAAAGAGATGGTGCGAACAACTGCACAACGTCCTGTGGGCCTACAAAACAACAAGAAGATCAGCCACGGGGGAGACTCCGTTCCTACTAACCTACGGAGCCGAAGCAGTCATTTCCATGGAGGTCATGCTCCCAACAACAAAGACAGAGGTGTGGGAGAAAAATCTAACAACAGACCTGATGCTAGAGAAGCTAGACGACCTTGAAGAATGAAGGGAGGTAGCCTTACAACGAATGGTGAACTATCAACGAAGATTAGCTCGTGAGTACAACAAAAAGGTCATCCCACTAAACTTTGTAGTTAAAGAATACGTACTACGACAAATACCGCCTTACCAAAACAAGAAGGAGTGGGGCAAGCTTGATCCAACGTGGGATGGACCCTACATCATACATGATATTGCAGGGAAATGATCCTACCATTTGTGAACAGTGGAAGCAGAAGTGCTACAACACCCATGGAATGCAATGTACCTAAAAAAGTACTACTCCTAAGAAAATGAAGGTAACCAAGGAGAAGAAGGGTAAGGACAATAACCTACCATGTTCTATCCTTGGAAGAAAAAGGTATTACAAATCTTACTTATCAATGGAAAAAGCTTTAATTATTAAAACTTAGCTTTCTGGTGCATAACGCGCACAATTGATATATATCGGGACGAAGATTCCTTCCATAGGCATAAGAATAAAATAAGTTATCCACCATAAAGATACCCTATCGAAGTAAACCAGCCTTCGCGCTGAACACGTAGGGTTACAGGAAAATTATTACCCACGTAGGAACCCTCACCACCATGGTACCTTCTTGCCAAAGGATACTCTGGTAGGACGTGGATGGTTCCACCAAGGTTAACTATACCTTAGCACCTAATGAATGTGCAACCAACTAGACACATTGCGTCTGAATATGAAACTCATACAAATGTAAAAATAACAAATATTTTTACCAAAATACGCATAACATTCCTACCTACTTAAAATATTACATGGCAGGTATCAAAGGAGTTCACAAAGTACCGGATATTGTTTCAAAGCATAAAAAGGGAAACACCTCAGCTAAGAAGGACACACTGGTCGAGGATACAAATAACAAAGACGAAGTTCAAACAATACAAAGAAATCAAGGGTAAGGAAGACGTTCAAAGGAGACACCCTCAACTTGGCGCTCCGCTTCAGCAAAGGTGTTATTGATGTTGTTAGAGCACTGCTCGGTCAAACTCGCAAGCGTTGCTATCTCAAGCTTGTTGTTAAGTTTAGTTGCCAAAACTATAAGTCTTGATGTCTAGTCTACTTATAGCTAAGTCTCGGATTAGGATAGAAAGTGTAGTTGATCTTTAGACTTCACGGCGTTCATCGATTGAAGACGAAGAACTACTAAGGGGATCTTGTGGAACTTCATCAACAAAAGGTATGTGGAGACTTGAACTCATCTATCACTCAAAAGTCTATCTACTCTATCTCCTATTTGAGACAAAAGTCGTATAGCTATATAAACTTCGATTATACACATTTGATATTTCGAGCTGAGTTTAACTCGCTTATATATTTCTCGAAATATGTGTTGGTAATCTGTCGCTTCAACCAAGTTCATCTTATACTCTTGACGAAAGTCAAAAGATGATCATATGAAAATCGCCTGGTAACATCCTACATGATTTGTGTGATACAGTCATTTGATGTAGACTCGGAATGTTTCGTAATGATTATTTCAATAACTTGAAAATTGCTTTGATGCTAATAGTTAGTGAAAACAACTATTGTCATCCTCTAAGAAAGTTTCAATGATTGAAATAGAGTTTAGAACAAATGGATTTAAACATAGTATGCGTACTTGCATATATGTAATCCATGTCCGGGAACCATGGTATGCATACCCGTATGCGTACTTGTTGGTTTGAGGAAGTCCGGGAACCTGGTATGCAAACCGGTACGCGTACTTGCGTAAGGTTCAGGTCCGGGAATTTATGCTGAGTTTGGATGGTATGCGTACCAGTTCGCGTACTGGCGAAACCCAAACTTGGTCCGGCTACTTAGGTACGCATACCCGTACGCATACCTAAGTAGATGATGTTTTAAAATCGGTTTGTTCATGAACTAATACATTTATATAATAAGGAATGCAATCTTTTGCAAACCGTAGCTATAATGTTCATGACTTGATTCGAGTGAATCAAAATCGATTTTGCTTCAATTGTGTCTTGTATACTTCTATAAGAATATAAACAATTGAACAACTCTAAAACTAGTTTCATTTGAGTCATTTGGACTAGTTATGGTTAAGACGAATAAGGTTGATATGAAAGTGTTCATATGGCAAACTTCGGTTAACTATTGTTGAGCCAACAAGGTGTACATGTTTAGGTACGGTTACTCATATCTAAATGAAGGTACATTTCATTTGTGTGTAATAAGCTAAGTTCGATCTAACGGTTGTATGATATTAGCTTGAGTCTAATCTGGTTTTCATCTAACGGTGAATATTGAATGCTTTGTTAGCAAGGTAACATTTATTGTAAACCCTGATTTGAAGACTATATAAAGGAGAACTCTAGAAACTGGGAAACCTAATCCCCACACCTTCTGTGTGATACTAGTTGTGACTAGAGTCGATTCTCATTTAACCTTAGGTTTTTCACGAAACCCTGTAAGTTAACGACTTAAAGACTTCATTGGGAAGCCAGACCCAACTATTTTCTCTGTAGTTACATGATCTGATCTTGCCTCTTCTATCATGATTGAGTACTATCATCTCTAAGATTGGCTCGAGATTTAATCTTCGATAGGCAAGATAAAAAGTAGTTACAAACATCTTCGTCTCATCGTTTGTTATTCCATAATATCTTGTTTCGCTACCATACGATTAAGATTATTGTGAGGGGATTGATATTTCTAGGCTGTTCTTCGGGAATATAAGTCCGGTATATCAATTGGTTCCTGTTCACCTTGATTTATCAAAAGACGGAACAAAACTCATAGGTTTATCTATGGGAGACAGATTTATCTATACAATAGACTTTTCTGTGTGAGACAGATTTGTTTATCAAGTCTTTGACTTTGGGTCGTAGTAACTCTTAGTTGTGGGTGAGATCATCTAAGGGAATCAACTGCATAGAGTCCTGCTGGGATTTAGGGACGTAAGTAACGCAATGGTACCTTGATCAGTATGAGATTGGTTAGGGCTCAACTACATTCCAATCCGAAGTTAACTTGGATTAGGCTAGTATCTGTAGCGGCTTAATACAGTGTGTTGTTCAAATCTGGACTAGGTTCCGGGGTTTTTCTGCATTTGCGGGTTCCTCGTTAACAAAATTTCCGGTGTCTGTGTTATTTCTTCGCATTATATTTGTTTATATAATTGAAATATCATAGGTTGTGCGTAGTTCAATCAATTAGAGAATCCAGCCTTTGGTTGTTGATTATATTGATTGACACTTGAACATTGGTCTTTGGTACCGTTCAAGTTGTTTCACATAATAATCAGGATCGCGGATTTCTATCTGTTTTATTTTCTGATTACATTGTGAAACAGAGATACAACTCTTGGATATATTTCCATTGATTGAGTCTGACTGTCTAGTTGATTCTCTTGGAATTATATTGGAGTTTGTCCATACAGATTGCTAAGCAAAATATTGGGTGTGATTGTTAGACCCCCGATTTTCAGATGTAGTCAATAACAACACGTTCCGACTCTACCTTCGCCTGAGCTACCTGAGTCGCTAGATCATGAGATGACTTTTGATGGAGTTCCCTCAGTTAAGTACTCAGATGATCATTAGCCTCCTGAAGGGACTCAGTCTTGAACTTTGAAGCAGTGGCAAATTGACGCTCTCTCTCCAAGGAAGCTACCTGGTTCTCCAAACGACCAACCTTCATAGTCATACCTACGAGCTGTTCCTGCAAATCTGCGGGCATGCAAAGGAAAGGATAAGAAAACGAAGGATGCAACGGGAAACATAAGGAGGCTTCGGAAGCAAAAAAAATAAAAATAAATAAATAAATAATCCTAAGCTACCTCCGGCATGGCTAAGGGATTCTTCTAAACTATGCTCATCTTCGATAAGCCCTTCCTCAGTAGCGTTAAGATCCTCAGCCAAAGAATCTCGCTCAGTCCGGAGATCATCAACATCGATCCGGAGCGAAGCATTCTCAGAGGATAAAACTTCGTAAACATCCTCTAACTCTTCTACTCTCTTAACCATAGCAGCTCGAGACATGGAAGAAGGAAACTGAGGAGCCTCAATAAGTTTGTTCCTAGGGGTATGTACTTCGGAGGACAACACATTACGTTCAGCAATCACTTTGGCTAAGGAAGCACATGCATCTTCAAAGTCGGCATAATATTTCTTACGAATGGTTTCATGGGCTGTAAGGCGTTTCTCCAACAAAGCAATATCCTCCTTTTGCTTCAGAATGAGATTCTCCTTCCACTTAAGGGTCTTTTCACTATCCTTACGAAGGAGAGACATGCTCTTCACAAGGTCTGCATTATGATCAGATTCGAGGGAGAGTTGGGCCTCATCATGAATGGTCACGTTCATTAACCTATCAGATTTCTTATGATAATACCAAACGTTGGAGGTCAATTTACGAATATGCCCCCAAAGGAGTTCAAGTTCACCGGAGCTACCAACTGGCAGACACAAGTACTCTCAGGATGTAGCTACCAAAGGGAAACAAAAATAAAGCTAAAAAGAAGAATGGACGAACCTATCACTTTTGATGATTCAGAAGCCAAAACCGTATCAGCCGCCTTGCGCCCCTCTTCAACAATCTTAGCATCATCATTGGCTTTCTTAAGATCCAGCAGACACGCTTCTAAATACCTTTGGGTCTTTTTTAGCTCGTCCTCCAACAAAGGTACCTTGGCGGAAGAAGCCATGTCGACAGAAGAAGGTTGCTGACAGCTAACAAAGGCATAATCCTGACGAGCACGCTTTCGGAGGGCGTTCAAGTGAGTACACTTGGCTCTATAAAACTTGAACAAGGAACAACCAACATCGATTTGCTTGCAAAGCTGCAAAGAAGATAGTGTGAGAACGAATGATGGCAACAAATGAAACAAAGGGGAAAAGAAGGAGAAATGCTTACGGAAAACATGGAAAGACGAGGAAGAAAATCAGCATAACTATCCATGAAGGCCTCCATCTACTGAATACTACCCCTGCGGATCTCACCAAGGCTCTGACAAGAACGAAGACAGTCTGGATCAAAGAATAGATCCTTAGCCATCTGATACTGAGCCGTCAAAGCATCAAGCTTAGAAGCAATCTCCAAAGAGTTACACAACTGGTGGGGGTCAACTCCGGTAGCAAAGGTACCCTTGGAATCATGAAGGATAGCTTCCAGGATGGCATCATCAGAACTCCCAAGGCTCAGATTCCTAGGTAACTTACCTCTCTCATGATCAGCAGACGCTCCACCAATCGCTTGATGAGACACTAGTGCCTGATCATCACCACGACGAAGGGTCGGCATGGTAGAAGATATGGGAACAATGGGTTCTTTGCTAGAAGTGCAACCAAAATTCATGTCACCAGCAAAAGGAAGATTACCAAGGTTCATCCAATCAAGCGACGAAGGTGGTGGACCAACATGCTTACTTGTAGGGACAGAAGATGTGGATTGAGCACTACCCAACGAAGTAGGTGCAGCATTGAAGGAGAAGCTGCCTAGTGAAATCACAACCTTCTTCTTAGGCTGAGAATCTGAACTACTATCCCTTACAACTGGAGTAACACCCCTCGTAAACGAACCACTGGAATGTTACGAGGTAGCTGTAGAAGATGAAGGACCCTTGGTCGACAATACCATGGCATTGGTAGAAGCCGGAGCAGCAGGATGATTACCAAATGAAGCCGAAGACGTAGGGACCTTCGATAAATGAACATGAATCACAGCAACCTGGGTATTTGCTTGACTCACCAACGAAGAACTATCAACTGCCTGGATATTATCACCTTCGACAGGACCATCGCGAACAGGGCTAGGGGACATCTTTGAAAAATCTTCCTCAATATCATCCAGATGAGGGCTAAGGGCTGTATCATCAATATCCTCCATGTCCTCGGGTTCCACCTCAACAGCTTTAAAGTCTTCATCAGACTCCTACACATCGATCACACTTTTCAACTTGCCTTTCTTCTTGGAGGGCTGTAAAAGAACGCATGAGAAGGCTAAGGATCAGGGGAAAAGTACCTAGGTATCTAAGTATACTGAGGAAGGGTTATAATCCTTACCTCCGCAGGTGCAGACTTGGCCGCTTTAATCAGCCTTCCTTTTCCTAGTACGAGTAGCAACGGAGTTATCATCGGAACCATGGGCATTCCCAGCAGAAGAAGCAGGGGCAGGCTACAAATGAAACCTCGAAATTCTCAACAAAAAAACCAACAAATAAAGATTAAAGAAAAAAAAAAAAAAAAAAGGTTACCTCATCAGGAACAGAAGGGTTGAAAACCCAAGGCTGATACCCATCATACTTAAAAGGCAAAGACGTAGAAGGACAAGGGATGTTGTGATCTGCGGTCGTAAAACCACGTGACCAAGGACCTCTCACGCGAAGAGAGGTACGTGCCCAATGCTTATCATGATCAAGATGGGTCATAAGCTTTTCTTTACTCTGCTAAGCTTTTCTGAATGGCATCAGCATTGGTGGCATTAAAGTTGGCAGGAGTAAAATCCTCTTGCTTACACCTTCCATGAGCGAAGGGGTCATAAGACTTCAAGGTAGTCTTACCCTTGCTACGATACCAGCACTCACGAAGGGCACGCCAGTAATTTCCAGTATACTACATCACCCCCCCGCACCTGAGTCTTATTTGCAAGATCATCCCTAGTAGATAATACATCGTAGTAGAAGGGATCCTTCCTGCTATAAAGAGGAAGAGGCATGCCTGCGGCTAACTGTCCAACACTAATCAGCAAGTTGTTCTCATCATATGGACAGCTTTGGATCAGAGATTCGGTGAGGATGTCAGGACCGTCAACAAAGGAAATCTCGAACCTCTGTAAACGAAAATGCTTGGATATCTTAGTAAGGGACCAGCCAGAGTAGCTATCCTTGTCCTGAAGCTGTATCCTTTGCAACTCATAATGAGGCGGAGGTGGGGGAAGGTATTCAACAACAACTTCCTCAACCTCAGGTTCCTCAGCAACCTCAGGTATCTCCGTTTCCTCATCAGTCTCAGGAGATGGAGATGGCGTAGCATCAGGATGATCCATTCGCGGAGGAGGCTCAGCAGCAGATCTAGATTGGGAATCTTTGCGCATAGGCTTCTTTGGAAGATTCATAACTCCTAGCATCAGCAGGAAGAACAGTCCATCATCAATGGCGGAGAAAAATTGTAGTTAATCAAAAACTCAATTGAAACAAAAATAAGCATACTTTTGGCATGAGTTTTACTAAACCAACCAAAAGTAGCAAGGAGAACATGTCTAATCTGTTCCTAAGACACCGTGGAGAACAAATGACCAACACGGTCGAGTTTGAAGAAGAAGAACAGTCATGGTATAACCATGATAAAAACACGAAACGAAGAATAACCCATGTTCTCAAACGACATGAAAAAGCGTGGGAAAATCAAAATTACTTCATGCAAGCACCATAGCGACATCAATATAAAAAGGAGAAAAATTTGAACCAAGCATGAGGGATACGACAAGCTACAACAAACCAAAGCAAATGCTTACTAACCTGTTGATGAAGATTGAACGAGAGATTTTAAGAGTCGATAGAGAAAGCCAACAGTTGGGAAAGGAGAAGAAGAAAATCTCTATGAAAAAGACAGAGTAGGAGAGCAACAGTGGGAGAATAAAAAGGAAATAATGAATATTCTTTCCTTAAAACTCTTTCTTATAGGCGGCTGAAGATTACAAAAATTTAGTTGTCCCGAAATTCAAAGGGTAGTTATTGCATGAAAGGACACAGGGGGACCACCCAATCCGTGCGTGCAAAAGTGGTGACGTTATGAAAGGTTTTTTTCTTCCAATCCTACCAATTGGTAGAATATGGGAAAACTGTGAATATCAATATTCTCATGGGCGCGTGTCACGTATCTGGCGGTCGTATGCAAGTTAACGAAGTAGTCCTGGCGATACACGGATATCTGAGGAGTAGCAGATCCCTTCTTGATCTATGTTACCCCATCTCGAGGAAGGATACCTTGACAGCTAAGATGGTAATCTAGATCCTAGCCTAGGGAGGTGGCAGCTGTCGAAGGGACATAGTTAGTTGACATATCCAATCAGCATTTAATGTCGCAAGCCTTATCTAAAGCGCGCGGAGAAGAATGAGATGCCACTGTTTGACTGGCGAAGGCATGCGGTGAACGAAGGCACAATCTGTACCGAGGCTGGGTAGTTCCCGAATGAACGTTGGTCAGCTGAGATGGTAAAGCCCGACTGGAGAAACCATGTGATAGACGCATTTATGTGTCTATTTTCATCTCTTTTGTGTATACTGTTAGTACCCATTTCTGTACTAATTTTGGTATTTTATCCCTTTGTAGGTGTTTTTGGAGGAATAGGCTTTTGCGGCAAAATTGGCTCGAAAAATTGTTAAAGGTACCTGGGAGGACATTTGCTATTCGAACTCTCATTTTGGATAAGGGGTAACCCATTTCCAAGCAGCTGCTAAGCACAGACCGGGACTGGATAGGGGGAGGTCACATTTCTTCACATTTTCAAA
>JAJJMB010007708.1:902387-964371 GCA_023531105.1 Papaver atlanticum
TATATCACTTAATTGGTTAATGGTGGAATCCAGAGTCTCGGTGTTTTCTTATTATTGTTGAAACAACTTTATTTAATTTTCGAAAATCCTTCACAAGCCCGAGTTGAACGAACTCTACTTATCACTTTTTACAACAACTTAAAATTCACATCACCATGCGGTGAACGAAGGTACCATTTGTACATAAAATATATCAGGATACGATGGACGAGAAGGTAGAGAAGATATATCTGGAGTAGAAGGGGCTATAAATATCAAGCTTCACCAACAAAGAAGGGAATTCAATACCCGTAGGAGAGAAGATCTAGTCTTAAGCTTATACCTCATTAATGTTTAGAACTTAAGTATTTACTATAGCTTGAGTTCTCTCTATTACTTTGGGAAGCATTTAAGATCTTTGTAACAACCACACTTAATACAAACAAACATTCATTACCCCGTGGACGTGGACGAAAGTCGAACCATGTAATCTCTTGTGTCTCTTGATAACTTAGTAGCATTTACTTTACCTATTATTGTCTTTATCTTGAGCACCTTCTGTTACTTAACCCCATCAATTCAACTGAGATATCTTTACTACTTAGTATCGGATTCTCTGAGCTGTTCACATTACGTAGACTATGGGAAAAATAGTAGTCACACTTTGGTTGTTGATATAAATTGATTGACACTTGAACATTGGTCTTTGGTACCATTCAAGTTGTTTCTCGTAATAATCAGTCTCATAGATTCTATCTGTTTGATTTGCTGATTACATTGAGAAACAGAGATACAACTCTTAGATATATTTCCATTGATTGAGTCTGAATGTCTAGTTGATTCTCTTAGAGTTTGTCCATACAGATAGCCTAAACGAAATATTGGGTGAGGTTGTTAGACCCACGCTTTTTCAGAACTAGCTTGACCTATTGCAGAGTGTGCATGATTATATTAAGGAGTTAGATGGTGCTTGGTGTTTATTTCAGTACTTGGATAAAGGGTTTCTATATGATGTTAAGGATGATGAAGACCTGTTGAAATTTTGGAATGAGTCAGATCAAAAGTATACCAAATAAAGTCAATCTGTTCATGACATATAAAAAAACTCGTTCGATTGGGGGCCCTGGAAACTAATTGGGGGCCTCCCACTAGATGACAAAAAAGGTCACTAAAACCTAATTGGGGTCATCCCTTATCCAATTTTTTAAAAATGGCTAAACTGCCGTTGAATGATTAGTGTTAATAATTAAGTTAAGTTAATTAGTGTGGTTAATTAAAATCAGATTTTTGTATTAAAATTTGGGAAAAAAAGGTTAGAGTTTTTGTGTGTTGAGAAGAAGAAGAGGAGTTTTTAGAGGAAAAACTAAGGTTTTGAGAAATGAGTGATTCAAGTGGGGGAAATGATGTTGGGAAGCTCAAAATGATTGTGTTGATGGTAAGATTATCTTAAATTCTCATATGGATTGGATGTACGATGAAGAGATGTTAGTAGAGGAAGCTTTGAATAATGGTGCAAATAAAGATCATATTGCTCAAAATGAAGGAACCAATCCTCAAAATGAAGAACCCGAAGCTCAAAACAATCAGGTAAACTTCCCATACTCTTCGATTTGTCTGTTTGTTGGTCCAAGTCCAAGTGGTCGAATCAGGGACACTATACAACAACTCAGAGATAGAGTCATTACCGTCGAGAGGTTTATACACTAACGACTCCACAAAGTCGTCAATATATTGACACTAACAATGACGACTCAAACCTGCAACTTTCCAGGTGATGAAAAATCGTCAATGTAGTGTGATAAACATTGACAACTCTTGTAGCTAGTTCACCTAGAGTCGTTAGTATATTTTGTTTATACCTAGACGACTCTCAAATCAAAACTCTCTGTAAAAAAAACTCATTGGGTCGTCATATATGTAGTCATATTCAATGACGACCCTAACCAACCATTACGAATTTTAGTTAAAGTCGTTAGGGTCGATATTTATATACCTTAACGACCCTTGCCCTTGATTGTTATAATTTTTGATCTCATAGAATCATTTCATTGAATCGTAAAAGGCATACATCTTGCATAGCGTTGCATTGAAGGAAATGAAATACAATAGATAATAACGGTACACTTAAACACTTAACCTTAAAGGTTGTAATTATAGGTAGTGCCTTCCAAGATACGGTAGCAATCGTCGATCTCAAAAATTTTCCCACGGATAGTCTCATATCGAGCATACGCCATCCCCAACTAAAAACGCAAAACAGAAATAAGTTAGTCAGTTAGTATCATTCAAAACTTTGGATTGTGTAGATATGGATGTGTTTAAATACTTACTCTTATAGCCCAGCATATCGGGTTCGGCTTCTCTCAAGGCTTTCAATTCTTTTTTGAAATCTTCGCATTCTTCAAATATCTCCTCGAACCTTTCTTTGACGAGTTTCAAAGTCCTTGAGTTACAATTTCCGTCTAACGCCACAAAAATGATGAATACACGGTTCCACCAAGCATCGGATATCTGATCAATGTCATTTCCTAGATCTTCAAAGTGTTCATTGAGTGTTACCCAAGCTCTCACAATGACGCAATTCTCATCGTAAGTGTAGGGTGTAGGCATGGTGTTTTCTCTTCTCTTCTTGGATTAGAAATTGATGAGAATAAATTCGTGAAGGTTGAGAATTATGGTTTGGGTGAAGAAGAGGTGAGATATGGGTCTCTATTTATAATAATTAACGATCCAACGACCAAGTTTTTGATTTTTTTCCGTTGTCGACTCAACCAGATTGGTTGAATTCAAATTCTGCATTAACTACTGAAGAGTCGTTATCGGGCATATTAACAAAGCAACGACCCTTTCAGATAAAGAAAGTCGTCATTTGTTATGTTTATGTGATGACGACTCTAGTAACAAAAAGTCTCTATCTTAAGTTACTTTTAGAGTCGTTAATATGTCGTTCTCCAAAAGTGACGACTCAAACTAAAGATTCCAAATAAACATGAGAGTCGTCATTTGTGTATTTATAAACCCTGACGACCCTTGTTTGGAATATTTAATGAATAAATTTGTGAACTTATTTTATTGAATCGAAAAAAACATACATGTACTATGAAATAAAATAGAAGGAAAAAACATAAAATAGTTCACTGCATCGCGCTTGAACACTTAAACATATAGGGTGAATGGCTAGGTACTTTCTACCAAGAGACGATAACAGTCCTCGTGCGAAAACGCCTTGCCATACTTAAATTCGTATTGGTGGCGACCCAAAGAGTAATGGAAAAACAATTTATTTATAAGTTAACGTTGTTTAATAAAAATAACCAAAGAAACAATTTTTGATGAAAGGCCTTTTGATTGACAAACTTACTCTATCCATCTGAGATTCGTTGGGAAGAGCGTCGGCCCGAGCTTTCAATTCGTCTTTCAGCGCTACGCATTCATTGAAGAGTAAATCATATCTTTCCCTTATGTGTTGGAGTGTCCTTCCATAACGATTTCCGTTTAGTTCTTTAAAAATCATAAATAAACGTTCCCACCAAGCATTGGATGTTTGATCCATGTTAAGGTACGGATCACCGGTTTCGTCGTGGTTACTGGAGACCCAGTGCTCTCTTTCAATGTCGTGCTTCGTGACTGTTATGTGTGCTTTAAAAATAACAACATATTCTTGATTATTGAATGGAGTTTGAGCCATTTTTGGTGTTTGAAAGTGATGGGTGAATCAGTTAGGAAGATTAAAAGTGATGGGTGAATGAATTAGGAATGTTGAAAGTGATGGGTGAATAACTTTGAAAGGGATATGTCTCCTTTTATAGGAAAAAAAGACCCAACGGCTAGTTTTTTTAAAAACAAACCGTAATTTTTTTCACAAAAAAGCAATAACTGCTCCTAGGAGTCAAACGTAGTTTTGATTTTCAAAATTTGTAATAACTGCTTTTAGAGTCGTCATTCTGCTAAATATACCTTACCCTAGATGGATACTGAACAGAAGGGTATATATTTGTTTATGAAGAGTCGTCATTGTTACATAAAGAGTCGTCATGGTGAAAAAAAAGTCGTTCATCTGCTAAAACGACCTTTGACGACCCTTGTTATGGAGGGAATAACAGAGCTTCAAGAGAATGAGTTGTCAATCTTCCAAAAATTACGTTTGACGACTCTGATATGGGCATACAAAAGAGTCGTCAGTCTGCTAAAAAATAGATGACGACTATACTTATGGGCAAACCAAAATTAACTTTAGAGTCGTCATGTGTACATCTTACATATAGACGACCCTTTAATGAAAATTGGTGTTTTTTTTTGTAGTTGGTTATACAACTAAGCTCTCAACCAGAACCCATCTCCACGATGGGTCCGGATACCTCCCAACACTATATGACTAAATTGGTACGTTTCCCTTGTTTGAATCGATATATGTTTTTAAAATTATTTAATTAGTTTTCTCATGAATGTGTAATTTGGTCAATGTAGACATGGACAACTAAGCCCGAGGCCAAGGAATGGATTATCTCCAAGGAAAAAGATAAGATTACTCACCACCACCACCACCCCCCGAACCCCCCCCCCCCCCCCCCCCCCCGTTACTTTCATCATTATTATCACTCTCTTCTTCTTCTTCTTCTTGACCCCTGAAGAATCCGACGACTCATTACCTTGCTTTCCGGGTTCGCAGATGGAAAAGGTTACCTCACTAACCCGTTTTCCGCGGAATTGACCGGCTGCCAAGTATTTTTCATAGCGGGGAGGTTTGTAAGGAGGAGTTGGCATGGGTTTCTTTCCTTGATTCTTCTCTTTGGTCTTGCTATAATAGCACAAAGACAAAAAGGAACAAATAAAACATCTTTTCTATGGTCTCATCCAAAGAGTCGTCATTACCAAACTCAAACAAACTAATGACCCTTAAATACAAGATGATGACTCAATAATATATTGATGACGACCCTTTCAATTTTTTGGACAGAGGGGTATTTTTTTTTAATCTAGAGTCGTTAACTCTTAAAAGGGGGTCGTCAATCAAGAATCGTCAACAGTTTACACACCAAAGCAACGACTCTAATCTAGAAATAAAAAACAAAGTGATGATTATATAGTATGGGGTTGACGACCCTTTCAATTTATTGGACAAGTTGTAGTTTTTTTTCTTCATCTAGAGTCGTTATTGTTTAACAAGGGGTCGTCAAAACAGATTCGTCAATGGTTTGCAAAACAAAGTAACGACTCTAATCTAGGGCAAAGAAAATAAAACCCATAAATAGGATCGTTATCTCCTTAATCATATAAGTTAACGATTTTCCATTAAATCAACATGCATATGAAAAATCGTTAGGGTATAAAACCATCGAGGTAACGACCCTAAAACTGTAACTTCAATTTTTCGGTTAAAAACCCTAATTTTACAATCAACATATCAAATTAGACGCAAACAATAAGTATATTAGGGGGTTTTAGTTCACATACTTTCTTATTGGAGCCATATCTTCCTCCGGTTTCGACTGATTTGTACCTGGTTCTCACATAAAGCTTTCCTTTTACTACTTCAACGACATTAGGGTTATTTGGGTGATTAATAACATATCTAGCGGTCTGCTTCGTACGAGCCATGATTGTAGAAGAAGTTTATCGTCGATTAAAGTTTTCGAATCGACGATTACGATGATGAATTGGGTGAAGATTTTTTTTTTATTCGAGTCGTTAATGGTGTTGAAGAAGAGAGTCGAGAGAGGGGGGATGAGGGAGGAGTCTGATTTGTTTTGAGTTTGTTTTGGTTTAGAAGTGAAAATGAATTGAGGGCTTAGGGTTAAGGTTAATAGGATTTTAAGAATTATTATTAGTGAAGGGTAAAATAGTAACTTCACTAAATTTTAGTACACCCCGAAAATATTTGGGGTGGGTATAAAATGTCTGAGTCCCTGTTGTGTTTCCACAACAAATTAACACACAGATTTAGAGTAACAGAGAAATCTGATTCAAAGAATCATCCTAAGAGGAAGAAAGGAAAACTAATTTACTGTTTCATTCATTCATCGCCGCCACCACAGAATTCTTAAAAATTTATTGGCTGAACCTTATCCCAAAGGTCTAACAGATACAGAACACGTGCACACATCCTAACGGCTAAAACCAAAGTTATTCTTCACTCACTTTGACTAGAACACCCATAGATAATACTACAGGCAGACTCTAACGAAAATAAAAGAATGGGGAAGACATGTGACTCAGACATATGACAATACCCCCCGATGGAACAACCCTTGTCCTCAAGGGTTGAAGTGCGGAAAATGGGCAGTAATATTAGCAGCATCCTCCCATGTAGCTTCTTCGGCAGTTGCATTCGACCAATGGATGAGCAGCTGTCTAACGGAGTGGTCTCCTATGGACATGTTCCTTGAATCCAATACAACAATGGGTGTTACTAGGACTTGGCCTTCATGATCCAGCAATGGCAGAGTTGGAGAAGGAATGTGAAGAGAATAAATCCTATGCTTCAACTGAGAGCATGAAATACAGGGTGGATGCGTGCTTCTGATGGAAGTTGCAATTTATAAGAAAAAAACCTATCTTCTGGAGAATGGGAAAAGACCCATAATATTTAGCTGAGAGCTTGAAGTTCTTGCGAAGAGAAACTGAGGATTGTCTGTATAGTTGGAGCTTGAGATATACTTGATCCCCCACTTCAAAAACTCTATCAGACCTCTTCTAATCATCAAAGAACTTTATACGTTCTTGAGCTTTATCTAGAACATCTTTAAGGAAGAGTAACATCTCAGCTCTTTGTTGCAAATATTTCCCCACTGAAGCTACATAAGTAACAGTCTGAGAAGGAAAAGCTAAGTGAGGAGCCTCATACCCATTTAATGCCTTGAAGGGAGACATTTTGAGGATGGTGTGGAAACTGGTGTTGTACCACCACTCAGCTAGGTCCAAACAACTTTCCTAATGTCTTGGTTGATGTCCAGTCATGCATCTCATATAGTTTTTCAAGACAGCCAATAAGTCTCTTAGTCTGACCATCTGTTTAAGGATGGTAAGCAGTGCTGAGTTTTAGTTGTGCCCCCAAATTTTTGAACAAGTCCTGCCAGAAGTTACTAGTGAAAACTTTATCCCTGTCAGAGACTATGGAAGCTGGTAAGCCATGGAGTCTGAAGATATTGTGCATGAAGGCCTTTGCCACTGAAGAAGCTGTGTAAGGATGTTGTAGTGGGATGAAATGGCTGTACTTGGTGAGCCTGTCCACTACTACTAATATGACATCCTTTCTGTCACTCTTGGGAAGGCCTTCTATGAAATCCATGCTAATATGTTGCCATTCCTAATCAGGTATTGGAAGAGGCTGTAGCAAGCCAGCAGGTAAGGTATGCTCTCCTTTGTTTGTTTGACAGACATCACAAGTGGAAACTAGTGAAAAAACATCTTGTTTCATGTTAGGCCAAAAGAAATGAGTTCTAGCCCTGATGTAGGTGGCTTGCACTCCAAAATGGCCTCCCACAGCTGAAGCATGAAGAGAGTGAAGGATAGATTCTCTGATCTTGTTACTGCTCCCAATATACAATCTAAACTTGTATCTTAATATCTCATCCTGGTGTTGATGGTGGATTTTCGGCAAGGGTTAAAATCGTAAAATCATGACACTGCATGTTTCTGACCCAGCTTCAGGAATGTATGTGACAATTCATATTTTATGATCCGTGAACCATTTCACGATCTATGACTGAGCGAACTTTCCTCTCATAGCTATGATGAATATGTTTCTCAAAAGGTCTCTCAGCTGAGCTTTCGATGCTTCACACATTTCATCATCACCTCTACATAGAATCAAAATGATTGGGCGTCTCCTAGACATATGGCATGCTAGTATAGAGCCTAACGCCTTCAGGACGTCACGCTGCTCGTTGTTCCCTGACTAAGTAGAGAGACCGTGTATAGAATCTCTTAATGATTGGGCGGCTCCTAGACATATTGCATGCTAGTATAAAGCCTAACGCCTTCAGGACGTCACGCTATTCGTTGTTCCCTGACTATACACCCTCCTCATAACGAGTATGATGCTTCAATTATCTCATATCTCAATTCTGCAAATAGGTTAATTCTAGCGTGTCATTCATAGACTAAATTCCTAGAAAATAATCTATTCTATCACATTACTATGTTTCATGGCTGATCCTCAGCTGGATTCCATGGATTAATAATAGATACTCAACTCATTTTATTACTCCATTTCATGAATAGTAATAAATATTCACCGATCGGGCATCTGGACCACCACCGAGTAAGCCCCGAGAAAATGGTGCGAGTGTATTGAGAAATAATGCACAAACGAGCACCCAAACACACGAACGAGCGTTCAAAAATATGGACGAACGAGGAACCTATGCAAAATATGAAGGAAAATAATATTAAATAAAATAAACAAGAGGCGTGGGACCGGTCCCACCAGCCGGTTGGTCCCCCTCTTCCGTTACTTTATTTTATTTTAACCTATTTTGTTATTTTCCTTGTTTGAGCAAACTCCTTCGTTTGAGCAAAACTCCTAGTTTCTCCATATTTTCCTTCAAACGATGAAAAAATATTAAAAAAAATAGGGAAAGGTGTCACGGGACCAGGCCACCTAGACGGCCGTCCATGCCCTAGCCGTGACCGATCCCACACCTTACAATTCCTTATTTTCTCATGTTATTATTTCCTTCATCTCATGAAACTCCTCCGTTTGAGCAAAACCCCTAGTTTTTCAATATTTTCTCAAATATTGCTCAAACCATGGAAAAGCCAAAAAGTCAAATGGTCACATGACCGACTAGGCTACTCAAGGATAATATTAAAATACTATTATTTTAATATTCTCAAAATATTGGTCGCACGAGCAAAGTTCTACTTGCTCATTCGAGCAAAATTGAGAGTTTAAGTTAAGATCAAACTCTTCTGAAAATCCAAAATATTGCTCAAACGCGCACTAGAAAATACCAAAATTCGCAGGACTGAGACACAGACATGCCACCTTGACTGACCAAGGTCGGCCCTTAGGCTTGCAATGAGCCGGTCCCACACTCTTTCATAATTTTGACCTAATTAGCTTTCAAAAGTTCATGTTGGGTTCAAACTCTTTCCAACCAACTTGGAATTTTCTCAATCGACCACTAGCTGGTCCCATGACCACCCAAGGGCCGGTTTCACCCCCCCTTGCCGGTCCCTCATCTCTCCATAATTAGGTTTTATTACCTAACGCTCAGACGAGCACTATTTTAATAAATGATTAAGCCAGTATTTAATCATCCTTTCACCAACTGGTCAACAAAGGACTTTGGTGCATGCTCACTCGAGCGCCTGGGCGCTACATGGTCGTCCATCATCCCATGTGGCCGGTCCCTCCTTCACTCAGGGATTAATTTTCAGTAAATCATCAATTGATCAGCAATTGATCAAAATTAGGGTTTCGAACTGAATGCTCTGCAAATCATAATTCTGAGCAAGTCTAAACACTAATAATTTTATGTTTATCCAGCAATCAACATCTTAATTAATTATATAATATTCGGTCCATCTACCAATATTTTAATTAATGTTTTATTTGGTCATGCTACCAATAATTCATCAAATGAGCAGTATTTGCTCAGACAAGGAATATTGATTCAACTATCAATATTCCATAATTTATCAAATAAGCAATATTTGCTCAGACGAGGAATTTTGATTCCACTATCAATATTCAGTAATTCATCAAACGAGCAATATTTGCTCAAATGAGCAATATTTTCTCAGATGAGGAATATTGATTCAACTATCAATATTCAGTAATTCATCAAATGAGCAATGTTTTCTCAGACAAGGAATATTGATTCAACTATCAATATTCCGTAATTTATCAAATGAGCAATATTTACTCAGATGAGCAATATTTGCTCAGACAAGGAATATTGATTCAACTATCAATATTCCATAATTTATCAAATAAGCAATATTTGCTCAGATGAGCAATATTTGCTCAGACAAGGAATATTGATTCAACTATCAATATCAATATTCCGTAATTTATCAAATGAGCAATATTTGCTCAGACGAGGAATATTGATTCAACTATCAATATTCAGTAATCCATCAAACGAGCTATATTTTCTCAGATGAGCAATATTTTCTCAGACAAGGAATATTGATTCAACTATCAATTTTCCGTGATTTATCAAATGAGAAATATTTGCTCAGATGAGGAATATTAATTCAACTATCAATATTCAACAATTCATCAGACGAGCAATATTTGCTCAGGCTATCAATATTCATCATATTGATTCAATCATCAACACACATTCGAGAACTATACATATGTCCTAGCAGACATGTTCAATCCATGAATCATAGAGCATTTGGTGATCATGCTCGACTGAACAATACTTAGACTTATCGTCTAATCAAGTCAACAACCAACTAATTAAATAGACGTCTGCCTTGCAAACTCCACAAATCATGAGACATCAATCATGTCACATGGGGGGAAATTAATTAGGGTTTTGGTATGGCGTCCTACGGCACGTGTGTTCATCCACGATGAGAAATGTGAGTAAGTTGTGCAAGAAGTAGAGGGAGTTAGCAAAGTAGTGGGTGGACAATCAACCAACACTGGTGGAAAATGGGATATCTACGACACAATGAAATGACATAAACTAAACATCATGATTCAACTACATACAGAAAGTGTCGTTGACTAAGGTCAAATTGTCGTTGTATCAAGACTTTTGTTGACTTAGACAATGATGCTTATTACTATGTAGCTGACTAAAGTTAAGATGACGTTGTGTCTAGACTTTTTTTGACTTATATAACGACACTACATATGGTATTGTTTCAGTGATAGGATATTCCACCCTGTATGGTTGGGATTTGCTCTCGGGTCAAATATCAGACCTCAACCTCCTTATCCATCCCAACGGGGAGAGAGAGAAAACATATTTTTCTCCCTCACCTTATTGTTTATAGTGTGGAGATGATGTTCTCAATTCTTAGACTGTTGAATCTGTATAAAATTTCAAAGCTGTATCTATTTTCTCTTTTTTCTCCTTCTCTCGTTCTCCTTTCCAGATGGAACCCTAACTTTGTCAGATCTACTTATCTTTAGCTCTCTATTAAGAACCATAAATAAACCATTTTCTTCTTGTAACCTTCTTCATCTCTCCGGATCCAGTTGCTAATTACCATAACGAATCGACCTTCATGAACCTAAAATCCACAACTATGAACCAGAGAAACAATCATTGAAATCCCTTCTTCTCAAACCATTTCTTCGAAACCCTTACCTTCAAAACAAACCAACTTTCTATTGGTTCTGTAACCAATTTCATGTTTGCAAGAAACCCATTTTTTTCCCTTCACCATTTCCTTTTCTTACTGGCCGTTAGGGGTTTGATTTTCTATAAACTTTTTCAGGTAAAAGTTAGGGTTTGCAGTGTAATTTTTCCCTATTCTTCATCATATAGGTTTGATTTTGTTGACTGGTTTTTAATTATCATTCGATTTTGATTGTAGCAATTCTTAGAAGAACGGACAACATCTTCACTTGCATTTTTTTTGAAGATTTTCAGCCATCAGGTATAACTTCTCCCCCACATTTACTTGTTTCAAATCAATTTGATGTTAGTGAAATTGTTAGAAGTCATTTGGTGTCACTCTTGTGTTAATGAAGTAATTAAGTAATTAGAAGTCATCTAGAATTTCTGTCAAACTAAATTAGGTATTCTTAAGGATTTTGATTTTGGATGTTGGATTTGTAATTCTAGTCAGACAAAACAATATGAGCTATGTGGTATTTATGAATCTGAAATTGGGTTTGATTTGTTAGTTTTAGTAGGCTTGTATTGATAATTTTTTGCTATCGCTGGTAGTGGTGACTGGGTGCTTGGAGAGGGAATCAATGAGTTCGATAAAGCATTGGTAGTGATGGTAACTAGCTCACTGCTAGTGATGGAGGTTCTATGGACTGAACTGGTGGTGGTGAATGGGTGTTTGGAGAGAGAGAGCAATGTTGTAAGTTACTTCTTCTACTGTAAAGGGTTATGTTAGAGCACCGCTCGGTCGAACTCGCAAGTGTTGCTATCTCAAGCTTGTTTGTCAAGTTTAGTTGCCAAAACTATAAGTCTTGATTTCTAGTCTACTTATAGCTAAGTCCCGGACTAGGATATAAAGTGTAGTTGAGCTCTAGACTCCACGGCGTTCATCATACAAAGACGAAGAACTACTCAAGGAACTAGTGGAACTTCATCGACAAAAAGGTATGTAGAGACTTGAACTTATCTATCACTCAAAAGTCTATCTATTCTATCTCCTATCTTGAGACAAAAGTCGTATTGCTATATAGATTTCGATCATACACATTTGCTATTTCGAGCCGAGTTTATCTCGCTTATCTGTTTCTAGAAATATGTGTTGGTAAGATTTCGCTTTGGCCGAGTTCATCTATACTCGTGATGAAAGTCATGTTATTGTTTCGATCTCTTGAAAATTGCTTTGAAGAAAAATAGTGTGTGAATAACCGCTATATGTAACATCCTCTAAGAATGTTTCAATGATTGAAATGAGAGCTTTGAATATATAACCTTGAATGGATCTAAACACTGTACGTGAACTCATACTTGTGTAAGTCCAAAATCCTTGAACCAAAGTATGTGTACTTTGTTGTTTAGGATAACCGGAGCTAAGTCCGCGTACTGATGTGTTTTGTAGTTGTAGTGGTAAAAAGATTCGTTGCTCGAACTTGTGAAGGATTTTTTTAGACTTAAATTAAACTCAACAATTCAAATAAGTTATATCAAAAATATAAAGAAAACACCGAGATTCTGGATTCCACCATTGACCAATTAAGTGATAAACTCTAATCAATATTCATGCAATTTTTTCTTTGAAAGTGATTCTAATATTTTTCCTCTAATAGATTTTTGAAGTAATAGTTGTAAACACAAAGCATGAAACATCAAAAGTTTTAAAACCTAGCATGTTCCATCAAAACAACTCACAACTACTCAATAAAAATCAATTTTCCTATATTAGTTCTACGCAAATAATCATATAAAAATATTGCAAAAAATATTGCAATAAATAATTAAAATAGAATTATACCACTTTTCATGGAACAATGGCTTCCTCCGTCGCCTCGGCTAAGGGGTTTAGCTCCTCATAATAGAAATATGCTCAAAAGTTGATTTCATTGCTCAAATAAGGTGTTTTTATTAAGAAGGACGAGCTGTAGTTACAGAAAGCTTTTTGTAAGGAAAGTAATGGTCGCTGAAAGTATTAAGCAACGACAGTGAAAAACGATAACAACTTTCTGTAGTTGAATATAAGACTGCTTCTGCGTCGGTTCGGTATGGGTCGAAGTTCTTCGTGTTCTTCAGCAGCAGCAGCAGCAGTAGGTTTTCTTCAACTTTGATTTCTCGGCTCTGTGGTGTTCTAAACTTCCCCTAAAGTGTTCCTCCCCCTTCTATGACCTATCCCAACTCCTTTTATAGCCCACAGGTCGATTCAATCTCAAGAAATATTCGGTTATTCTTATTTTTTTTCCACCTCAACTCTCGGGATTTCTTTCCCTGCCAAGCTTCTCTACGCGTCAACTTGGTTCTCCAAACTCTCCAGTAGACTGAATAAGGACTCAATACATTGCAATCTTAGCGTAGAATCTTCCCACTTCTTTTATAAACCGAAAATATCTTGAAAAAATAAATACTCCCTATTTTGCTTTGATCGAAGATATATCACGACTTTATCGAATCTGATCCACCTACAATCCCTGTTCTGACTCATCAAGTGAATCCCAATCCATCTCCACGTAAGAAACCTCTCCAACACTTCCTGGAATTTCAGAAATTCCGATAATATCTTCACCTTCTCTGTTTCGCTCCAACACGGATATACAGCCCAATCTACTCGATCCAATCACACACATCAACCCATTTATGCTCTAACAGGTCCAACCCATAAGAAATATGCAGTTTAATCTCTTTAAATCTCGCTTGAATCTCGAACCTTAATCTGCAGGTGTGCTGGTTTATTTTTTCCCGCCAAAAGTGAAATTCAAATGAAGGGGATGACCTCCCCCTATCCAATCCCGGTCTATGTTTAGTAGCTGTCTGGAAATGGGTTACCCCTTATCCAAAGTGAGAGTCCGAATAGCAAATGTCCTCCCAGGAGCCTTTAACAACTTTTCGAGCCAATTTTGCCGCAAAAGCCTATTTCTCCGAAAACACCTACAAAGGGATAAAACACCATAATAAGTACAAAAATTGGTACTAACAATATACACAAAAAAGATGAAAATAGACACATAAATGCGTCTATCAAATACCCCCAAACTTATTATTTGCTAGTCCCGAGCATATCAAAACTACAAAAAATAAAATCCTAACTCACTGTAGCAGGCATCGTCGATTGCACTTAACATGTGCAACAAGCCTTTAAACCCCTAGGTGGCCCTAGTGGCCGAGTTATAGTCTCGTGAGGGTATACCATAGGTGTACCCACAAAACCTTTACTCCAGACCCTAGCTATCTACGCAGAACCTTGGAATGCACTAAAGAATCTCCTTGGTTGGCATACTTATTGATTACGGGAGGAAGTACCCTGATGCGAAATTCCAATTGTTGTATATGAGTTTGCACTCAAATATACTAAAATTCATATATAAGTGACAGAGCTTTACTCAGATAGTCGCACTATGGACATCAATATCCGGAATCAAACAAATCACATGAATAGATTAAGAAGATGGATATAGAAATAGATGGTTGCGAATGGACTTCAATGCCAAGATGAACCTATGACCTAGTGGATTGAGATACTGGTCTGGACTAATATCAACACAACTGGCATATACAAGGGAACCAGTGGTCGACTTTATAATAAACCTTTATTTACTTGTATTTTTATTCTTTTAATGACATGATTAGATCTTTTGGATCCAAGCGCATGCTTCTTGTCAGCATATTACATGGTAATTCCCGTGGATCCTGCATTCTACACTTGTTTAGGCGACGGAGACAGGGAAACACACATATTGCTATCCAAGTGTTATTTATTCCGATTGGTCTAATTGGTCTGGTCTTTTTTTTTTTTTTTAGTAACTTAGTAACTCAATCACTCTACTTCAACCCAGTAGACATCAACATAAAAATTTGCAAAAATAAAAACAGAAGTAATAAGATGATTCCGAGATACGGTGAAACTATCATGTTGTTTCTAACACCTGAGCTCCGTGATTTTATGAATAGACTCTTATAGATGTTTCCATCTAGTCAGATTGGTTCCTCAACTCCTAAACCAAAATGCTTCCATCCACTTAGATTGGTTAGTGCCATCCTTAATAGGCATAAATTTATAGGCTCTGGAGTTTATTTATTGTAACAAAAAGTAACAAAAAGTTTCTACCCCACCCCCAAACTTAAATCTAACATTGTCCTCAGTGTTTCTAATTTAAGAACAGTACCAAAAGTATAAATAACATGAGGAACAGTAAAGAGAGAAGTCGGAAAGATAGTACCTGGGTGAAGTGGAATCAAAAACCTACAAAAATAATATACAACATACAAATCGCCTCGATGGTCAATCAAGGTAAACAGGGTCCTCCAGAGGGACCTCCTCAACATCACCTGTAGGAAAAGGCTCTAAAAAGGGCTTCAATCTCTGACCGTTAACCTTTGAAGAACTACTACCGTCTGGTGTCTCAATTTCAATAGCGCCATGAGGAAAAACAGTACGGACCACAAAAGGACCTGTCCACCGAGAGCGCAACTTCCCGGGGACTAGATGCAAACGAGTGTCATACAAAAGAACTTTTTGACCTGGAGAAAATGACTTTCGTAAAATATTCTTATCATGCACAAGTTTCATTTTGTTCTTATACTCCTTAGCACTATCGTATGCATCTCTACGAATCTCGTCCAACTCATTGAGCTGGAGCTTTCTGTGAGCTCCTGCCTTGTCAAGTGAAAAGTTTAGCTGCTTAATAGACCAGTAGGCTCTATGCTCTAACTCAACAGGTAGGTGACAAGCCTTTCCAAAAACTAAACGATAGGGTGACATTCCAATTGGTGTCTTAAACGCAGTACGATAAGCCCATAAGGTATCAGTAAGCCTCGACGACCAGTCTTTCCTATTAGGATTAACCATTTTCTATAGAATACGCTTAATTTCCCTATTGGAAACCTCTACCTGACCACTAGTCTGTGGGTGATATGGGGTAGCTACTTTATGGGTAATACCATATTGTTTCATTAAAAGAGCAAACGGTCTATTACAAAAGTGTGAACCTCACTCACTAATTATAGCTCGCGGCGTACCGAAACGTGTAAGAATATTTTCTTTCAAAAACTGGACTACGACCCTATGGTCATTTGTTCTACACGGAACCGCCTCAACCCACTTAGACACATAGTCTACAGCGACAAGTATGTAAAGATAACCAAAAGAATTAGGAAATGGACCCATAAAATCAATGCCCCACACATCAAAGACCTCAATCACTAAAATAGGGTTCAAAGGCATCATATTTCTATGGGAAATGGTTCCTAACCTCTAGCAACGCTCACAAGAAACACAATGACAATGGGAGTCTTTAAACAACGAAGGCCAGTAAAATCCACACTGCAATATCTTAGCAGCAGTCTTCTTAGCACTAAAATGACCCCCACATGCATGTTCATGACAAAAGGAGATAATACTGGACTGGTCACTCTCAGGTATACATCTCCTAATAATCTGGTCTGGACAATACTTAAATAGATAAGGATCGTCCCAAAAGAAATGCTTAACCTCGGCTAAAAACCTAGAACGATCTTGTTTACCCCAATGTTGAGGCATTCGACCAGTAACAAGATAATTCACTATATGTGCATACCAAGGTGATTGGGAAACAGAGAACAATTGTTCATCAGGAAAGTTATCCCTTATAGGAAGAGAATCATTAGAATGATCAACAACTAGCCTAGACAAGTGATCTGCTACTACATTTTCTGCACCCTTTTTGTCTCTAATATCTAGAGAAAATTATTGCAACAATATGATCCATCTAATCAATCTAGGTTTCATATCCTTCTTAGACAAAAGGTATTTCAAAGCAGCATGATCAGTATAGATTACGACCTTAGAACCTAATAGATAGGATCTAAACTTATCCAAGGCAAACACGATTGCTAACAGTTCCTTCTCGGTAGTTGTATAATTCAGTTGGGCATCATTCAGAGTTTTGCTAGCATGGTAAATCACATGAAATAATTTGTTTTCTCGCTGTCCTAACACAACGCCTATAGCATAATCTGAAGCATCACACATAATCTCAAAGGGTAGGTTCCAGTTAGGTGCCTGGACTATGGGGGCGGTAGTGAGTAAATTCTTAAGCTTCTCAAAAGCCTCTAAAAACGCATCATCAAAGACAAACTTAACATCTTTTGCAAGCAAATTGCAAAGAGGTCTAGAAATCAAGCTAAAATCCTTAATGCATCGACGATCTGATTATATCCTGAGTAGCCATCTAAGAAGCAATAATGACTATGTCCAGCTAATCGCTCTAGCATTTGGTCGATAAAAGGAAGGTGAAAGTGATCCTTCTTTGTGACCTTGTTCAATTTCCTATAGTCAATACAGACACGCCATCCCGTGGTCACTCAGGTTGGGATTAACTCGTTATTATCATTCTGGACTACAGTGATACCTGATTTCTTGGGGACAACCTGAACGGGGATGACCCACTTACTGTCCGAAATTGGGTAAATAATACCCGCATATAACAACTTAAGCACCTCTTTTCGAACTACCTCTTTCATGTTAGGGTTCAGTCGACGTTGCATCTCCCTAGAAGGTTTTGAATCTTCTTCTAAATGAATCTGATGCATACACACAGTAGGACTTATACCCTTAATGTATGCTATAGTCCACCCTAAAGCTTCCTTATTATCTTGAAGTACATTCACTAGCCTACTTTCCTGATCACTATCCAAATCAGAAGCTACAATCACAGGTAAAGTCTCAGATGGCCCTAAAAACACATACTTTAGAGTGTCGGGTAGTGGTTTAAGGTCCAACTTAGGAGGCTCTTCTAAAGAAGGAATTAAGGTAGTCTCAGAAACTGGTAATTGTTCGAACCTAGATTTCCATCTATTAGTGTCTAACACAGGGGTAGAATCTAATAGGGCATTCACTTCTTCAATAGTGCTATCGTCGTCAAAATCTAAACCAAAATAGGATAGACAACTTTCTAATGGGTCTTCAGACAAAATGTTTGGTAATGACTCCTGAACTAAGGCTTCTATCATGTTCACCTCTTCAACACATGTGTCATTTAGCTCATAAGGTAGTTTACTGACATTGAAAATGTTCATTTCCATAGTCATATTACCAAAAGATAAATTCATCACACCATTTCGACAGTTAATGATCGCATTAGACGTAGCTAAAAATGGGCGACCTAAAATCACAGGTATCTGGTTCTCTAGGTCAGGTACAGGTTGGGTATCTAGCACAACAAAATCCACTGGATAAATAAACTTGTCGACCTCAATGAGAACATCCTCGATAACACCTCGAGGAATTTTAACGGACCTATCAGCTAACTGCAGTGTCATCTGAGTAGGTTTCATTTCACCAAGTCCTAGCTGTAAATACACATGGTACGGCAGTAAGTTCACACTGGCTCCTAAGTCAAGTAAAGCTTTTTCTACCCGAAATTTACCTATTGTACAAGCAATGGTAGGGGAACGTGGGTCTTTGTACTTTGGAGTTGTGGTGTTCTGAATGATTGGACTTACATGACTAGCTAAAAAGGCTTTCTTATGGATGCTAAGTTTTCGCTTTCGCGTACACATATCCTTAAGGAACTTGGCATAAGTAGGAATTTTCCTAATTGCATCTAATAAAGGAAGATTTATGGTAACTTGCTTAAAAACCTCCAATATGTCATTAAAGTTCGATACCTTCTTTGTTGGTACTAATAGCTGGGGAAATGGGGCCCTAGGCACAGAATCAGACCTCCCAGGGACCGAATTAATATCATCAGAAACTTTATCGGTCCCCTTAGCTATGGGTGGTCCTAAGGGGTGAGATCCTGAGGGGTGAACTACAGTATGTTCACTATCGGGCATGGTTACCTCATTGTCTACAATTCTACCACTCCTAAGGGTTCTAATAGCATTCAATTGATTCAATGGTTTTGTACCTATTTCATGAACTCCTCTAGGGTTGGGTTGTGTTTGACTAGGAAACCTACCTTTTTCTCTCAAAGACTCATTTATCAGACCTACCTGGGTTTTTAACTCGGAAATAGCCTGAATATTTTCTTGTCCTATCTTGTTACTAGCTTGTAGACTTTGTTCTACTGATTGCTGAAATTTTGCAGTTTGCTGAGTTAACAACACGAGAGACTCCTCTAGGCTTAGGATTTTCTTATCCGACTGATTCTGAAATTGAGCTTGTCCCGAAGGAGTCTTAGCATAACTAAAACCTTGGGGAGCATTATAATTACTAAACTGACCTTGATTCTGGCCCTTAGACCATGAAAGGTTCGGATGGTTTCTCCACCCAGGATTATAGGTTTCTGAATATGGGTCAAATTTCTGACGATTATCGAATCTAGTGTTATTATGAAGAGCATTGGCTTGCTCTGCATTATTCTGGCCTTCCCAAAAAGGCTCCAATCTACCACTAGTGCGACCCATTTCTAGAGCTTCTAACCTTTTAGCTATTGCTACAATCTTGGCATCTGATTCATAGCTTCCTTCTACCCTATTAACGTTTCCTCTGTTTAGAAAAATTGTTTTCCGGGGTTCCCTACTATTTTCCCATTGTTGGGTCTTTTCGGCGGCTTCATTCAAAAATGCCATTGCCGCATCAACAGTTTGGTTCTCAAACCCACCTGTACACAAAGCTTCAACCGTGGATATTGTGGAATAATCTAAACCCTCATAAAGGATCTGAACTAGCCTAACCTTTTCTAAACCATGGTGAGGACATTGTGTTAAAAAATCATTGAACCTTTCCAAATACCTATACAAAGATTCTCCCTCTTGTTGAGAGAATGTGCAGATTTGCATCCTAATAGACGATGTTTTATGCCTAGGGAAAAACTTATTGAAAAAGGCAGATGTAAGTTGTTCATATGTTTCGATTGACTCAGAAGTCAAACTATACAGCCACGATTTGGCTTTATCTTTCAGGGAAAAGGAAAATAACCTAAGTTTCAACGCATCATCATCTTAGCCTCTAATTCTTAGGGTAATGCAAATTTCTTCAAAATCCCTAACATGGAAATAAGGGTTTTCATTTTCTTTCCATAAAAAGATTGGGAGCATCTGTATGGTCCCAGGTTTAAGTTCATAATTGGCTTCTGTGTCAGCTAACCTTATACACTAGGGACGAGTAGTCCTAGTCGGTCTCTCTTACGTTCAGGCATATACAAGAATTTCCTAAATTGGAAGGGTAAGCAATCACAAATCAAGGTCGACTCAACCAAATCACACCTATTAATTTCTAGCAAACAAAAAGCATGATGGCTCCACTTAGATTGTTTCTAGACCAGCTTCTACTTTTCCAAGAGGCAACTGGGTACAATTTTAGCAAATCTCGTAGGACGATCCGAATAAAGTAAATCGAAGAGAAGTAGGAGAAGCTCAGAGGAGCTTTGATACCCCCACCTCTTTGGAAACGCTTCCCTGGGTTACAAGGCGGCTATAATTGACTTACAGTAATCTTCCTGAACTTTGAGTTAGGCTAAAAAGATACCCAATACGATCCTTTTGAACGACTTTCCTACAAGCTCGTTACCCTATCGGTCTTGTTCTAGTCAAAATTTTAAGCTTGGGTTCGCGTTCGGTATCGTTTTCCTAAGGCGGGCAAGAAGAGAACGGTGATGAAATCCGAACCCTTATCTTGTATGGCCAGGCCTTGCCATTTACTAGAAAAATAACTGTCCGTATTCAGATCCTCAGCAGATATGCACCTTAAGGAATACAGTAACTCGCTGACAGGGGATTCGCGAGTGTTCAGAATCTTACCTCCCGTTCCAGACGGGGGATGAATCGGTTGTAGTCGACTCGGGCCACTGTCTCCTGTGTCAGTGTACGAACCCAAGGTGCAGAGACAATATCGTAATTGTCCTCCTTCTCTGCAAATAGTTTTTTTTATATATTTAAGGATACCCTTCCGTAGGGTATATAAAAATAAAAAATAAAAATAGTGTCCAAAGTCCAAAAAGTCCAAAAAAAAGAAAAGAAAAATTACAAAATAATAAAGAAACCCTAATACAATTTTTTTTCTTTTTTCTAAAAAACAAAAAAAAACCCTAAAAAAAAAAAAAAAAAAAAAAAAAACCTAAAAAAAAAATAACTAAAACAAAATTCTCTTCTTTTCCGTTATTTTTTCTTTAATCTTTAGCTCCAAGTCTTTACGAAATCACCAAACTCCTTGGCTCAATGTTTTTTCTTTACGTTCCAAAACCTGTAGACAAAAGACAAATACCCAAAAACGTAAAAAAAAAATAAAATTTTTTTTTAATAATAATCTAAAACCCTAAAAACAAGTCCGCGTCGGCGGTGCCAAAAATTGATGTGTTTTGTAGTTGTAGTGGTAAAAAGATTCGTTGCTCGAACTTGTGAAGGATTTTTTTAGACTTAAATTAAACTCAACAATTCAAATAAGTTATATCAAAAATATAAAGAAAACACCGAGATTCTGGATTCCACCATTGACCAATTAAGTGATAAACTCTAATCAATATTCATGCAATTTTTTCTTTTAAAGTGATTCTAATATTTTGCCTCTAATAGATTTTTGAAGTAATAGTTGTAAACACAAAGCATGAAACATCAAAAGTTTTAAAACCTAGAATGTTCCATCAAAACAACTCACAACTACTCAATAAAAATAAATTTTCCTATATTAGTTCTATGCAAATAATCATATAAAAATATTGCAAAAATTAATTAAAATATAATTATACCACTTTTCATGGAACAATGGCTTCCTCCGTCGCCTCGGCTAAGGGGTTTAGCTCCTCATAATAGAAATATTCTCAAAAGTTGATTTCATTGCTCAAATAAGGTGTTTTTATTAAGAAGGACGAGCTGTAGTTACAGAAAGCTTTTTGTAAGGAAAGTAATGGTCGCTGAAAGTATTAAGCAACGACATTGAAAAACGATAACAGCTTTCTGTAGTTGAATATAAGACTGCTTCTGCGACGGTTCGGTGTGGGTCGAAGTTCTTCGTGTTCTTCAGCAGCAGCAGCAACAACAGGTTTTCTTCAACTTTGATTTCTCGGCTCTGTGGTGTTCTAAACTTCCCCTAAAGTGTTCGTCCCCCTTCTATGACCTATCCCAACTCCTTTTATAGCCCACAGGTCGATTCAATCTCAAGAAATATTCGGTTATTCTTATTTTTTTTCCACCTCAACTCTCGGGATTTCTTTCCCTGCCAAGCTTCTCTACGCGTCAACTTGGTTCTCCAAACTCTCCAGTAGACTGAATAAGGACTCAATACATTGCAATCTTAGCGTAGAATCTTCCCACTTCTTTTATAAACCGAAAATATCTTGAAAAAATAAATACTCCCTGTTTTGCTTTGATCGAAGATATATCACGACTTTATCGAATCTGATCCACCTACAATCCCTGTTCTGACTCATCAAGTGAATCCCAATCCATCTCCACGTAAGAAACCTCTCTAACACTTCCCGGAACTTCAGAAATTCAGATAATATCTTCACCTTCTCTGTTTCGCTCCAACACGGATATACAGCCCAATCTACTCGATCCAATCACACACATCAACCAATTTATGCTCTAACAGGTCCAACCCATAAGAAATATGCAGTTGAATCTCTTTAAATCTCGTTTGAATCTCGAACCTTAATCTGCAGGTGTGCTGGTTTATTTTTTCCCGCCAAAAGTGAAATTCAAATGAAGGGGATGACCTCCCCCTATCCAGTCCCTGTCTGTGTTTAGTATTTATCTGGAAATGGGTTACCCCTAATCCAAAGTGAGAGTCCGAATAACAAATGTCCTCCCAGGAGCCTTTTACAACTTTTCGAGCCAATTTTGCCGCAAAAGCCTATTTTTCCGAAAACACCTACAAAGGGATAAAACACCATAATAAGTACAAAAATGGGTACTAACAATATACACAAAAGAGATGAAAATAGACAAATAAATGCGTCTATCACGTACCTGTACGCGTACTGTCGGAAGTTCACATCCCGTGAATTTCTGCTGGAGTTTGTGAACTGAAAACAAGCTCAGTCCTTGTACTTAAGTATGCATACCCATATGCTTACTTAAGTGGGTTATTTTCTAAAAATGGTTTATTCGTGAACTAAGACATTTATAAATTAAGGAATGCATATTTGCAAACCGTAGCTATAATGTTCATGAATCGATTCGAGTGAATCAAAATCGTTTTTGCGTCGATTGTGTCTTGTATACTTCTATGAGATCTAAGCAATTGAACAACTCTCTAACTAGTTCATTTGAGTCACTTGAACTAGTTATGGTGAAGATGAATAAGGTTGATATGAAAGTGCTCATATGGCTAACCATTGGTTAACTACTGTTGAACCAACTAGGTGTACACGTTTAGGTACGGTTACACAAACCTAAATGAACGTGCATTTCATTTGTGTATGACAAGCTAAGTTCGATCTAACGGTTGAAAGATATTATCTTGAATCGAATCAGGGTTTTTTTAACGGTGAATATTGAATGCTTTGTTACCAAGGTAACTTAGATTGCAAACCCTGATTTGGATACTATATAAAAGAGAACTATACCAACTTGTAAATTTAATCCCCACACCTCCTGTGTGATACTAGTTGTATAAGCTAGAGTCGATTCTCCTTTAACCTTAGGTTTCTATTGAGACCCTGTAGGTTAATGACCTGAAGACTTCATTGGGATTGTGAAGCCAGACCCAACTATTCTCTGTAGTTGCGTGATATGATCTTGCTGTTTCTATCGTATTTGAGTACAATCGTAAGATTGGCTTGAGATTAATTTCTCCGATAGGCAAGATAGAAAAGAAGTCACAAACATCTTCGTCTCATCGTTTGTGATTCCGCAATATCTTGTTTCGCTAGTCGATTAAGATTATTGTGAGGTGATTGATAATTCTAGGCTGTTCTTCGGAAATATAAGTACGGGTTATCGATTGGTTCTTGTTCACCTTGATTTATCAAAAGACGGAACAAAACTTGTAGGTATTTCTGTGGGAGACAGATTTATCTATTCCTGTAGACTTTTTTGTGTGATACAGATTTGTTTATTAAAGTCTTCGACTTTGGGTCGTAGAAACTCTTAGTTATGGGTGAGATCAGCTAAGGGAATCAAGTGCGTAGTATCCTGTTGGGATCAAAGATGTAAGGAGCGCAACTGTACCTTGGATCAGTGTGAGATTGATTGGGGTTCAACTACAGTCAAGACCGAAGTTAGTTTGTAGTAGGCTAATGTCTGCAGCGGCTTAATACAGTATGTGTTCAATCTGGACTAGGTCCCGGGGGTTTTATGCATTTGTGGTTTCCTCGTTAACAAAACTTCTGGTGTCTGTGTTATTTATTTTTCGCATTATATTTTGTTATATAATTGAAATATCACAGGTTGTGCGTTGTATCGATCAATTGGTAAATCCAACCTTTGGTTGTTGATTGAAATTGATTGATCCTTGAACATTGGTCTTTGACACCGTTCAAGGTATTTCTTTTGTATTTAATCAGGCTCGCAGATTTCTATTTGTTTGAGTAAGGATTGAATCGAAAAATTGAGATATAACTCTTTGATATACTTTTTATTAAGATTGAGTCTGACTGTCTAGTTGATTCTCTTAAAAGTATATTGGAGTTAGTCCATACAGATAAGCGAAATATTTGGTGAGGTTGTTGTATCCCCACTTTTTCAATTGGTATCAGAGCAGACAAACACGTTTAAGACCTCATTAAGTCTGTGTTTGTAACAATCTGACTCTATGGACAGAAGTGTTATCTCAATAAATGCACCACCAGATCCAAGGATTTCAGAATTCTCTTCCATGACTGATTTAGTATAATCTTTAGAAGAAATTCTATCTAAACCCCTACCAGGTTTGAAATCCCTAGAAGTATTCTCAGGGCTTGAGAAAAAGCTTGAGAGATTGTCTCTTGATGTTGAGTTATATCTCCAAGAAGAACAAGAATCTCTTGATAAGCTAAATCAAGTTATGATGAATAATATTTATGTTGAGGTGGATATTGATTTGCTGATCAGTAAGAGCAATTCTCCTCCTCTGTGCAACCCAATTAGTTGTAACAAACTAAACGGATTACAAGAGGAGTTTAAATCTCAGTCGTCTGAGTATATCACCTCAAAGCATGAATCGATTCATTGCTCAACTCCTGATACTTCTTATCAAGATAGTAGTATTGTCTTCTTTTATGAAAAAGATAAGACGTCTCTTTTTATAAAAAGAGTTTCCCTTTGCAGTACTTCAAACTATCTGCAGAAACTGTCTTTTACAAGTTGGAAACAAAGAAATCAGTTTTGCAAATCTGCTTGTGATATTCCTAAACTCTTTGGAAAACATGTAAAGACAATTCCTTGGGTATCTCTCACTACTGGAAACTGTGAGAGTTGTTGGAAGGAAACCCTCTCTTGGTGTCATGGTGGAATATGCTCCTATGTAGCATGACCAATCACGTGCAGCTGCTCGTAACAATAATTGTTGAGTTTTACTCCAAACAGGATGATCTTTGTTGTTCACACAAACAAACGAGCCCCTGTCAGCTTACGTGCGACTCACACACCCTAACCCTAACCTGTCCGTTTTTGGAACTGTGTTCTGGAACGTGTTTAACCGGGTCAGGTTCCACCGATTGACACTTAAAAAGAGAAAATTTTCTTTTCGTTCACCACGTCTTCTTCCTCTTCAGGTTGTGTACGAAGAAGAAAAACCAATAGTTCATGATCTTTCAATCCCTATCAACCTTGTTTCTCATTCGTTGTGAGTGTTCTTGGGCTTTTTGAATTCACAACGAAAAACTACTTCAGGGGTTGGTATTTATATTCATCTTCTCTGCAGTTCTGGAACTTCACCATTGTTATCAGTTCACGAACCAAGTAAGTTTCTCAAACTTCTCATTTACATACTTTACCAGAAATGTTTTCTAGGGAGAGAGGTAATCGTGGTGAGAGTTCAGGTACCTAAAATCATGAAGAACCTTTCTTTGATCCAAGCCTGAGAATTAGGTTCATTAACTCTAAGGCTCGTAACGACAATATAGAATATAGTATTAAGAAACCCATCATGGAAAGGATTTACAATCCCCCTGTCTTTAGGGTAGATAGCCTGTCTGGGTTCTTTGAGAATCATGAATGAGGTATTATTCATCGTCCCATGGGAACTGCCTACATGGAGCTAACTGCTCAATTTTACGCAAACCTGCATGAGCCTGATACTGTCAACTGCTCCTTCAAAACCATTGTTGAGGGAACAACTTTTCTTGTAAATTGACAAGTGGTTGCTGAACTGATGTGCTTACCTCAAACTGGTGACTTTCTCTTGCCACCTCCTGAGCATTTGAGACCTACTTCGGAGGTTATCTCGAACTTTCTCATTGGAAAGATTGCTCCTTGGCACGAAGGGAAAATTGATGTTCATGATGCTGATTTGTTTCTCAATATTGCTGGAAAACTTCTGGTGGCTAATCTGATGCCCAGCACAATTGACAGACAACTATGGACCAGACCTCTTGCTGAACTGGTTTATTATGTTGTAGAAGGGAGAAACATTGACTTTTGTGGCCTTATTGTACGTCAAATGATAAGTGTCAGACAAATTTCAAAGAAGACTCCTGGTTTTCCTTGCCTTATCTCAAGGATTTGCAGTCAATTTGGCATTGTGGATGTCAGAACTAATCTTGGAGGACCGAAAGTCTTTTCCATGAATAGCGTCAGAAAGATGGCCAAAACTCCTGCAACACCTAGCTCTGAACTCATCCGTCTTCAGCAAGAAAATAAAGTCTTAAAAGAGAAGCTGGACTATGCTCAGACAGCTCACCCTGAACTGACTGAAAAATTCTATGAAATTGAAAGGGATTTTTATGAGATGAGTGATTAATCTCTGTATTTGCTGAATCTCTTATGTTGATCTGCTTTTAAAACCGTTGCTTTAATGGTTGTAATAACTTTTATGTTTAGCCTTGAATGATTTTATCTGTCAATTAAAATTGTTACATGTGATGGATCCATAAGAAGTACAGATAAATACGTGGTCAAAAGTTAAGTCCTTCATATGTCGATATGCAAGTATTGATAAAATATTGAATGAACTTTTGACAAACAAAAGATAAGCCTATTATGTCATTATGCAAATATTGATGGAAGATATGATGAGCTTTTGTTTACAAAGATTAAGTCTATTATATGTCATTGTGAAAATGGTGATAAAGAATAGAATGAATCTTTGTTTATTCCGCAGTATTGATCTTCCCTGATCCATATTCTTATGTTAAATACTATGCGGCTCCGTAAGTTCTCTTATGTGAGCATTTCCGATTAAATTAATCATGGGTTTTCTTATGGTTAATTTAATTGAGTTTTTTGGATACAAATTTATATTCTTATGTAATTTGTTAATGTCCAAAGAAATCCTTCTTTTCTTGTGAAAGTAAGGTCGGTCTTGTTGTTCTTTAGGGAATGATATTTTATGGGGGAGAGTTCTTAATTGAACTTGTGCTTAATTGCCAAATCTTTGTGGGGAGTACGGCTGTGGAATATTATAGGGGTTATCTTGTATCTTTATAAACTCCTTGATGAATGCATTTAGTTTCGGCTATATGATTGCATCTAAAAAGTTGGTATGTACTTTCTTTTGTTCATGAAATGTCTCTATGGAAATTTCATTAGGATCTCACTAGTTTTCGTACCTTTGCCAGGGAGAATTAATGTGTAGTTCACACTACAAATACATATGGTTTTCGGATCATTATGTAAGGGGGAGTGGTTTCCATGTGAGATGGAGTATTGACTAAGGGGGAGTGATACATATCACCATAGTATTGTTGTCGAAGTTGTGATACAATTGAACTTTGATGCTGTGTAATAATACTATGACACTGTGTAACAATGATTGAGAGCTTTTGTTTTCTCATTGTTATGGCTACGGATCTTCAACAACGGTGATGCTGCATTGAATATCTTTGGAATCATTGGAGTACTTGGAAGTGACGAAGATTTTGAGTAATGTTGAAGAACCAAGGAGATCATGCATGTGAATGAGAAGCTGCAAAGTTTATTTATTTTGTATTCCATATGCATTGATAGTTTTGTCACTAAAATTGACAAAGGGGGAGATTGTTAGAGCACTGCTCGGTCGAACTCGCAAGCGTTGCTATCTCAGCTTGTTTGTCAAGTTTAGTTGCCAAAACTATAAGTCTTGATTTCTAGTCTACTTATAGCTAAGTCTCAGACTAGGATAGAAAGTGTAGTTGAGCTCTAGACTCCAAGGAGTTCATCATACAAAGACGAAGAACTACTCAAGGAACTGGTGGAACTTCATCGACAAAAAGGTATGTAGAGACTTGAGTCTATCTATCACTCAAAAGTCTATCTACTCTATCTCTTATTTTGAGACAAAAGTGTTATTACTATATAGACGTCGATCATACACATTTGCTATTTCGAGACGAGTTTATGTCGCTTATCTTTTCTCGAAATATGTGTTGGTAAGCTTTCGCTTTGGCCGAGTTCATCTTTACTCGTGACGAAAGTCATGTTATTGTTTCAATCTCTTTAAAATTGCTTTGATGAAAAATAGTGTGTGAATAACCGCTATATGTAACATCCTCTAAGAATGTTTCAATGATTGGAATGAGAGTTTTGAATATATAACCTTGAATGGATATAAACACTGTACGTGAACTCATACTTGTGTAAGTCCAAAATCCTTGAACCAAAGTATGTGTACTTTGCTATTTATGATAACCGGAGCTAAGTCCGCGTACCTGTACGCGTACTATCGGAAGTTCACATCCCGCGAAACAAGATATTGCGGAATCACAAACATCTTCGTCTCATCGTTTGTGATTCCGCAATATCTTGTTTCGCTAATCGATTAAGATTATTGTGAGGTGATTGATAATTCTAGGCTGTTCTTCGGCAATATAAGTACGGGTTATCAATTGGTTCCTGTTCACCTTGATTTATCAAAAGACGGAACAAAACTTGTAGGTATTTCTGTGGGAGACAGATTTATCTATTCCTGTAGACTTTTTTGTGTGATACAGATTTGTTTATTAAAGTCTTCGACTTTGGGTCGCAGCAACTCTTAGTTATGGGTGAGATCAGCTAAGGGAATCAAGTGCGTAGTATCCTGCTGGGATCAGAGATGTAAGGAGCGCAACTGTACCTTGGATCAGTGTTAGATTGATTGGGGTTCAACTACAGTCCAGACCGAAGTTAGTTTATAGTAGGCTAGTGTCTGTAGCGGCTTAATACAGTGTGTGTTCAATCTGGACTAGGTCCCGGGGTTTTTCTGCATTTGCGGTTTCCTCGTTAACAAAACTTCTGGTGTCTGTGTTATTTATTTTCCGCATTATATTTTGTTATATAATTGAAATATCACAGGTTGTGCGTTGTATCGATCAATTGGTAAATCCAACCTTTGGTTGTTGATTGAAATTGACTGATCCTTGAACATTGGTCTTTGCCACCGTTCAAGGTATTTCTCTTGTATTCAATCAAGCTCGCAGATTTCTATTTGTTTGAGTAAGAATTGAATCGAAAAATTGAGATATAACTCTTTGATATTCTCTTAAAAGTATATTGGAGTTAGTCCATACAGATTGCTAAGCGAAATATTGGGTGAGGTTGTTGTACCCTCACTTTTTCAGGTTATATCTGTTACTGACTCAGGCGTATTAGACTGGGTTCAATTTACTCAGGTTTATTAGACAGTTTGATTCATGTTTCTTAGCTCATAATAGGTTATGTTTCATGGGTATGGCTTAGAGTTTAGTGAGTTGAAACTTGAGCCAGTTGAAGTGGCTATATGTGACTGAAAATTATTGCTATTACAGGTCTTTGTGGAAACTTGGTTCACCAAAACTGAAAATTAGACTTTTATGTACCCTTTTTTGACTCGATCTAGAGTTTAATTTGATTTTTTTCAAGGGTTTTCTCGTAGTAAATATTTTCCAGGTTATTGCTGTATTAGTATTATAATGGATCTTTAGCATTGATTAGAATTTCATGTATATTTTAAGTTTTTATGGTTTATTTTTGGGGATAATTGTGACTCATTTTGATTTGTAGGGATTGGGTCTATACTCAAATAGTATAACAAAGACTGAGAAGGAGATTGAAGAGATGGCTTTGATCCAACTGGAAGTGTGAGTTTCATTTTTCAGATTTGTAAACTATTTTCTTAGATGTTCATTTTTAAGGCATGAAAATGGTTTTGAATGTTTGGTGATATGTCTAGATGGCACTCAACTGGAACTTTTGATGTGAAAACAAGAGTTGGAGGACCTTTTGGAACCATGAAACATGCTGAAGAGCTGTAGATTTATGATGATTTTAAAGTTTCATTTTACATGATTGGTCTTTCTAGTAAAGGTGCAGATGTTGATTGATATTTTGTAGTTGGATGGAGTTATAGCTGTTGAAGTAACAGGGGTCAGTCACAGCTTGGATGAGACGTGGTATGTCATACAAATGTACACTTTTAATCTATTGACTTGAATATTTCATGGTATTTCAACTTAAATTTGATATATTTGTGATGAATTGTTAGGTTATGGAATGCTTAAACTCCATAAGGAGAACCGATCTCAATGCGCTGCTGAAATGATCTTCAGTAATCATATTGTTGAGATAGAAGTTTCAAGGTATTGATTCTAATTCCATTTTCAACGTTTAGTGATATTTGTTTTCAAACCCTGGAGATTTTTGTTAAATACTTTGAATATGGAATGGTTTTGGTGAGTATTATTGAACTGATTTGTGTTATTGAGTTAACAGGTATTGAATTGAGAGTACAACATCTTGCGGACGCATGTTTACAACAACAAGGTTGATTTCTACAGCTTCAATATTGTTTTAAGGGAGTTATTGACTAATTGAATGCCATTTGAGGGCATGACCAACTTGCCGGCTTCTTATGATGTTGCATTTAAGGTGAGGCAATGCCCTTCTCTGCATGTGTCCTGTATTTTTTACATTCTCTTGTGCAGATATGCAAAAGTAACTGTCTTTTATATTCCTAAATTGCAATTATGTGTCACTGTGAAAAACATAATTGTGGTTGTAGAAAAATATTTCGATTGGCTACCAAAATGGTGTATCAGGATAGTCCAGGAATATTTATATATGATGTGGTTGTTAATTGTGATTACTGGTGTTATGAGCAGGTGTCGTCTCATATTGCAGATGCACTCGAGCAACCATTTCAAGATGGACAGTTTGATCTTGTTTGGTCCATAGAAAATGGAGAACAAATGCATGTGACAAGGCCAAGGTACATTTCCTGACTATGAGTTGCACTGGTTCATCCCTTACAATATGTACATTTGAGAAGCAGGATGTGTTCCAAATGCTCTTTCTAGCTGTACATTTGCAATATGATACAATATGTACATATGAGAACAAACGTACATTTGAGAAGCAGAATGTGATACAATATGTACATTTGCTTGGAGAACAGATGCACTCTTTTCTATCTGTTTTCTTCTCCCTTACAATATGTATATTTAAGAAGCATGATGTGGTCCAGCCATTTGTTCTGGGCTGAACAATCGTATAGTTAACCTCTTACTCACTGTACGTTTGGCTTGTCCTTAATCTAGAAAAACATGTTTTAGTGATGCAATATGGATTCTTCGCATAGGCATGAATTTTCATTTGGATTCTAATATTTATGATCATGTAGGATATCCCTCTATTTCCTGCACCTTTGTAATCAATTGTCTACATCGTGCTAGGTTAATTACGCTTAGTGATCCTGAGTTTCTACATCTGCAGGAGCGACGCTCACAGGATAATTAGCATTGTACTTGTCCAGTTTGGATGTTTTATGCTCTGACTAGTGGCTGCAATCTTTCTAGGAAGTAAGTTACTTTAGGTTGTAGATTTTGCTACGGTTGATGATTTTTGTTGTCATGAATTTCTTATGTAATTGGATTTCGCAATCTACAGAATATTGAGACAACTAGATGCACACTGGCTGGCTGGACAATAGAATTGGTATGTTTGTTAGAAACCAAAGACCTCCTTGGTACCTCTCAGTGGTCGTAGGGGCCCTTTAAGGAAATATGTCATCTAACTAATACTTTTTGGCTTTAATGTTTATGTCTGTAACACTTTACATTTGATAGGGCAAACATTCTTATTCAAGTCTTATTTTCTCCGTGCTTTTCCTCTCTCTGTAGAAAGCGTCAACCAACAGTACGACAATGGTATCCAACAATTTGGGCTATCTTGAAAAATGTCGAGGTACGTTTCTTCGCATACCCATCATGCCTATGGTTTATTTGTTCGTCTCCATGTTGATGTAAGCAATAAAGTCACTATGTAATTGTTGTTGTTGTCTTGATGATGGGTCTATTAGACCACCTTCGTGTATATTATGTTTGACTAGTCATGTTACCTAGCATATAAGGTCTGTCATCTTATTCGAACTATGAATGCAGTTAGGTAACCTTTATGGATGTTGTTGCTCTTTTCCCGATGGTATGATGAGGGCCACTAATGTTGATGTCATGATCGCTGGTAAGATCGTTGTTGTTCCCGGATACAGAGATGTTGGAAAGGGTTGTGCTTCTGCAGTTCTGCTCTCAAGCAAGCTGGTGCCAAGGTCATAATGACTAAAATTGTTTTTGAAAATGTTTAGGACTTGTACCACTTCTCTTTAAGAAACCTTGAACTTATTAATTAGGAGTTGAATCCCTTTTTTATGATTTGAACTAAATTTATGAGTACAAATCAATGTAATGGAATTTTCATTTTGTATCAGATGAATCAGGTTTTGTATTTCCATTTTAATTGTCATTTGAATTGTAATTTTAATTGTCATTTGAATTTAAGTGTAATTTGAGTTTCAATTTACTGTAAATCGAGTTTGAATCAGATCTATTTCAGCCCAGTCAGATTGGCTGTAATCAGCCAGCCATATGTGATTTTAATTTTAAAATAAATTAAATCTATGACGTTATCCAGGTGTAGTGCATAGCGACAACCTATAAGTATCGCATATATGCTATAATTCGAAAGTGTCGTTCCAGAAAAAGACACTGAATCTACGGCACTTTTAGCGACAATCTGGAAGTGTCTTTTAACTCGCTAAAACGACACTATCTAACTATCTTAAAACGGCTGTTTTCCACTAGTGCAAGTCTCCGCACGACCTAGAACTGGTTAAACCACGATTTCCCACTTTCCCACTATTTCACTCGAGCAACCGTCACATTTACTGGACATCAATGTGTCTGCATTCTAGCAATATAAATAAGTTTCTGAATCCACGATTGAGGATAAGATTGGCCAAACAGACAACATCCATCGTCTAACCAAGAATCATCGTGTGAGCAACAATCTCTCTCAATTGAGCAGAATTTGAACTTATTCTTCATTTGCAGAAACCCAAAACACATTCACAATCTTTGATCACCATTGATCTCACATACTTCTCAGCTTCCCTCCTACAGATCAACCCTCTTCCCTCTTTGTGACCGAATTGACTCTGGAACGACCATTTCTTGGTTTAGGCCGGAGTCCTATAAATTGATCTCTCAAACTCAAAGCACTCCCGTGCAGTGCATCTGTTTGAGGTTAAGCAATTTGCTCGGTTGAGGGGTCTTGTCTGCACGGTCGTCTCTTCACTTTCCTAGAAAACCTGTAAATCGTTTTCCCCCATCAACAGATTGGCGACCACAGTGGGAGATTAATCTCTCGGTTGCAATCTTAATTCGTCAAAATGGTTGATCTTAGGTCAGGTTCAGTTACAAATCCTAACCCAAACGGTGCTAACACTAGCAACAATAATGGTGGTACTCCAGTCACTCTTCCCATTTCCAACAGCGGCGCTACTGATACTACCCCTAAAATCAACAATACCAGTGTCCATGCTGAAACCAACTTTGGTACAGGCAACAATCCTCTCTTCGGCCAAGCTCCTGAAGAAATTAGAGAAGATCCACCTATAATTGCCGATCTCATGAAGGTTCAGGAAAATCTTACCAAGAATCGGACAGACATGGAGGCAACACAAAAAGAGTTGTACACCTATCTCAAGGCTCTGACAGACAGTTGCCGTCTAAGCAAACTCAACTCCAACGCCAGTCAGACAAAGGAAGAGCTAAGGAAACATCCTCAACTGCTGATCCTGAAATCTCCTCAATCCACTTCGTGGAAGATGATGAAATCTGCAATGACCCACCAGCAAGGGAATAAGCAAGTTTTATCACTTGAGAAGATTTTGAGCGCTTTCTAGAGGATCGTGGAAAAGACAAGACATCATCTGTCCATCGTTACCAACCTCCATATCCTTCTACTATACAGAGAGTTCCTCTTCCGAAAGGTTATACTTCTCCAACATTCACACTTTATGATGAAACATGCAATACTCGAGAACATGTCTCCCGGTTCTAGGAATCATTGGGCGAGCATCAGTACAACCATATTTTTTGCTTGAAGGAGTTTTCAAAATCCTTAATCGGCAGAGCATACACATGGTATAACAACATCGCACTAGGAAACATCACTAGTTGGGGAGAATTGATCAATGCTTTCTGCAGAAAGTACTTCTTCGTTTCAGAACAGGTCACCCTCTCAGACCTGAGAAGAATGTTTCAGAGGAACAATGAACATCCCAATGATTATGTGAAAAGGTTCAGAGTCCAAGCTTTTTCATGATCTAAATGTCACTGAACAACAACTCGTAGACTTGTGCATCAATGCAATGACCCCGGTTCATAGAGATTTACTAGAAAATCTCTGATTCCAGACTTTCTCAGAACTTCATGAAGCAGCCAAACGATCAATGACTAATGCACCTTCTTTAATGGAAAGAGAAAATTCTGCAAAGGTCGGGGAACCTCGTAGCAGCCAACGCCTGGTCAACAATCAGTACGATCTCCAACCTTTAACAAACGTTGTTGCTGAAAAGAATGAAAGGAAAGACAAGACACAACATCAGAGCGCTTCTCCAACAACTCAGGCTCCTCTGAAGGCGCAAAGAAAAGATAACCAATCCTGAAATACACAAACCTCCACCCAGCATCAACGAACGGGGAAATAATCAGACAGACTCAAACTTCCCTCTTCTCATTGAAGAAGTGATCGAGTTACTGGAAGTCTGGGTGCAAGATGGTGAATCAAATTGTCGTCCATCAGGAGAGAGCCAACCGAAGAAGAAATGGAGAATCCCAGGTACTGTCGCCTTCATAGGTTCATCAATCATCCAAAAAGTAGCTGCAATATTTTGAAGCACATCTTCAAAGAGAAGGTTGAGCCATAATAGCTTCTTCTGGGGATTGAAGGAGTACATAAAACCCTCTCCCAATCAAGACCTTCACTCTCTCTGAACAACCTATCAAAAAGAAAGTTCAATCCTTGGTCGAACATATATGTGAATTACTCTATCTGTTGAAGGAATAAAGGAGAGACATGTTCACAGAACTGAATGACATCGTGTCAGCAAGTCCATTCCGGAAATACTTCCTGAGCCTCCAGCCACAGACAAAGAGATGTACAACTGGGGACTGCTTACCATAGTCAATCTCAAAAGAAACGAATTTGGGAGAACATTGATCGATGCTGGCACCTCTATCAACATTGTTCCTTGAAAACCCTCAGAGCGGCAGGCATCACTCAAGAAGAAGCTACTCATGCTCTCATTTCAATCAGATACCATGAAGGAACGCTCAGAGATGCTTATGGCTACATCACTCTCAAGGTGAAAATAGGTTCGACCTGGACAGAGACCAAGTTTCACATAATCAAGAAGATCCAAGATATGACACGATCCCCGGACGAGCGTGGATCCACGCTGAAAAGATGGCTACTGACAAAGCGTCTTTGGTTGTACATCTCTCCAATGAAGAAAGTTCTGATCCAGAAGATTTGGCAGACGTTCCATCATCATAATACTTGGAGGAATTTTGAACTTTGGCGAGGTTGAAACAAGAACATTCAAAAGTTTCTTAGACATTCATCAAGAGGTTCCGCTCTCAGGCAAGTCTCATTCCTCCCATGTCTATGTCATTTATTTCCTCACATGCTATCATAGCACGGGGACTCAATTCTGCTAGCAACTCTGCTATTGCAAGACGTTATGAATGGGTAGCTTCACCATATTAATATTTTACCAAGTGGTTAAATCTGACACCTCTCTGAATCGATCATCTCACTAAGACATTCATTACTGAGATGATGTCCAAGCATAGAAAAGAACACTTTGAGCGTTTCTCCATAGCCTTGCAGGAGTATCCATGTGTGCCACAAAATAAGAAAGCTATGATGTCTGCACAAGTGTTGAATCCCACTACTGCAATGAAAGGAATACTGAATCAACAGAAGATACTCGGGATCGAGACGGTCAAGCCTAAGACATTCGACACTTAAGAGGTGTGAGGCTTCAAGGATCAAGAAGATAAAGTTTGAAGCATTTAGGATTTTCTTAACTTATCCATTATTTTCAATTCCTCCTTGCATTAAGTAATTAAATCTATCAAACCAAAAGAAAATCCCTACAACTGTCAATCACCTACTTCTCCAAGGCCAACTGAAAGTCAAAAACCTCTCATCTCTGAGTGCTACATTCTTTAGAAGCCTTCAAAATGTACTCCCAATCAAAGAGTACACCTTCGATAATGGCGCCTCTGGCTTCAGCACAAATATCTCGATGATGACACACTGATTCAACACCAACATGATCAAAGTATAACTGAACTACAATCGTTAATTCTTCACTATCTCCATGACAAGACTTCTGAAGCAGATGGAACATCATTCTTCCATGGATGGCACAAACTCCTTCAACACATATGTTTTTCTGAATAGATGAACATTTCTGGCATGCACTTGGGGACTTGATCTTATTGGAAAGATCAATTCAGTATATTTGAATAAATGTTATCTACATAACAAGTTATTGCAACCTGATTCGATTCCATGAAACGTCATCAATGGAACCTCTTTGCATCACCTTGCACGGCCAAGAAACTTTTTCTCCTCACCGATCATATCCAGAATGAAGATCACTGCTGTTATCTACCGCAACAACGTCGACTCACTGACGAAGCCAGTTCATAGTAAAGTCATACCGTTCAGGAGAATTCGGGTTGAACTCCCAGTACACCTTCATCTTAGGGATTCTCAACCCACCAACTAGTTCATGAATGTACAGGCTCACTGGATGGAGGAGCAAAGACTATGTCGATAATCATGGTTCTAGCCTTTTTGGTCTCTAGAGCAACTCCGACCATAGTATCTACATCAACAAGGATATCTGGAGGAACTCCGTCCATGGTCTCAGCATCAACAAGAATGTATGGAGAAAATTCAATCTTGATCTCAGCATCAACAATGGTCTAAGGAGCAACATCCTCATGACAGGGCTTCATCAACTAACCATTCTCTGAAGTGTTACTCGATGAAGCGGACTTCTCCAAGCACTAATGATTCATATCAATATGTGTAGACATGAAAACATGTTCACATAAAAGTCTTCCCAAATCTTGCACGACGGGCGGGCACAAGCAAAAGTCTTCTACAAGATGTTCTCATCACTTCTACAAATGAGATACAACACACTTCAGGCCATGGGTTTACAAAAACGTACCAATGGGTGAGGAATGGGACAATGCTTCCTCAACGAAAGATGTTCGTCTATGTATCTTATACAACATACCAAAAGGGCACATCAATCGGACATACGAGCAGAAAGATATGGCTTCCACACTCATGTTTATGGAATCTGAAAATTTGAACGAGATTACAAGTTATGAATGTGCATGCGTCATTGACTGCCCTAGACATCTCCAAACTGAAGGATTCATTTTGCATATGATTCCTCGGTCTCTTATCTTCAAAATTTGGGGTCAAGCACCGAATTCCGACGTCGTATGAGGTTCCTACAGCTTCCAGAGCATACAACATGCAAGCAGCAAATCTTAGACATGATTCATAACCTCCATAGTTAATCGGTGTCCACCAGGTCTTTCCACTAAGTCATTCATCAAGGTACCTCCAACTTCGACCACATAGGTATTTATATCAATTTTTATTCCTGGGTCCTCTATCTGGGTCTTGCCAGAAGAAGGGAAAACGAAAAGGAGAGATTTAACAAAATACTGGGGACTGACGGTCTACTGATCATGGCGATCAGTTTCACAGTCCAAGACCCGTGGCACCGGACTCGCCTGTGCTAATCATTCATCATAAAAGTAATTTTACCACCGGGACATGCGGACATGGTCATTACATCATCCCCTCTTGAGAGCAACCTCAATTATGGTCCCGTGACCAGGGTTTCAGAAGTGATGTTTTTACGACTGACAGAAACAAAAAATGTTACTGCCATCACCAGGCTCATGTATCAACCAAGGGGTTCAGATTGCAAACTAATCAATGGCATTGAAATCCTTCATCAAGCGTTCAAGACACAAGCAAATGGTCTAAAGACACAACGGGGGCGTTTTATAACAAGCTCGTCTGAGACGATTTTACATTGTCCTTCACAAAGCAGCGATCTGGGAGAAATTGGTGAAGAATCTAGGGATGGGTCATATACCATGCTCTTCGTATGAATGTCCACTACAATATATCCAAAATTCACAGTAATTGGATGAACGAGCAAAACGATGTGGCCAAAACATCAAACAACATGACAGCTGAAAAGTTTCTGAAGACTTCCTGGAAGTTTATTGTTTCGTTGATTTCGACCACTAAACGTGCTGAAAACTCAAAAAGCTTCATTAATAAATCTAGGAAATTTCCTGAGCATCAAAAACCTTGTGTAGATCATAAAAAACGGACATCGTATGGAGATTCTACAGCATTTTCAATGAAGACCTGACTTCTGAATTTTCTGACGACGAATTATGACGAAATTATTCATTCATCCACATCTAAATCAGGAGCTACACCATCAACACAAGGCCGAACTTCATCTTCAGCCGGTAGTCTCACTTGCTGAAGTCGGCGGTGCTTCTGCTGATGAGATATGAGCTTTTCTTCTTCAGCTCTTTTCTTTTGTGATATTTTATCATGTCTTTGCATTCCCTTTGCATCTGCTAAGACCAAGAAGGCATATATCTTAGCACGAACCACTCTCAGATGATCAAGAGACATACCATGTATCATCTTTCCAACATCTTTGAGAGGTTGATTCACCTTGGCATGAACATCTGCAGAAGTCTTCATCTTTGACTTGATATTTCTGGAGCGTTCCCCGGAAGAGCCAGAAGGGTGGTTGTAACTTGAAGTCACCATTATCCGAGGAGAAAGACATGGAGTCATGGATATACCAATAACAAACACGCATCCAAAATGGTAACAATTCAACTCTTACCTGTTTACAATTTCACTAACAGTAATGAACTTAGCACAAAAGTTTCAAAAACTTGCTCGTTTCTTCAAACCTGCAAAGACGAGCAAAGTCCATTATTCAAAAATCATAAATTGATTTTCATAATACCGTGAACAACCCACGTGAATTTTTACTATGTGAACATCCACTGGTTTTTCAAAAATTGGACAGACGTCCATTCTACAATTATGAAAACTCACATACAAACATTATTTCACCATGTATAATTGTCTACTTTCAACAGTTGTTCAAAATCAAAACATTGATTTTATAATATATATATATATATATTTCTAACGTGAAACTCACGTAAATTTGAAAGAAAAATATATATATATTTTTGCTCCCTCGCGCGAGCATCCGCCTTTGAAACGAGAGTATATTTTCAAAAATTTGTGAAAGCTCCCATATCGAAAATATTTGCTAAGACAAGGAATATTGATTCAACTATCAATTTTCCGTGATTTATCAAATGAGCAATATTTGCTCAGATAAGGAATATTTATTCAACTATCAATATTCAAAAATTCATTAGACGAGCAATATTTGCTCGGACGAGCAATATTTGCTCAGGCTATCAATATTCATCATATTGATTCAATCATCAACACACATTCGAGAACTATACATATGTCCCAACAGACATGTTCAATCCATGAATCATAGAGCATTTGGCAATCATGCTCGACTAAACAATACTTAGACTCATCGTCTAATCAAGTCAACAACCGACTAATTAAATACACGTCTTCCTTGTAGACTCCACAAATCATGAGACATCAATTATGTCACATGGGGGGATATTAATTAGGGTTTTGGTCTGGCGGCCTATGGCACGTGTGTTCATCCATGATGAGAAATGTGAGTAAGTCGTGCAAGCAGTTGAGGGAGTTAGTAAAGTAGTGGGTGGACAATCAACCAAGTCTCCACATGATCTGGAACTGGTTAAACCACGATTTCCCACTTTCACACTCTTTCACTCGAGCAACCGTCACACTTACTGGAGATAAATGTGTCTACATTCTAGTAATATAAATAAGTTTTTGAATCCACGATTGAGGACAAGATTGGTCAAACAGACAACATCCATCGTCTAACCAAGAATCATCGTGTGAGCAACAATCTCTCTCAATTGAGCAGAATTCGAACTTATTATTCATTTGCAGAAACCCACAACACATTCACAATCTTTGATCACCATTGATCTTACACAATTCTCAGCTTCCCTCCTACGGGTCAACCCTCTTCCCTCTTTGTGACCGAATTGACTCTGGAACGACAATTTCTTGGTTTAGGTCGGAGTCCTACAAATTGATCTGTCGAACTCAAAGCACTCATGTACAGTGCATCTGTTTGAGGTTAAGCAATTTTCTTTGTTGAAGAGTCTTGTCCGCACGGTCGTCTCTTCACTTTCCTAGAAAACCAGTAAATCGTTTTTCCCATCAATACCTGGTAAGTAAAGTGTTGGGTTGAAGGAGAGAGGAGCAGCTGAGCAATAATTTGTTGAGCTTTTGTATCTTGTGCATAGCTGGAGATGACTTCTTGCATCCACAGAGGCTTTGTAAGAGTGAGAGTGAGTAATTTAGCTTCAGGATGAGGTCTTCTTGATAGTGCATCAGCAACTGTGTTCTCCACCGCTTTCTTGTATTGAATATCATAGTCAAACCCCGGTAATTTCATGAACCATTTCTGTTAAAGTCCAGTATTGATTTTATGCTCTAAAAAGTATTTGATGCTCTCATGATCATCTTGATGGTAAAGTGGTGGCCTTGCAAATAATGTTTCCACTTAGTAACAGCTGAACCAACTGCAATTAATTCTTTTTCATATGTGGATAAACCTCTTGCTCTAGGTCCCAAGGGCTTGCTGAAGAAGGAAATTTGCCTGCCCTCCTGCATTAAGACAGCTCCAATGCCAATAACACAAGCATCTGTCTCCAAGACAAATGGTTTTGAAAAGTCTGGTAAAGCTAGTACTGGAGTTGTAGTCATTTCTGTCTTGAGTACATTGAAAGCCTGTGTAGCACTGTCATTCCAACAAAATGAATCTTTCTTAAGTAAATCAGTTAGGGGCTTACTAATCAACCCATAGTGCCTGAAAAAAATTTCTGTAATATCCTATAAGGCCCAAAAACCCTCTCAGTTCTTTGATATTTGTTGGAAGAGGCCAACTAGTCATGCCAGAAACCTTAGCTGGGTCATCCACCACACCTTGTGCAGTAATGATATGAACCAAATACTCCAGTTCAGACTGAGAAAAGCAGCATTTAGAGAGTTTAGCAAACAATTGGTGCTGTCTCAAAAGAGAAAAAGTGATTTGTAAATGTTTGGCATGAGTTTCTAAATCAGGACTATAAACAAGAATATCATCAAAGAAGACTAAGATGAATTTTCTCATATAAGGTTGGAAGATGTCATTCATTAATGCTTGAAAGGTGGCAGGGCATTAGTTAGGCCAGTAGGCATAACAATGAACTCATAATGGCCCTGGTGGGTTCTGAAAGCTGTTTTGTAAATGTCCTGCATTGTAATCCCGATTTGGTGATAGCTAGCCCTTAAATCAATTCTAGTAAACACACAAGATCCATGTAATTCATCTAAAATTTCATCAATCACAGGGATAGGAAACTTATCTTTGATAGTGATGATGTTGAGTTTCCTATAATCCACACAAAATCACCAACTGTTATCCTTTTTCTTAACCAAAATAATTGGAAAAGCAAAGGGACTATGACTAGTTTGAATGATGCGACCTTGTAACATTTCCCTTACCAACTGTTCAATGACAGATTTCTGCACATAAGGGCACTTGTATGGCCTTTGGTTTATTGGGGTGGAATTGGGTTGAAGAGGAATAGAGTGATCCATAGATCTGTGAGGTGGGAGCTGAGTAGGTTCAGAAAAAACATCTTGAAAGTCATGAAGAATCTCAGAGATGATAGGAGGAAGAGGTGTGGATGGGGGGTGGGAGTGATAGAGAATAAATGAGCAAAAATGCCATGAGAATTAGTCTTGAAAAAATCTTTTACTCCTTTAGGTCCAATCTTCCTCAATGAAGGTTGTTGATGAGATCCAACCAGTGTGATTTCCTACCCTTTGTAAGTAAATGTTATACTTAAGGTAGAAAGATTAAAAATAATATCACCCAATCCCCTGAGCCAATCTACTCCAAGAACTATGTCACAGCCACCAAGTGCAAGTAGTCTCAAATTGCCAGTAAAAGAATGATTCTGCATTGTCCAATGAAGGGAGGTGCAAATTCCAGTACTTATAGTCTTTTCACCATTAGAAACAGTAACTGACATGTTGGTAGTTGGAGTAATAGAACAACCAAGAGAAGCTAAATCACAATCAATAAAACTGTTAGTACTGCCAGTATCAATGAGGAAAGAGATTGCATGATGATTAATAAAACCTGGAATTCTAATAGTGTCTCCAATGGCATGACCAATAAGAGCATGAAGAGAAATTTCCATGTCACTCTCCACTGTTGGAGGGTTCACAATATCAGTGACGGCTTCTTCTTGTTCACAAGTCTTCGCCTCAGCTTCTGTGGCCACCATTAAGTATAACAGTTGTTTCTTACAAAAATGGCTTGGCCTATAAACCTCATCACCATTGAAGCAAAGCCCTTGAGTCTTGCGTTTTTGCATTTTCTCAGGAGTTAGTCTTCTAATAGGGAGTGGTGTAGGACTAGAAGGCTGAGGGTTTGTTGGTGGTAATAGGAGCAAGGGTGGGAGGGAGACAGTTTTAGGAGAGAAATTTTGTTGGCTAGACTATCTGGTGGTAGAATTTTTTTTATTGGTAGGCCTGACAGTTTTTTGTTGATTATTGAGAGTTTGTTCTTGCATCCTAGCAAGTGAAAATGCTTGCATTAATATAGTAGGATGAAACATACTAACAGAATATTTGATATCATCTTTAATCCACCAATGAAACTCATCACAAAATAGTGTTCATTCAGCATAGGGTAATGGCGAAATAAAAGCCCCTTTAAGTTCTCAAACTGCTCAAAATAATCATCGACAGTAGTGGTTTGATATAACTTACTGAATATTCCTAGGATGTTGTCATTTGTAGGATTTTCGAACCTAATACAAGCATGCTCAGCTAGTTCAAACCAGGAAGTAATAGATCTAGTAGACTGCAAATTTGTTAACCACTTATCTGCCTTTCCCTCCATGTGCATAGCCGCCATAGTAACCTTATGGTGTTCATCTCTAATGTTGTTGAGCAAGAAATACCGGTCACACTTTTGAATCCAGCTTTTATGGTTCTCACCATCAAACCTTGGGAAATCCAGCTTTGGCAAACGTTGAACGTTGTTGGACTCACGACCCCCCTGTTGATAATTGAATAATAACCCACCTTGGTGAAAGGAGTTTGAGTGAGATTCTCCCCCTGAATCTCTTTGTTCTTCATGTCTCTTGCCTGTAAACTCTCCATGTACTTGACGAAATCCTCCTTGGATATCATAGATTCCTTAATCCCTTTGTTTTGCGCAGCGAGTTCATTGTATTGTGAAGAGAGATCATCAATTTGTTTAGTGAATTTTTCTTAAAATTTATAAAGATCTTCATTCACTTCTTTAATGGTGGGATGATTTGCTCCACCCATTGTAAGGATAGAATGGCTCTGATGCCAATTGTTGTGTTTCCACAACAAATTAACACACAGATTTATAATAACAGAGAAATCTGATTCAAAGAATCAACCCAAGAGGAAGAAGGGAAAACTAATTTATTGTTTATTCATTCATCGCTGCCACTACGGAATTCTTACACATTTATTGCCTGAACCTTATCCCAAAGGTATAACCGGTACATGACAGGTGCACATATCCTAACGGCTAAAACCAAAGTTATTCTCCACTCACTTTGACTAGAACACCCACAGATAATACTACAGGCAGACTCTAACGAAAATAAAAGAATGGGGCAGACATGTGACTCAGACATATGATAGGCCCCTAATTAGTTTCCAGGGCCCCCAATTAAACGAGTATAAAAAAGCATTAAATGTTATCAAAAATTGTGTTGATGATGAAGTTGTTGGGCCAAGTACACAACAAAAAGAAGAGGTTCCTATTTTTGATGTGCTTGAAGGGTTCTTAAAAATTATTTAAGAAGACAGTGTAGCAGAGGATGAGCCTAGTCAGGAGCTAACCTAAGAACACAGTATAGTATTTCCAACTAAAAAGCCTAGTCAGTAGCCGTCGAAGCAACATTCAGAGATGCCTAGTCATGAACTTTTTCCAAATGAAGAGCCAACTCATATACCAACTGATCAGCATAGTCAGCAAACTACACCTACCAAAAATATGTCAACACCTAAGAAGACTCTTGCATGCATCAAAGAAACCTTCATCTGTACGCAAGTAGATGCAGGTTAAAGAACATTATGTTCAATTAGATGAAGACCATGAAACACTTGAAGATATTTTAGTCGAAAAAGAAATTTATGTGTACTACATGAGAGTACAAACTTGGATAAGCATAACATACATGATTTTCCAATAGAGGATGATTATCATAGTGGTGTTGATGGTGGATTTTTACAAAGGGTAAAATCATAAAATCCTAATTTTACATATTTCTGACCTAGCTTCAGACGCGTATGTAAAATTCATATTTTAGGATTCAGACGTGAAAGCTCATGTCACGATCTTTGACTGAGCGTACAACCTCTCAGAGCACACATGAATATGTAGTCATTAAAATCTCTAAACTGAGATTTCAACATATTTCATCAACTGAGAAATTTCAGTATACACTTCTATATATAATCATAAAATGATTGGACGGCTCCTAGACAGGTTGCTGCTAGTATAAAGTGATAACGTCTTCAAGATGTCGCAATGTTCCCTGACTATATAGAATACATATGTATAGAATCTTAATGATTGGAAGGCTCTTAGATGGTTTGACTACTAGTATAGAGCAAGAACGTCTTAAGGATGTCACAACGTTCCTTGACTATAAATAATAAAATTCAGAGCGAGTATGATGCTTCTACTATCTCATACGTACCTCGACTCTCGAATAAATATAACACTCCTAGACAGATTGCTTGCTAGTATAGAGTCATTCATTGATTAAGTCTAGCGCAATATTCATCAATTGATTTCCTAGAAAATAATATTTTTTTATCATAATATCTCAATACTCCGTTTCATGGCTTTTCTCAGATGAATTCCATGGATTAGTAATAAATATTCAATTTTCGGGCATTTGGGCCACCACCGAGTAAGCCTCGAGAAAATGATGCGAGTGTACTTATCAATAATGCACGAACGAGCACCCAAAATATGGACGAACGAGGAAGTATGGAGACCTATGCAAAATAGGAAAGGAAAATAAAATAAAAATAAAAGAATTAAGAGGCGTGGACGGAACCGGGCCCACCGTCCGGCCGTCCATGCCGCCGTGGCCGGTCCCATGCCTCTCCATCTTTTCTTTTAACCTCATTTTATTATTTTCCTCATCTCTCGAAAATCTTTTGTTTGAGAAAACTTCCTCGTTTGAACAAAACTCTTAGTTTTCCAAATTTCTCCACACAAGATGAAAAATAATAATGAAAAATAGGGAAGAGTGTCACGGAACCGGGCCCACCGACTGGCCATCCATGCCACGGCCTTGGACGGTTCCACGCCTCTCCAATTCTTATTGATTCTCTCATCTCATGAAACTTCCTCGTTTGAGCAAACTTTTGGTTTCCATTTTCTCCAATATTGCTCAAATCTCCAAAAAAAACCAAAAAGTCAAATGGTCCCATGACCGTCCGGGCTTCTCACGGAAAATATTAAAATATCATTATTCTTAAAATTTTGAACGTACGAGCAAAGTCATACTTGCTCATTCGTGCAAAATTGAGAGTTTCAGTTAAGATCAAACTCTACTGAAAATCGCTCAAACGACCAACAAAATACCTGAAACTTTCAGGAATGGACTGTGAGGGACATGGTGGCCGTGCACCACCATGACCGGACCTGGCCGTTCCCATGTCTCTCCATTATTATTTTAAATAATAATAATTCATATTTTTCAGGATTCTCCAATAATGAATCCTGGTTCAGGGACATTTCTCTGCATGCTCGGACGTCCATCCACCATCAATGGTCGGTTCTCATTCCCATTGATTGGTCGATACTTTTTCACCCATATTGGACAATTCTCCAACTCCAGGATCAATAGTTCTTCAAAATTAGGGTTTCGAATTTACGATCATTCAATAAACATTGATAACTTTTATATTGATCCAACAATCAATATTTTAATTTATATTTAATGTTCGGTCATTCTACCAACATTTTTGCTCGATTGAGAAACATGGTTCAGACGGCCGACCATCGAATCCAATACTCTGATTCCTACTTTGTCATTCGACAATTCATGACATATTAGGTCAGGAATGAGCATTCTACATAATTCAACAATATCTAATTTCCTGTCAAATACTCGACATATCGGAATAGGTACATGATAGAGTAATCTCATCGGACGCGCGTCAATGCAAATTATCAGAACGTCATTATTACCTCAACTGGTAAAATGATATATCACAATTTATCAAGACTCAACGTCTGTGCATTACTCTGTCTCAACAGACATCTCACGTTCAACTTCGAGTCTCAGAGCATATCACATTCGTCCATTATGCTCGACTCACCAAGGCTAAGACTCATGTCTAGTCAAGTCAACAATTGACCAATTAAATACACGTCTGTCGTGCAGACTCCAAATTCATGAGACATCAATCGTGTCATATGGGGGGATATTCACTAGGGTTTTGGTCTGGCGGACTACAACACGTGTATACACGCACGATGAGAAATGCGAGTAAGTCTTGCAAACAGTTTAATGGGTTAGCAAAGTAGTGGATGGACAATCAACCAAGTCTCACGCACGATGAGGAACTGGTTCAAACACGATTTCCATTTCTCCACTCTTCCACTCCTCTGCAACCGTCACACTTACTGGGATCAATGTGTCTATTACTCTTGCAATATAAATAGGTTTCTCAATTCACGATTGAACAACAAAAATTCTCATCTTAACAGGAATTCTCAATAGAACAGAATTCAATCGATCAGAACTTATCTTATTTGAACTCAACAGTTCACAGAAAACTTGCAAAAGTCTACAACATATCCACAATCCTTGATCATCATTGATCTCACACACTTCTCAGCTTCCCTCCTACAGATCGACCCTTATCCCTCTTTGTGACCGAATTGACTCTTGAATATCCATTGTCTTGGTTTAGGATGAAGTCTTAGAAATTGATCTCTCGAACTCAAAGTACTCCCATGCAGTGCATCTGTTTGCTAATGGTTTAGATAATTTGCTCGGTCGAGGAATCGCTCGTTTTTCCATTTTTCCTCAAAAACCAACAAATCGTTTTCACCCATCAATAGATTGGCGACCAAAGTTGGAGAATAATCTCTCGGTTTCAATCCCAATTCGTCCAAAGATGGTTGATCTTAGGTCAGGCCAAGTTATAAATCTTAACCCTAACTCAAAAATTGCTAGCACTAGCAACAGTGGTGGTACTCCAGTCACTCTTCCCATTTCCAACAGCGATGCTACTGATACCACCCCTCAAACTAACAATACCGATGTCCATGCTGAATCTAACATCGGTACAGGCAACAATCCTCTCTTCGGCCGAGCTCCTGAGGAAATCAGAGAAAATTCACCTACCATAGTTGATCTCAGGAAGGTTCAGGAAGTTCTCGCCAAAAATCATACAAACATGGCTGCAACACAGAAAGTGTTATGCGTTTATCTCAAGACTCTCACAGACAAGTTTTCACCTGAACAAGCTCAGCCTCAACCTCAGTCAAAAAAAGGAAAGGCTTAGGAAATGTCCTCAAACACTAATCCTGGAATCTTCCCAATCCATATTCTGGAAGATGATAAAGTCCACAATGCTGCTGATAACCCACCAGCAAAGGAACCATCAAGTTTCATCACTCATAAAGATTTGAAGCGCTTTTTGGAGGATCGTGGGAAAGACAAGACACTATTTTTCCATCGTCACCAACCTCCATACCCTTCTGCTACACAGAGAATTCCTCTTCCAAAAGGTTATACTTCTCCAGCGTTCACGCTTTATGATGGAACATGCAATGCTCGAGAACCATGGAATCATTAGCCGAACATGAGTACAACCATGTTGTCCATCTGAAGGAATATTCAACGTCTCTGACAGGCAGAGCATACACCTGGTACAATAACATCGCGTCAGGAAGCATCGCTAGTTAGGGAGAAATGATTAATGCTTTCTACCGAAAATACTTCTTCGTTTCGGAACTGATCTAGGAAGGATGTTTCAGAAGAACAATGAACATCCAAACAATTATGTGAAAAAGTTAAGAGTCCAAGCTTTGGATTGTCATGATCCAAATGTCACTGAACAACAACTTGTAGACTTGTGCATCAATGGAATGATCCTAGTCTACATAGCTTTACTGGAAAATCTTCGATTCCATACTTTCTCATAAGTTCATGAAGCATCCAAATGATCGGCAACTACTGCACCCGCCTTATTGGAAAGAGCAAAGACTACAAAAATCGAGGAACCACGGGAGACTCAAGGCAACAGCAGGTGCCTGATCAATAAGAATTACAACCTCCAACCTTTCACGAATGTTATTGCTGAAGGGAGCCAAAAGAAATCCGATACACAATAGCATAAGAACGCTTCTCCAACATCCTAGGTTTCTCCAAAAGCGTTAAGGAAGGATAATCAAACTCGAAATGCACAAGCCCCAACCCAGCGTCAACAAACAGGTAAATGATCAGACACACTCAAACTTCCCTATTCACATTGAAGAAGTGATTAAGTTACTGGAAGTATGGATTCAATATAGTGCAATCAAATTGCCATTCATCAGGAAAGAGACAACTAAATAAGAAATGGAGAATCCCAGGTACTGTCGCCTTCATAGGTTCATCAATCATCCAACAAGTGACTGCAATGTTTTGAAGTATCTTCAAAGAGAAGTTTGAGTCAGGAGAGCTTCAACGAAGGACTGAAGGAGTGCACAGGGACCCTCTCCCAATCAGGACACCACTGTCTCCGAGCAACCTGTCAACGAAGCAGTTCAATCCTTGGTGGAGTATATGTGTGAATTGCTATATATGTCAAAGATGCAAAGGAAGGATCTGTTCACATCTCTTAATCATATCGTGTCAGGAATACGTTTGTCCATCCCAAAAATACCCCCAAGCCTCCAGCAACTGACAAGATGTACGACTAGGGACTGCTTACCATAGTGCATCTCAAAGAAAATGAATTCGGAAGAACGTTGATCGATGCTGGCACCGCCATCAACATCATTCCACTGAAAACCCTCAGAGCAGCATTCATCACTCGAAAAAAAACTACTCATGCTCTCATCTCAATCAGAGACCATGAAGTAGCACTCAGGGATGCTTATGGTTACATCAACCTTAAGATGAGGATAGGTTCAATCTAGGCAGAAAGAAAGTTTTACATAATCAGGATCCAGAATATGACATGATCCTCGGACGAACATGGTTACATGCTGACAAGGTGACCACTGAACCTCCCGTTGCACATATCTCCGATGAAGAAAATCCTGACCCGAATGACTTGGTGGACGCTCCATCATCATGGCACTTGGAGGAACTTTGAACTCTGATAGGGCTGAAACAAGAACCTGGATGCTCTCTTAGCATGGGGACTCTATTCTGTTAGCAACTCTGCTGTTGCAAGACGCTCGAATGGGTGGCTTCACCACTATAATATTTTACCAAGTGACTGAGTCCGACTCCTCTCCAAATTGAGCACCACACTGGGATGATCATTACCGAGATTATGTCCAAACATGGAAAAAAAACACCTTGGGTATTTCCCCATAACCTTGCAGGAGTGTCCGTATGTGCCACAAAATCGGAAAGCTCTGATGTTTTCACAAGTGTGGAATCCCGCTACTGCAATGAAAGAAAGAGCCTAAATAACAAAAGATATTCAGGGCCAAGATGATCAAGCCTAAGACATTCGACGTTTAAGGGATGTGATTCTTTGACGCTCAAAGGACAACCGAAATGCAAAAACCTCTAATCCCTCAGTGTTATATTCTCCATAAGCCATCAAATTATACTCCCAATCAAAGAGTACACCTTCAGTAATGACGCCTCTAGCTTCAGCACGAATATCTCGACAATGACACACTGATTCAACACCAAGACGATCAAAGTGTAACTGAACTACAATCGAAAAGTTTTCACTACCCCATGACAAGACTTCTGAAGAAGATGCAACATCATTCATCCATGGATGACAAAAAATCCTTCAGCATATATATTTTTACTAAGTCATTGAAGACCTCTGGGATGCGCTTAGAGACTTGATCTTGTTGGAAAGATCAATTCAAAGCTATTTCAATAAATGTGATCCACATAACAAGTCATTGCAACCTGATGTGATGCCATGAAACGTCCTCAACGGAACCTCTCTATATCACAAACCTTGCACATCTGAGGAACTTATTCTCTTCACTGATCACATACAAAATGGAGACTGATGTTGTTATCTGCTGCAATAATGTCAATTCCCTGACAAAGCCACTTCTCAGTAAAGTCATAATGTTCAAGAGCACTCGGGTTGAACTCCCCGTATACTTTCATCTTAGGAATGCTCAACCCACCAACTAGTTCGTGAATGTAAAGGTTTATTGGATGGAGGATCAAATACTATGTCGATAATCATGGTCCTAGCTTTTCTGGTCTCTCGAGCAACTCCTGTCATGGTATCAACATCAACAAGGGTCTCAGCATCAGCAAAGATCTCTGGAACTAAATCAGTCGTGATCTCAGCATCTACAACGGTCTTACGAGCAACATCCTCATGACCGGCTTCATCAACTGTCCATTCTCTACATCCTAAGTCTAGAAGTGTTGCTCGATGGATCAGACTTCTCCAAGCACAATGATTCATATCAATACGTGAATACATGAAAACATGTTAACATAAAACTCTTTTTAAATCTTCCACGACGGACAGGCACAAGCCAAAGTCTTCTATAAGATGTTCTCGTGACCTCTACAAATGAGATACAACACACTTCAGGCCATTGATTCAGAAAAACGTACCAATGGGTGAGGAATCAGACAATTCTTACTTAATGAAAGATGTCCGTCTATGTCTCTTCTACAACATACCAAAAGGGCGCATCAATCGGACATACGAGCTGAGAGATACGGCCTCTAAACTTAGGTCTATGGAATCTGAATATTTGCACGGGATTACAAGTTATGAATATGCACGCGTCATATACAAACCTAGACATCTCCAAATTGAATGATTCTTTTTGCATATGATGCCTCAGTCTCTTAGCTTTGAAAGTTGGGGTCAAACATCGAATTATGACATCGTGTGAAGTTTCAACAGCTTCCGGAGTGGACGACGTGCAAGCAGAAATTTCTAGACGGGATTCATAACACTCATAGTTGTTCGTCGTCTACCTAGGTATTTCAAAAAGTCCTTAAACCTCGATATTTCCACCTTTCTATAAATAGGAAAGAATAAAGAGAAGGAACGAAGAGAAAATCCCACCGATACTGGAGACTGACAGTCTGCCACCGTGATACTACACGTCTCTCCATGACGGCTCCAGAAGTTTCGAAGACGCAAGCAAATGGATGTTTTTGCAGCAAGCTCATCTGACGAAATTTTGCATTGTCCTGCGCAAAACGGCAACTTGGAGCAATTGATGAAGAATCTAAGGATAAGTCATTCCTCCATATGGATGTCCACTACAACATATCCAAAATTCACAGTAATTGGATGAACAAGCTAAATTTTTTTGAAGAAAAATCGTGATCTTTCATGCATATGGGCGTTCGTATAATTCATTCAATCAGAGGCAAAGAGACAAGCAAGGTTTCTGATATTCATGAAGAAAAAAATACTGAAATAGTCAAAGCAACATCTATACCTACAAAAATCAAAAGATGTTCAACTACTACAATGATTGATCGTCAGATTCGTCATCATCTTCACGATCAGAATCTTCTTCAAGTTCTTCTTCAGAATCATATTTAGAGTTTTCCTCAGAAATCTTTTCAGATAGTCTTCAGGGTCATCATAAGTTGCGTCCAAATAGTCGTCCTCATCACATTCAGCTTGGAAATCGACTTTGACCAATTGTTCAACCCTCATACCAGGTGGATATGGCTCAACTCTGCATCCAACGGGTTCCCAGACAGATTCAACCTCATCCGCGTCAGAATCAAGAGCTACATCGTCGGCGCGAGGTTGAACATCATCTTCATCTGCTAGTCTCACTTGTTGAAGTCAACGGCGTTTTTGTTGATAAGCATTGATATTTTCATCTTTAGGCTTCTTCATCTAGGATATTTCAACGTCTTTGCTTTTCTTCCGCATCCACTAAAGTCAAGAAAGCATAAGTTCTATCACGGACTATTCTCATATGATCGAGAGGCTACCACGAATCAATTCTCTCGCCTTGCTGAAGGGACGATCCACCTTAGCATGAACATCTGCAAAAGTCCTCATCTTTGGTTTTGTATTTCCAAATTGTTTTCTAGAAGAAGCAGAGACACGGTTATAATCAGGATCCTCCATTATCTGTTACGAAAAGTGTGGAGTCAAAATACGTTGGCAACAATACGCGCTAAAACGGTAACAATCCAACTCTTATCTGTTTACAATTTCACTAAAAGTTAGTGATTATAGCACGAGAGTTGATGCTTCAAGGACTTGCTCATTTCTTCGAAACACTTGCAAAAACGATCAAAGTTCATTACTCAAAATCAAAACTTGATTTTAAAAAAAAAATACGAACGAGCGTCCACTTTTTCAAAAATGGACAAACGTCCAAGAATTTCTTAAAGCTCACATGTTAATTTTTTTTCCATGAAAGCTTTCATAGGAAAAAAATTTACCATCATTGGACGCATGTCCATTCATTCAAATAAAAAAAAAACTCTTATGCTACGGAAAATCGTTCGTTTCTCAAAATCGGACAGATGTCCATTATTAAAGAAATTTTTGTGAAAGCTCACATGTAGAACAAAAAAAATATCTTTTTTTACTGGACACACGTCCATCTTCAAAAAAAAAACAAAAAAAAAAACTTACCTACCGGGGTTGGCCGGAATTCGGCCGGACGACAACGATGCCGGTCGGAGGCGGGTGAAGCTTCGACAAAGTCTCGTGCTGCTCGTACGAGGGAGGATGAATAGACAAAGATTCCCTTTTCTTGGGTTGCAGGCCCGCAAGTGCTAAAACCATCAAATTAGATGTTCCACTACCCAAATCAGTGGTGCCTCACCAATTTACGCTCTCCAGACGATGCTCTATCATACTACCAGGATCTTCATTCAGGCATTTGCTCGTACGTGACATCATTGGAGAAAATCGAGAATCCTGGTAACATCTTTTACGACTAAGTTCAATTACTTATTTCATTTACAATTAGAAAAAATCACCATCCAGTGCTTACTGCGGAACATGACCGTCCCTCATTAAGCAGGGCACTTAATGTTGATGGTGGATTTTTGACAAAGGGTAAAATTGTAAAATCCTAATTTTGCATATTTCTGACCTAGATTCAAACGCATATGTGAAATTCATATTTTAGGATTCAGACGTGAAAGCTCATGTCACGATCTCTGACTGAGCGTACAACCTCTCAGAGCACATATAAATATACAGTCATTAAAATTTCTCAACTGAGATTTCAGCATGTTTCATCAACTGAGAAATTTCAGTATTTACTTCTATATAGAATCGAAAAATGATTGGACGGCTCCAAGACGGATTGCCTGCTATTATAGAGAGATAACGTCTTCAGGATGTCGCAATGTTCCCTGACTATATAGAATACATATGTATAGAATCTTAATGATTGGACGGCTCCTAGACGGATTGCCTACTAGAATAGAGCGATAATGTCTTCAGGATGTCGCAATGTTCCCTGACTGTATATAATACATATGTATAGAACCTAGATGGATTGACCACTAGTATAGAGCAAGAACGTCTTCAGGATGTCGCAACGTTCCCTGACTATAAAGAATAAACATTCAGAGAAGGTATGATGCTTCTACTATCTCATACCTCGACTCTCGAATAAATATAACGCTCCTAGACAGATTTCCTGCCAGTATAGAGCCATTCATTGATTAATTCTAGAGCAATATTCATCAATTGAATTCCTAGAAAATAATCTATTTTTATCATAATATCTCATTACTCCGTTTTATGGCTTTTCTCAGATGAATTCCATGGATTAGTAATAGATATTCACTTTTCGGGCATTTGGGCCACCACCGAGTAAGCCCCGAGAAAATGGTGCGAGTGTACTTATCAGTAATGCACGAACGAGTACCCAAAATATGGACGAACAAGGAAGTATGGAGACCTATGCAAAATAGGAAAGGAAAATAAAATAAAATAAAAAGAATTAACAGGGAAGCACGAGACCGGGCCCATCGGCCGGCCGGCCATGCCGCCGTGGACGGTCCCACGCCTCTCCATCTTTTCTTTTAACCTTATTTTATTATTTTCCTCATCTCTTGAAACTCCCTTGTCTGAGCAAACTTCCTCGTTTTAGCAAAACTCCTAGTTTTTCATATTTCTCCACACAAGTTGAAAAATAATAATAAAAAATAAGGAAGAGCGTCACGGGACCGGGACCGGGACCCATGCGCCGTCCTGCCATGCCAGCGCCGTGGCCGGTCCCACGCCTCTCCAATTCCTTATTTTATTATAATTGCTTCTCTCATCTCATGAAACTACCTTGCTTGAGCATACTTTTGGTTTCCATATTTTTCTAATATTGCTCAAATCTCCAACAAAAAAAAAGTCAAATGGTCCCACGACCGTCCGGGCTTCTCACGAAAAATATTAAAATATCATTATTTTAATATTCTTAAATTTTTTGACGTACGAGCAAAGTCCTATATGCTTATTTGTGCAAAATTTAGAGTTTCAGTCAAGATCAAACTCTTATGAAAATCGCTCAAACGACCAAGACTCTTGAAACTTTCAGGAATGGACGTGTGAGGGACATGGTGGCAGTGTACCATCCACCATTATTATTTTAAATAATAATAATTCATATTTTTCAGGATTCTCCAATAATGAATCCTGGTTCAGGGACATTTCTCCGCACGCTCGGACGTCCATCCACCATCAATGGCCGACTCTCATACCCATTGATTGGTCGATATTTCTTCACCCATATTGGATAATTCTCCAACTCCAAGATCCAGAGTTCTCCAAAATTTGGGTTTCGAATTTATGATAATTCAATAAACATTGATAACTTTTATATTGATCCAGCAATCAATATTTTAATTTATATTTAATGTTCGGTCCTGCTACCAACATTTTTGCTTGATTAAGCAACATGTATCGGACGACCGACCATCAAATCCAATACTATGATTCCTACTTTGTCATTCGACAATTCATGACATATTAGGTCAGGAATAAACATTTTGAATAATTCAACAATATCTGATTTCCTATCAAATACTTGACATATCAGAATAGGTCCATGATCGAGCAATCTCATCGGACGCGCGTTAATCCAAATTATCAGAACATCATTATTACCTCAACTGGTAAAATGATATATCACAATTCATCAAGACTCAACGTCGGCGCATTACTCTGTCTTAACAGACATCTCACGTTCAACTTCGAGTCTCAGAGCATATCATATTCGTCCATTATGCTCGACTCACCAAGGCTAAGACTCATGTCTAGTAAAGTCAACAATTGACCAACTAAATACATGTCTTCCATGCAGACTCTACATTCATGAGACATCAATCATGTCACATGGGGGGATATTCACTAGGGTTTTGGTATGGCGGCCTACAACACGTGTGTACACCCACGATGAGAAATGTGAGTAAGTCGTGCAAGCAGTTGAAGGGGTTAGTAAAGTAGTTGATGGACAATCAACCAAGTCTCCCACATGATGAGGAATTGGTTCAAACATGATTTCCATTTATGCACTCTTCTACTCCTCTGTAACCGTCACACTTACTGGGATCAATATGTCTACTATTGTAATATAAATAGGTTTCTCGATCCACGATTGAACAACAAGAATTCTCATCTGAATATGAATTCTCAACAGAACAAAATTCAATCGATCAGATTTATCTTATTCGAACTCAACAGTTCACAGAAAACTTGCAGAAGTCTACAACACATCTACAATCCTTGATCATCATTGATCTCACACACTTCTCAGCTTCCCTCCTACAGATCGACCCTCATCCCTCTTTGTGACCGAATTGACTCTGGAACGGCCATTGTCTTGGTATATGCCGGAGTCTTACAGATTGATCTCTCGAACTCAAAGCACTCATTTGCAGTGCATCTGTTTGCTAAAGGTTTAGACAATTTGCTCAGTCGAGGAATCGCTCGTTTGTCCACTTTTCCTCAAAAACCAGCAAATCGTTTTCACCTATCAACAAGTGGAAATTCATCATGCTCTGAGGATGAAGAAAATTATGGAGAAGAACCTGATACAGACTTTGATGAGGAAGGAGGAGACATTGAGAGGTATCAGGAATATAAAACAGATCACAACAAATATGATTACATGTGTGCAGATATAAAGAGTGAGGAAGTCAAGGAATGAACTTGTGATACAGATGAAACTGATATTGGTACGACATATCCAACAATATCTCAATACAGATTGTTTGTAATTAGGTTTTGCATTGCCAATGGCTTTAAAGTGGTAAAGACCAAAGGTCACCGAACCAGATTAAGGTACAAGTGTAGAGGCCCAAATTGCCCATTCAGACTGTTAACAGGTAAAGCCAGACTTCAACCACTTGTCTTATCTTATATTTTACTAAGCTTTTATACATTTTGGTTTTTTTTTTTTAAATACTGGCAAAGGGATGGGCATACTATTAAGATTCCAAGTATGTTATTAATCACAGTTGTATCAATAGAACTAAAACATGTCTAAATAGAATGGAAAACTCTACATGGGTTGCAAGTGTCATTGAGGCAGATATAAAAGAAGATACATACTCCCTGCAGCGTAGCAAGATCAAGAATAGATTGCAAGTCAGTTTTGATGTTATACTAAGATATTGGATTTGTTGGAAAGGTAAAGCCAAAGCCTTAACTAAGTTGTATGGTTCTTATGATGATGTATACAAGTGGTCTCCTAAAGTTACGAATCAAATAACAAGGAAGAACAGTGGCTCCATAGGTGTATTTCAACTGATACTGATAAAGATTTTATTTATTGTTGTCTTGCATACAATGCTTATTTGTAGGGGTTTAAGAATGGATGCAGGCCATTTGTAGGTCTAGATGGCTGTTTTCTTCAGGGAAATATGGTGGAGTGTTGCTTACTGCAGTGGCACTTGATGGAAACAATTGTATGTATCCTCTTGCCATTTTTATATGTGATTTTCAAAACAAAGAAACTGGCAATTTTTTAAACCTCATAAAGGGAAGGCTATTAGAGCATCCATCTTAATCGACATTCATTTGATAGGTGTCTTAAACACCTTGATTTATTATCAATTGAATACGTTTTCTTTGCTATTTTTCTTGTGAATTTTGTATTTTACGTTGTTTTTTTTTTTTTGCTAAGAAAATGAATGACATTAAACCAAAGAGATTACAGATGTTGTGACAGGAAAGTTGGGAAGATACCCCACCACTATCCCTACACTCTGAAGTTATTTGATAAGTGCCTAAAATACATCATTTGAATGTCAATTTCTTACGCTTTTCTTGGCTATTTCTCTTGTATTTTTGTATATTACGCTTGATTTGCATTTTGTAGGTACTTTGGAGTCATGCGACAAGAAAAAGGCAAAACGAGGCTCAATACATTGCTTTGGAAACATTGGATGTTAGACGAAATCGAAGCGTAAAAAGGTACAAGGCTCGAATGCGTTGCAATAAAGAAATTACTGGAGCGGACGCCATTTTTGTCTCAAGGCAGCCACCTGAATTGCAGCTGCAGTTTAAACATAACTGATACTTAACTAAGGGCCACCTGGTTCTACTTTACTGCCTAAACTACAGACTAGGTTAGTCACAGTTCAGTCACTACCCGGCTCATTCATGCTCAACCTGCGCTGCACCAAGCTCTGCCTCCGATTGCCACAGGATTGACGAGAAATTGCCTAGGGTTATGAGGGGACTTCGAATTCAAAAAGGAAGTTGAGATGGACACGTGGTTCTGGTCAGAATTTATCAGAGTTTGATATTGTTTATGGCCAAAGAAGCAGCTGAAGAAACTCAATCTGCTGTTGTACAATTTAGTGCAGTGAACTAATGGAGGATATTGATAAGGGTTAAAGGTAGATTTTTGAAGAAAGGAACAACTCGGTACTTGGGTCAAGAATCATATCAGAACTGAAGTTATTTGGACAGTGTTTACTCACCGGAATGAACAGGGAATGACCAAGTTTACTCCCATTGTTCTGGGTCTATAATGGATGAAATTAATGTGTGAATTAATGCTTGTGTATATGATTATAAATGAATGGGTTTGTTTCATATTTGAATTTCTCTGCAGGGAAGGAGATAGAATGGTCGTAGAAATCAAGAAGGAATTCATATGTGAAGCAACATAAAAATGCACACCCACTGTTCGGGAAAAGGCCTGACTGAGTGGCCAGTTCTGCAGCAATTCTTGTTGTCCACTGAACTGAGCTCTTACTGTCGGTTAACCATGTACTCTGGGGTTGTATTCAATGGGTCAAGGCATATTTGTGAGGTTAAGACAAGGAGGGATCAGTTAGTATGATTTGTAAAGATTTGGGTGAAGTTTTCTTTGCCGAGAAGATAGTTATGAAGAGAGTTGTTGCGGTCGATTTAAGATGAACGATGACTGATTGATCAGTATTTTTAGAAGACGAGATGATTTAGGAAAGTTGGGTTTCAGTCGCTGTTAAACTCTGCAGGGCTGAGAGCTATAAAAGAAGAACCTAAGCTACACCGGAAATCATCATCTCATACCCCCGTCACCACTGCCGCTCTCTGAACAACCACCACCACCATCTGCATACCACCTGCATTCACCAGAACCACATTTGCATCTCCATCCATCTGCATCACCACCACGCCACTGCATACACCCACCTGCATAACCTCCATTCCACCAGTATTCATCCATCCACAGCATATCATCACCATCTTTACCACCTGCATCATCTTTTGCATCCACTGCATACCTCCACCAATCGTTGTCGCAGTTCAGTTCCATCTTCCATTCACTACAACAACTTCCATCCATCATCAGCACTCCACCTGTTGGCAGCAACTCCAACTCGCACCAATGGCAGTACAACAGTACCACCTCCACAGTTGCAGTCCATACGCCACCACCGTATCATCCAGTCCACAATACAATTCCACCACCACCTGCTGCTGTTGCTGTTTTGGTTTGCTGTTACAGTTTCATATTTTTATTTTATTTCATTATGAACTCCAGTAGCTAAGCATCTTGATTAGGGACGATTTTGAAGTCCGAAATATGAACTCGAATTGACATTTAAAAAGCCTGTTTTCTCGCAATTATTTCGTTATTGCTCAATTTCTATCGTGCTAATATTGTTTATGGATTATTTGTTGATTGTTTAAGTTCAAAATTGAATGGTTAATTCATAATTTTATTGCTAGTTTAGATTTTCTTCGACCCGTAATTGTCTAGAGAAGATAAACACAAGTAGCAATATATGAGTATTGATGATGGGACTTTGTTAAGTATTCATATGTATAAATTGACACTAGTAGGTGATTCAAGCTTTTGAATTTATCACTAGGAGCAACCTTATCTCATAAAACTTAAAGCACTTGATTAAGTCACACCTGGAGAGCGTACTTCTAGGAAACTTGATAAGTAAAATCCGGTAGTCGAGTGCTTCCGTATCCGGTGAACTTGGGAGATAATAACGGAATAGTTGAGCGTACTAATTATTTTAGGGTTGTTAGTAACAAGGTACTTTGCAGAAACTAGCTATGTCAATAAGATTCACGTTTTGTGACCGAGAAAGAATCCTTGATCATTCTCATCCTCATATTTGCATTTATTTGTGTTCATTGACTTGCATTATTCTTATTCAGAAATTTAATTGACAACTTTATCTCAACTCTCCCTTGGGACGAACCTGCTTATCCGTATACTACTAGTTAGTTTAAAGAAAAGTAAGCAATATATTATTTGCGAGTTGACACCTCGTCATTATTACAATACTTAGCCACAATATCGGCCATGGTATTGAGATTCCTTTTGAGAAACTCAACTCTAGAGAATGAAAAAGAAGTTTGGATAAACTTGCAATCATCTAATATAATGTTATTATATGGTACTATGATCTATGTACCTTGGCGACTATTATTATAGAGGCGGAATTCAGAATAATAATAGACGGAAACTAGAAAACAACACACAAGAACGTGATTCGAAGAAAATATATTCTCTAGATTATGAACAAGAAAACTATTACAATTCTCTCTTTGTTGCGCTCACAATCTCTTTAAACTGTGGATCAACCTTAAACCGTTTGCTAAGCTTGTTTTTGACAATAACACAAGTATTTGTCTACAAGCTTTTTGTAGGTATGTGTGTTAAACCTCCTTTTCTAGGTGTCAAACCACCTCTCTAGATGTTCTTAGCTATTAGCTAAACATCTCTATTTATAACTTTAATGGTTTCCCAAACCTTCTAGGAATCTATTTCCTTATCTACGAGTAATTCCTTTTCTAGGTATATTTCCTTATATAGGAATATTACCTTGTCTAGAAATAATTCCTTTTTTAAGTATATATTTCCTTATCTAGAAATACTACCTTGTCTAGGAAATATTCCTTTTCTAGGTATATTTTCTTACCTAGGAACATTACCTTGTCATAGAATATTTCCTCATCTAGGAATACTGCCTAAAAATCAGTATTCCTTCTCAAAGTAGAAATATATCCTCAATATAATTTGAGGATTGCTAAGTTCCCAAAAGAGAAAGATACACATGTATCATGAGACCCCCCTTTAAGAACTTGAACTCCCATGAAAGTTAGAACTGTGAAAAAGCGGGGGTCTAACAAACTCACCCAATATTTCGTTTAGGCAATCTGTATAGACAAACTCCAATATAGGGCTGTCAATGGATGTCCGATATCTGATATCCGCTTCCGAATATCCGGATTCCTTTAGGTTAACTTCCGATATAACGGTTATCGGATATCGGAACCGGATATTTTATCGGAACTTTTTGTGTTATCGTAACGACACCGGCTGAGGCAGTTTCCGATAGGTTAATTTCCGATATCCGATAACGTATAAGCCTATTAATACGTTATACACTTAACCCATTCAATTCTTCTGCTGAATGAGTCGTCCAAAGAAAACTTATCCCTCCTTCTCTCCATTTTTTCTTCTGAATCTTTTTTTT
>JAJJMB010007708.1:974371-1001669 GCA_023531105.1 Papaver atlanticum
CTTGGGTTGCATTTATCAACTTTTCGAGCCAATTTCGCCGCAAAAGCTTATTTCTCCAAAAACACCTACAAAGAGATAAAATATCAAAATAAGTACAAAAATGGGTACTAACAATATACACAATAGAGATGAAAATAGACACATAAATGTGTCTATCAGGTACACCAATAACTTTAGCTAATAAAGATTAGAGAATAATTAATCTAAAAAGGTGTGAACACGTAGACAATTCAATACTAAAAATAGTGAGATTAGTATTATTGATAGATCTTGAAAGTCACACAGAAATTTATTGAATACCCTGACTTATACGTAGGGTCAACAATTTATAATCACATAAATGTTAATAATTTTGTTGGAATTTAATAATATTTATAAAAGTAGTTAGAATAATACTTCGACCATCAATGTTAATAATAAAAATATTATAATAGTAATTATAAATGAAAATAATAGTAATAATAATTTTAATATAGTAATGGTAGCATTTATCAATTAGTACCATGCTAAACTTAACTGAAATTTCAATAAAGATATATAACGATAAAAATAATAATTATGATTAAATACTTATGGAAAATTAATAACGCTTATCTATGGTTAAGTTTTGTAAATTAAACTAATGAAAAAATTAGGAATAGATGTTTTCCGTCTTAACTAGTTAGTTAGTATAACACTTATTAAGTGTTAGACTTAAGAAAGCGAGGATATAATATATAAATTAAAAAGACTTACCTTGTTAGTAATCTTGTACCTAAATTATCTTTAATCTAACCAAATGATCCAATAAACCTTTAAAATGAAACAAATACACATGAAGTAGTAATAATAGTATTCGGATGCTTAGTGTAATGTTATAATTAAAAGAAACTAAATTGTTATATTAATAGGATACTTTACATTGATAGCAAAATCTAAAAACTATTAAGATATATTATAATTTTATGCGAACTCAAATTTAGAACATATTAAACTACCAACGTCGTTATTTAACAGAATATATTATGAATAAATAAGATATGTTATATATATATATATATATATATATCAATCTTTACGTGAGAGTAGAATTATAATTACAAGATTAAGGCTTAATAAAAATTAAACTTAGTATTTTAGTTATTCTGGCCATATTTTAGTTGCGCTAGTAATCAAATAGGAAAAATTGATAAAATAATAATGAAAATGATAATATAATTAAGGAAATAACTTTTGATGAGATAAGCAAATAATAATACTATATAATGCTAATTACTATAAAATTTAGAGTTATTAATTATTGGTTAGTAATAACAAAATGTAATTTTTATTAATAGTACAACTTAAGGATTATTTAACAATAATATAAATTTAAGGAAATAAAGTTAGATCAAATCAAATCTAGTATTAATAATAAAATTTAAACTTGGCATTACGATTAATTACGATTAACTTTTATCGGTCTAAGAAATAAGAAATAAATGTAATAATAAAAATAAAATATTAATACCAAACAATTATGAAAAATTGTTAGCGGTTATTTACTTATATCAAGTCACTTAATGAAATAAACAAATAGATATAACTTTAAATTTGGATAATGGATATAATATTAAGTTATTCTTAAATAGTACATGAATTTAAAAATTATTTAGTTATAATAATATAGTTTCATTTGAAATTAAAATTCGATTCCATTAAAATAAATAAATCATAATAATGATAAAAAAAAATTTTAAAAAATAAAATTTGATGATTAAATTGTTTAAAATGATGTGAACCGTTTATGAAGTAAAAATTTAAATTACACCAGTTAAGATAAAAGTTTAGAGATTAATTAATCTTAATAAATTAATACTTAGTTAATCCAGCACTGGGGAATAGTGAGGTTGGTAATTCTTGTGTGTTCGGGTGATACTTGTTACGTAGGTAGGCATTGTCAGGCGTCGTGAACCTAGACAGGGCAACTACATTCTTGTATCACTAGGCATAGAAGGGAGACTTGCTTTTATTAGTGAACTAATAGATCCCAAATTTTACTTAGAAACTTTATTATAGAGTATCTTCTCTCGTAATTAGAACCAGTAACTTATTGAAATAGAAATTAGTCTGTTGAACCTAGAGCCACAAATCGTAGTTGTATAAAGCCATATAGGTTTGTGCTTTGTTTCATGTTGTTTGCGCTTAGACAAGAGATATGATTTTTCTATAAGGTGGGGAGTTTTGAAGACTAGAAGGATGGTTTGAATTTTCGAGGACGAAAATATATAAGGTGGGGAGAATGTAAAGACCCTCGAGCTCGTCAATGATTTTAGACTAGTCAAAAGACGTCTTAGCCGCTAATAACTCGATTAGTTTAACACGAACGTTGATTAATAAAAAATTAATCTAACTACGATTTAGATACGAGACTAGTACCGCTTGATAGATCTCGAAAAGTTATGTGGAATGGTCTACTCGAACGTGTCAATCGGATACCAGATGAAGAAGTAATCATCAGATTTGTTGAAGGGTAAAATAGTCATCTTGCAGTTTAACCGCCTTGGGCATCCCATATCAAGTTTTCGGGTGCCTTTAGCATGTTTGTCGGCCTTATCTCAACCGAGAAGATAAAACTCGTTATTATTTCTCCTTCTTCATTATTCTACCTTCTTCTTCTTCTTCTTCTTTCTTCTTCTTCTTCTTCTTCTTTCTTCTTCTTCTTCTTCCTTCCTGCCTCCTGCTGCCGACGATTGAGAGTATGTTTGAGAATTCGGTTGAGAGATTTAATTGATGAGGGAGAGCAGTTTAAGTAGAAGGTGTTGATGGTGTTGAAGTCGACTGAGCTTCGGGAGAAGAAGAATCGGTAAGTTAATTAGGGTTTTGATATTGATGATGAGTTCATGAGGAATTGATAAGTAATTGAGCTGTAGATGGTTAGAGATAAAAAAGGGTTGTTTCGTAATTGAAGTTTGAAAGTGGATTCAGCGATGGATCGAAGAATTAGGGTTTGTAAGGAAAATCAGGGAAGATGAAAGTGACGTTCTAAGATGATGAGTTGAGATGGGTAATGAGTGAATTGGGGATTTAGAGTGGTATTACAAATGAAGCTAAGTTTTAGAGGATGAAATCGATGAAGGTGATTGAATTTAGGGTTCTTGATGGAACGGAGTTTTGGGGTTCATGGGTTTGAGATGCAGATGAGGGAATTCCAATTCAGTGGATGCTGTTACTGGGGTAAACTTTTAATTGCTTTAATTTAGATATTTGAAGGATGAATCATTGAATTGTTAAGTTTGTATTATTATTTTTGAAACTGTGTTATGAGATGGATATATAGTAGAATTGTTGATGAAATAGGTTGTGTTGAATTACTATGAACTAGAATGAATAGAGAAAGTGCAAGGACGTGGAGTTGGAGATGTTGTTGGTGCTGAGTTGGTGAAAGCAATGTTAGAGATGGTAGTGATGAATTTTATTATGAGTAAAGGATGCAGGTGGTTGTGGGTTGTCTGAAATGGCTATGATGTTTAGCTAAATAGGCAACAGAATGGAATGAAGTTGAAGTGTGTATTTGAGTTGAGATTGAAGTTCCTTGGTTGGGTCTGTTGTGTATGATTTAGTTGCTCTCTTAATGAAATTGCTGAGATGAGTTAGTGATGGTGGTAATTGAAGTGATTCAAGAATTAGGTGATGGTGTTGAATTACTGGGGACATGGAGTTGGTGGTGCATGCTGAAATGGTTATTTGATTTGGATTGTATTAATGGTGGTGGTCTTAGATGTAATGGAAGTGGTAATGTGTATGTAATGGATTAGTAGTACCTGTAGTGAATTTGAAATGGAAGTTGATGAGAATGGTGTTGTTGATCTGAGCTGTTGAGTTGTTTTGAGCTGCAGGTGTGATGTTGTGAGAGTTGTACGGAGTTGGAGTTAAGGTTTAGGTTGAGGAAAATATGTTGTCTGAAATGAAGATTCCGATGTTAGAAGTATGATGTATGATTGTAGAAAGGGTGTAGCTTGGAACTGCTTAATTGCAGGTAAGCAAATTTTGAAGTTGTAATTGAAACTTGAAGTTTGTTTAAGAATAATTGTTGATTGCATCATTTTAGTATTGACAGGTTATGTGTTGCACCATGATTGTGCATTAGAAGTTTGACCTGTGCAAAGGCATTGGCCTTAAGCCTTTCTTTCCAGACAGTTGTCTGACTTGCTTGACTCAGTCGAGTTAACCCTATTAAACTGAGTTGAAGCAGTTTGACTCAGTTGACCATTTGACCAGGACCAGACTTTTGACTTTAGAGTTAACTTGGCCTTAGACTAGACTTTGGCCTTTGACTTAGTTGACTCTTAGTGGACTCTGTTGACCGTTATTGACCGTCTGTTGACCGTTATTGACCGTCTGTTGACCGTTATTGACCAGGCCTTAGATTAAGAGAATGGATTCATGGGCTTGGGCTTATGACTAGTTATCCTATCTTAATGAATTGGACCACTTATGGTCTGAATTAGCTTTCGGTTCCTTCTATAAAGTTGTAGATAGTCATAAGACTTATTTAATGGACTATAGAACCAACCCAATTGAATTGGTAGACCTTAGATATGCTAAAGATAGATAATAAAAAGGTATAGAACCATAAATGAGCTTAAAACCATTAGATAGAATTATATGATTTTTTAATGAGCCATTTTAGCTAGATTCTTAGAGTTCTTGTGTGATTAACAGTTAGTCTATATTAACAACGATCGATTCAAAGGATGAACCAGTGGATCGTGGATCTCGAGGTAGGCGTGGCTTGACATCAAAAGAGGTTGGAATTTACATTTAATTCTTTTGTGATTATTGTTGTTTTCTTTTTGTTGATGGTGGTTTTTAGTTCAGGGAAAAAATTGTAAAACCCTGTGTTTAATTCGCGGAGCCATTTAAAAGTAATGAGTGCCCAACCTTTTTACTTACACATATATTGAGCAATTCAGTATATTTACATGAAATTTATCCAAAATGGTGCATGTAGCAATAATCCCAAATACTCTGTAAGTTTCAACATCCTGCCTGTATTATTCATTAATGCAAGGCTCATTGAATACTTCTCTGTGCTATGTTCCTCGAATGAACCCTTAATATTGATATGACATGACAATTAGTGTTCACTCGTAGCTGAGTAACACGAATTTCCCGAAATGGAAAGATTAAGGTCTGCATGAAAGTACTCAGTCAGAAGACGCGCTAACTGCTCTCTGAGGATAAAGTTAAAGAATTTTGTGTCAAACACACAGAATTTATCAAATTTGTTCAATTTTGTGATAGCTCACAAAATTCAAATTTTAGCCTAATTAATTTGCAAAAACTTAGGTTTTTTGCGCCCTGCGCAATATCTCGGACCCTGCTGGTCGAAACAGAAATAAGAAAATCTAAACCTAGGCAAGCTAGGCAATGATCCGCCATGGACTAGTAGGAGCAAAGTCTTACCAAAAATCAGAAACACAAGAAATAAAAGAGCCGCGGCAAATAGGAGCAACAACAAGAGGAGGCGTGGCCGCGCCACATGGCTGGCCAGTTCGCCCTAGCAGGCACCACCTGTAGCCGGATGGCCACGCTCCATGTTTCCCTTTTCGGCCCCCCTTTCCATTGACCAATCAGGTCGCTCTAAATGCGCCACACGCATTTAGAATGAGGCCGGACCCATGGTGCTTGCCGGCCCTCTTTCCATCGACCAATCAGGTCGCTCTAAATGCGCCACACGCATTTAGGATGAGTCCGTCCCCATTCTTCTTTCCGGCCCCCTTTCCATCGACCAATTAGGTCGCTCTAAATGTGCCACACGCATTTAGGATGAGGCCGTCCCTATGATGCTTGCCGGCCCCCTTTCCATTGACCAATCAGGTCACTCTAAATGCGCCGCACACATTTAGAATGAGGCCGGCCCCATGCTGCTTGCCGGCCCCCTTTCCATCGACCAATCAGGTCGCTCTAAATACGTCACACGCACTTGGAATGTGGCCGGGTCCATGCCACTTGCCGGGCCCTTTTCAATCGACCAATCAGGTCGCTTTAAACCCGCCACACGCATTAAATGAGGCCGGACTGCGCTAATACCTAGTCATGGCCTAAATTATGTCACTTCGGCCCACAACATACCACAAGCCATGTGGGACCCGGAAAACTCTAAAAATGGCGCAATATCATGGCCTCCCATGGCTATCCCCGCGTCCATGGTCGTTCCCTTATTATGGCCTTGCCATAATTTCTTTATTTCGACGTGGCCATGGTAGTATACGCTAAGATATAGTGTCCGTGGCCACGCCAGGCAGGCGCCACTCCACTATGCCACTGGCAGGCACCAATCACACCACTATGCCACTGGTAGGCGCCAATCACTCCACCACGCCACTGGCAGGCGGCAATTATGCCGCTATGCCTATGGCAGGCGCCATTACGTAACTATGCCACCAGCAGTCGCCACTATGCCACCATGCCACTGGCAGGCGCCATTATGCCACAATGCCATTGGAAGGCGCCAACGAGATGTGGCCATAATCAATTGCCACCCTTTTCCATGAAGTACAATCTCGGCCGTCCAACTTCGCCAGCAGAATTGACCGGCCTAGGTTAAATCTTAGGTGACCAACCAAAGACTAACTTAATGGCGTCACACACCACTTCTTGCGGCAAGTCTCATGACTTAGCTCGCCACACATGATTACCCGCCGCCTAGCTGGCGTGCGGTTGGTCAGAATAGCTAGGTCTTGCACACAAGACCCACTCAGCAATCTGCTGCATATTTTCCACGAAAATATTCGAGACATCAAACATGTCATGAACTGGGGGATGCTCATCAGGGTATTGGTCTGGCGGTTTACAGCGTGCGGCGTGCAATGCGCCCATTACGAGAAAGTGTCAGGAAAGGGCGGACGGTTAATGAACAGTGAGTAGTGGGTGTAAAGCTGACCAGTCTTCCCCTTAATGGAAACATAATGGTCACCACTTTTTACACGACTCCACTTCTCCACTACTTAACTGTCTCCACTTCTTACGAGATCAGGTTTGCTCAATCATGACTTGTATAAATAGGTTCTCGACCTATTTCGACAAAAAGGTAAGTGTTATCAACACAAGTATCCAGAAAACACCAAAAACTGATAGCTTACATTCCGCAAGCTAGTTCCATATTCTGATACAAGTCATAAAACAACCACACCTTTAAAATTAAATATTTTGATCTCAACACCTTCTCCGCTTCCCTCTCTAAGATCAAACCTTCTCCTTTGCTTTGTGACCGAAGCAAGTCTGGAACGACCATTTCTTGGTTTAGGCCAGAATTCTACAGATTGATCTCTCGGATCTAAAGTACTCCTGTGCAGTGCATTTGTTTAGGGTTTAGATTCGTTTTTTGGATGAACACCCAAATTTACCATTTCCAGCAGAATCAGTTTTTACCCCAAAACACTTTTACAAAAGTTTATGTTTAACAAATTCATACATTGTCTGATTGTGTATTCCATGCATTATTTTATTTAGAATTCCGAAAGTACTGTTGATTCCTTTAATCTTTCCATGGTTTGGAAATGAGATGTAATGCTTTGTTTGTCTCTATGAATTGTTTGGGAAATAAGAATTTCCATTTGAATGCTTGGACAATAAGATTTCCCATCTATGGTATATAGGATACTGCTCCATCATTTATACCTACTTACTTTCAGCTTTTATGCACTATGGCTAGGGCGATACACCGTAATATTACTAATGAGTGTGGCTAGCACAAATATTATACATTGTTTGACGAATGAGTTAGTTCCATATATATGATTGTTTATTTATGTGAATTGGTTTCCTTTTAATGTTTAGGAAAAACTTGTATTGTTTTCCAGATCATTCCAGTGATTACTTGAAAATTAAATGTTATTTCCAGTGAGCACCCCTTTTAGGGATGATGTGCTCACCCATTCCCACTTTCAGTTTCAGAGACAGATCAGAGTTGCGCAGCGGAAGCTTCGAGGAGTTGACTCCGTTAGTTGGTTAACTTCTGTTATGTTTATTATGTTGCATATTATATTTGTAAACCAAATTACTATTGTATATGTATCATCTGAGAGGAGTTATTGTATAAATACATTTCAGAGCGAGGCTAGTTTTTGGGTTAAGTCTTGTAGCAGATTTCTTAATTAAATGCTTAAGTAATTGATTTAGATTCTTAGTGCCTCTTTATTTAGGTAATCTCTTTGATTAGTCAGTTGCTAGCTATGGGGGCGCTACAAAATCTTAGAGAAGACAGTACTCAATCACGATAGAAAACAGCAAGATCAGAACACGCAACTACAGAGAAATAGTTGGGTCTGGCTTCATAATGAAGTCTTTAAGTCCTTAACCTACAGGGTTTTGGAGAAAACCTAAGGTTAAAGGAGAATCGACTCTAGTCGCAACTAGTATCACACAAGAGGTGTGGGGATTAGGTTTCCCAGTTGTTAGAGTTCTCCCTTATATAGTCTTCAAATAAGGGTTTGCAATCAATGTTACCTTGGTAACAAAGCATTCAATATTCACTGTTAGATGAAAACCTGATTAGACTCAAGCTAATATCTTTCAACCGTTAGATCGAACTTAACTTGTTACATACAAATGAAAAGTGACTTCATTTAGATATGGGTAACCGTATCTAAACGTGTACACCTTGTTGGATCAACAATAGTTAACCTAAGTTAGCCATATGAACACTTTCATATCATCCTTATTCATCTTAACCATAACTAGTTCAAATGACTCAAATGAAACTATTTCTAGAGTTGTTCAATTGTTTATATTCCCATAGAAGTATACAAGACACAATTGAAGCAAAATCGATTTTGATTCACTCGAATCGATTCGTGAACATTATAGCCATTTATTTATTATATCTCCTAATGAGACTAAGTCGTATAGCTATATAGACTTTTAAATTATACACATTTGATATTTTGAGCTGAGTTTAACTCTCTTATATCTTTCTTGAAATATGTGTTGGAAAGCTTTTTGCTTTAACTACGTTCATCATTATTCTTGCTGAATTTAATTGGAAACAATTTATTTGTTGGAAACTAAATAATGAGTCAAAAGATGATCATGTGAAAATTGCCTTGAAACATCTTACATGATTTGTGTGAGACAGACAGTTGATGTAGACTCAGAATATTTTGTATTGATCATTCGATCACTTGAAAATTACTTATAAGCTAATAGTTTGTGTGAGATAGCTATTGTCGTCTTCTAAGGATGTTTCAATGATTGAAATGGGAGTTTAGAACAAATAACCATTGCCTGGATATAGCACAGTATGCATACCAGTATGCAAACTGTTGTAGTATGATTCTGATCCGGGAACCAAGTTTGCGTACCAGTATGCGAACGATTTTAACTGCCAAAGTCCGGGAACCAAGTTTGCATACCAGTATGCGAACGGTTTCACCTGAGTTAGGTCCGGTACGACAGTATGCATACCCGTTTGTGAACTGTCGGACATGACCAAAGTCCGGAACTCTAGTTTGCATACCCGTTTGCAAACTGAGTTGGTTTAAGTTCTAAAATTGGTTAAGTATGATTTCATACTCATAAACAAATATATTAAGGAATTAAGGAATGCAATCTTTGCAAACCGTGGCTTAATGTTCATGAATTGATTCTTGAATAAGGATTTTGTACAATCATGAATCAAATCCAATTTTGTTTTAATTGTGTCTTGCATACTTCTATGAGAATATAAACAATTGAACAACACTATGAGTAACACAATTAGATTCATTTGATTATCATTTGATCTAGAATTGTTAGATGAATGTGGTTAATACAAAAGTGTTCATATGGCTAACTTCGGTTAACTGTTATTGAGCCAACACAATATACACGTTTAGGTACAGTTACCCATATCTAAATGAAGGTATATTTCATTTGTGTGTAACAAGCTAAGACCATCTAACGGTGGAGAGAATTTGCTTTGGTTTTAAGCAAACTTAGCTTGAATCTTAAATCAGGATTTCATCTAACGGTGAATATTGATTGCTTTGTTTCAAAGCTATCAAACCCTGATTTGAAAACTATATAAGGGAGAACTCTAGCAACTGGAAAACCTAATCCTCACACCTCCTATGTGATAATAGTTGCAACTAGAGTCGATTCTCCTTTAACCTAGGTTTTTCCTAAAACCATTATAGTTAATGAAAAGACGAGGGTACCCAAATATACCTCAATCTAAAACTTTTCCACCTATAAGTCCTTTCTACGAAAGTGATTGTCTATGGACTGAGTCGAGACAATACAACTAATCGGTTCACACTTCGTGTGATTGTCTATGGATACGAGATCGAGACAATACGACAACAAGATAACTTGTGTGATTGACTATGGATACAAGATCGAGACAATACAACAACGAAGTATGTTTACTTGATAATAGGTTCGGACTTAACCAAACACTATAGGATTGCTATCAAGTAAATAGGAATTAACGTTTGTGTATTTTACTTCTAATTACAATAAAACAATTATAATTGCGGAAATAGAAAAGTAAAAGACACAGCACGATTTGTTAACGAGAAAACCGCAAATGCAAAAAAAACCCGGGACCTAGTCCAGAATTGAATACTCTCAGAATAAAGCCGCTATAAAAAAATCAAACCAACTTCGTATAGTTGAGACCAAGCAACTAAACCTATAGTTCACTCAGTATCCCTGCGCCCCCAACATGCAATAAGTCACGCACTTGGAACAATTCCTTTGGTTCGTATTCCAAACAGTAAAGGAACAACAAATCTGTTCGGTAACAATGATAAGCACGGCATAAATTATATCGCAAAAGCCATATAACTTTTGTAGAAAGTACAAACAAATGCTGCGATCCGAAGAATACCCAACTAAATAGAAAGTTATATGGCTTTTGCGACATAAATTACCAACTTTTACTCTCGGCATTGAAGGGTTATGTAGCTTATTTGGGCTGCCTGCTTAACACCACTAAAGGCACTCACGGTGAAAGATGAAAAGGGGGAACAAAGTCAACGAATTGTTTCTCCGAAGGAGCTGATGGGGTCAAATATAATTTGGAGACATGTTGCGTTTTCTCATGACATCTCATTTTTCTCCACCGCATTCTTAACAGCATCTTTTCAATAAAACAACGGCAGCAATTTTCAGTTCAAGCTGCTACTGTTCTTATGAAGTAGATGGGATCGTTAAAGTTGTTGTCACTCATTGCGTTGATGGTTTTGGCCGTGGGAAATCAAAGGAAGATAAAAGAACGGTGATGGGTGTTGGTCGTGGTGGAAGCTTATAGGGACATGAGAGAAAGAGACAAGTATCAGTGGGAGTTTAAAAGAGCATTCAGGTCTTTTTTTTGTCAATACGCGAAGGAATTATCATTCCTTGGCAGTTAGAGCTCGAGATGGAGAAGATGATGGTCATGAATTGCAGAGATAGTGGTGGTCAGAATTGAGGGTTCAATTGAGATTGTATGGATGAAAATGGCTTGGATTGCATTCCTGGCAGTATGATGAAACTTAGGTTCTAGTTGGGCAGGTCAAGAAAATTACAAATAGGAGTTCAGAAATGGAGCACAGAGGCACCTATTCACGAGAAGAAATCGCACACAACCTGTTTGATGAATTGCCTGAAAGAAGAATAGGTGGTGTTGAGTTCTGTTGAATTATAGTATGAGGTCTTGTCATTCAATGTTTGGTTCTACAGTAACAACGGACTTGAAGGTTCTTGGTCGATAATTAAACACATCAACATAAAGAAGAAAGATGGCAGTATTCCGAGATGGGCTAGAAAACAGTTAACGACAGACGTAAATGGAGATGGAATGAAGCTTCGAATCAGCATGATGGTTTTTGCTAGCTGAGATGGATGTAGTTGGTGATGGTTGATATGATTGAAGACACACGGCATAGAATACGAAGTGAAGATGGTGATGTTGTGTGCTGATGAAGGTTCACTGTTGACTCAGGATTTTTGAGCCGCTAAATTAGTCGTAAGAAGAGGGTTGATGCTGTAGTTCGTGTGAGCTAACTCATGAGACTTACCAAAGTTTTCCAGCTAAGATGTTTGTTGGGTACGACTACTGGTTAAGATGATTAAGGGAATTTTCCAAAGCTTTGGAGATGGAAAGATCAATAAGGAACGAGTTCGGCAGTGGGTGTCACCGATTCTCAAGTGGTGAACTGAGAAATGAGTAACAGCAACATCAACTGATTTGCGAGCTCGATTCTCATAGGAATGGGGATGGTTGGATGACTTGATGGACTGTCCATTGTCTGTCTTCATGAGATTCAAAAGGTGTTGTTGCTGGTACGTATTTAGGTGAAATTGAAAGTTACTGACATAACAACAACAGATGGGAATGGATGGTTCGTACTATCAATGGAAGAAAGAAGTGTAGGTGATGGCTGGTCTAATTTGGCGGTCTTATCGGCTGGTGGGTGACGACGTGCTATGGCCTGAATTTGGTGGAGTTGGTGAAGCTGTTTGATCGAATAGGTATAATGGCTTGTGTTATTTTCCTATACAACCAGTGGGGGACGAGATTTAGAAGTTCACATAATGAAACCGGCATTGTGTGTTGGCACAAGTGATGCATAGACGGACAGATATTGAGAATCGGTGCAGTGGCCTGATATTAAGAAAAATAGAAGCGGAGTTGGTGCTCAGATGGCCCGGGTTATAAAGTGGTCTGGTGATTGAAATGGGTGTGGGTATTTGACTGGGCTTATTGGGCAGTTAACTTCATAGGTCTCACTCGCACATCTTCAGAGCATTACCTATTTAGTAATCAAGAAGAAAAACAAAACGGTCCGCGAGTTATAACCCCAAAGGTGTCACTATCCATCCACAAAAAACCCATCAAAACAAAAGTAACACAAAACCCCCCCAAAAAAAAAGTAACACAAAAACCCCAAAGAATTTGATGAAACCAATTTTGAAATTTGGTGTTTTTGTATCAGTTTTTAAAATTTTAGGGTTTCTGTATCAAGTTTGTTTAAGATGGAGTTTTAATGGATCCCAACATTTGAATGGGTTTTTTTACCACAAGTTTGGTCACCTTGGGTTTTTATGACTAGTTCAGAAAAGAAAAAGAGAGGCGCGGCACAGAGCCGACGACAAGAAGAAACGAAGACGAGGGTTCGAAGTTTCATCTCTTTGATTTCGTTTTTGCTTAGCTAGTTGGGATTTTAATATGTTTATGGCTTTTGAGAAAGCCATGTCTAGCTAGAGCCATGTTAGGGTTTAGATAAAAGCCATTTATTTATATAACTCTACGATGATATTTCTAATAATGATTTGATTGACTAGTAATTTCTCTTCATATAGCTTGATGTTTAATCGTTTATGTGATTTTCTTGATTATTTATGCTTTTCAATTGATATTTCGTGCTTTGGTTAAATCCCTTGACGTGATATGCTTTAGGATTGATATGTAATGCTTTCACTACCTATTAAGCGAAGGAAGTGATGCGTGTCGTGAGTGCAATCAAATTAAAACACTTATTTCCATACAATTAACTGGTAATATAATGGAAGCAATGATCGTTCCCATGAAGAGCAGGGAGTTTAGTTGTCAAAAAAAAATCACAATTGGGGGATTTTGGTTTTTGATTGTAAAACAAAGTAAATAAAGCGAATAAAAGATTAAATTGCAAGCAATAGGAAGAGAGATGATCGAGGAATCCTTCTTCATTACTAAACCGTCATCAAGTTATTATATTCATCCATTTATCATTAGTACAGATTATCATCAACCGTAGAATAACAGCTAGATCAGTGCTATCCCCTAAATCCCTTAAGTCACTAGACACGGAAGTTCTCCACCACCAGATTCTATTCAACTGAACCACCAAGTAGTAGATCACTCAAGGTGTAACCCAATTGAATGATTTAAGATTTATGAATTTATAGGTTGATCCTACTAGTTAGACTCTTAGATCAAGGTCTACTTTTTAGTGTTGATTATACACACAATTTCTCCACATAATCCCTCTGCAAGGTCTCGTGTTCTCTACTTGTGTATGAATTATTCGATGATTACTTATCTTCTAACTCAATACTAGCATTAGATTAAATCAATAAATCAATTCAGTTGGCCACCTAAACAATCTACCAATTAATCATTAACATTCATAATCGTATAAACAAGCAATAATCATATGAAGAACTTAAAAATAGATTAATATAATAACTCAAATATTGTCTAGAACTTAGAATTTATCCTCAATCAATATGGTATTTAGCTACTCATGAATGTAGGAGCATCCATGTTAAACAATTGGTAAACTAGAGAAGAAATCGTTACGATTGATGAAAACGCTTCGAAACCCTAGCTCCGTTGTTGTTCTTTCTCTCCAAGCCTGCAAAGTAATGTCAAAGATGTCTTCTTAAAGTTTAGGAGGTGTCATTATATAGTGCTCACGAAATTAGGTCTTCAAAATCCTTCTGGGCCCGTGTATTATCGAAAACGGGGTCAAAAACGCGTCAAAAGTGTCCCAGGAAGTTATCAGGTTTAGCTCAAACGTGTATGGACTTCTTGGCCGAACCTGACAAGTTATTTTGCTCCATATGAGTGTCAGGTTTGGCTCATATGTGATGGAGAGTTACCAGCCGAACCTAGGTTCGGCTAGCTCTTTTTCGGCCAAACATTCTCATGTAACTTCTTGTATTTTCGTCCAAAACTTGCTCCAAAGTTCGGCTCACTTCATGGTTTTGCTTATTAGCCGAACCTTCTCCTGGATACTTTGTTCAAAAATCATTTGTAGGTTCGGCTTAGGTCATTGGATAATCTTATAGCCGAACGTTTCTCCTTGAACTCTTCCGAAAACTCGATTTTTAGGCTCTAGACACTTGGATCTTTGGAGAACTTCACTTTATAGCTCTTTTGCAACCATTTCCATTGACTTTGAATGATTCACCTAAATAAACAAATAAAATAGAAAACAAGAGTAATACAAGGATAATATGCAAGAAATCTAACTAAAACAAGCATGGAGTTAACACTAAAATCATGTGAATTATGCACTTATCAGGAAATTACAGCGGAGAAACTATATTTTTAGAATTTAACTTACCATCTTCCGAGGCATGAGATTGAATTCGAAATTTGTATTGAGTAATAAATAGAGATTAGTAGAAATTATATAATTGAATTGGCGGAAATCGAAAACCCTAATAACCCATTACCTATTTTGTTACGATTATTTATTATTTCATTTTGTCCCGAAATCTGAAATTCATTAAACATCATCTTATTTGATTTTTGATATTAGCCAGTAGTAGTATTTCACACTCTTCGTGGGAATGACCTGTACTTGTCACTGTCTACTAGTTAGACACTGTGCACTTGCAGTATATTTTATTGTAGGTTTTCGAGCCTATCAAGTTTTTGGCTCCGTTGCCGGGGAGTGGTTGCAAAATACTCTCTGATTGATATCTTTTTGTACATAAGTTTATTTTATTTTTCATTTAGATTTCTTTTCATTCTTTTTACGCATTTTATTTGATTTTTTTAGGTACCTTAGCCTGAAGTGTTGTGGGCGAAAAGAAAGTATGCACTCGTAAGGCTTTTGCAAGAGCCACTCGGAAGATCCATTAGAGGTTTGCTTAGCTCATTTTGGGTATGATTTTGATGATGATAGTGTTATTTGTGAAGTCAATGCCTTATTAGACTCCACACCGCTGCTAGACACTAATAAATGGAAGCCCAAACTAGAACCTCTAGTTCTTCCCGAGTCTCAACTAGTTTCATCAGTCGAGAAAGCTCCGACCTTGACCCTTAAGCCATTGTATGACCTATCAAGTCTTAATTTTTCTCATCTTGATGATATTAATAGTGAAACCATTGTAGATGATAGTGGGTCTACGAGTCATAATATTATTTCTCCATTAAGTTCTTGTTCAGCGAGTGAATTTGAACCACCATATGTTCGTGTGCCCGATTTTTCTGCATTTGAACCAATATCAGCCGTGCAAGTTATTTCGTCTGACTTAGAACCAGATTTAGGGAGTACAACAACTGTTCAATTCTTTAAACAATCTTTACTAATTATCTGCGAACCTGATTTACTTCATATTCAAGGTTCGAATTATGTTTTGAATAAGATTGACTCAAGTTTTAGCTCTCTGGATACTAATCATTCTTGCTGCAGGATCATCTTTACAACCAACCGGATTAGTTGGATTGATCCCCAACTTTTCAGACTATATATATATGATTGGAAGGTTACTTTGGGGTACCAACCTCACCTTGTTTAAGATTACGTGCTACTGAAAGCAGGGAAACAAATACATTTCGCTTCATGGGAGTCAACCCATCAGATTTGTTCCCTTTCCCCGTCTTTTATTTTTATTTGTTTACTTTTTGCATAGTGCATCTTATGAATTTCCCATCTTAATTTATACGTTGGATGACTCAATTACATTGAGGACAATGTAATGTTTAAGTGTGGGGGAGTGGCATTTTCGTTAGGCTTTATAAAAAAAAATGCATATTATGACCAGCTGTTTAGCAGGTCTTAAAAAAAATAAAAAAATTACGTGATGTGATCAGCTGTTTAGCGAGTCTTTTTGTTTAGATGTTTAGCAGACATCTCTATCCACTGTTTAGTGGATTCTTCTAGCTGTTTAGCAGACATCTCTATCCACTGTTTAGTGGATCCGTCTCGCTGTTTAGCAGACATCTCTTCATATCCAGCTGTAGAGCGGATATATTTTTGTTTTGCTCGAGGACTAGCAAAATATAAGTGTGGGGGTGTTGATAAGCACGTATGTGCGACATTTTAAACCCATATTTATATTAGCTAGGACTCAATGTTTTGGTTCATAACATTATTTTAGTGCTTTTGTAGAAAGTACAAACAAATGTTGCGATCCGAAGAATACACAACTAAATAGAAAGTTGTATGGCTTTTGAAACATTAATCACCAACTTTTACTCTCGGCATTGAAGGGCTATGTAGCTTATTTGGGCTGCCTGCTTAGCACCACTAAAGGCACTCATGGTCAAAGATGAAATGGGGGAACAAAGTCAACGAATTGTTTCTCCGAAGGTGCTGATGGGGTCAAATATAATTTGGAGACATGTTGAGTTTTCTCATGACATCTCATTTTTCTCCACCGCATTCTTAACAGCATCTTTTCACTAAAACAACGATAGCAATTTTCAGTTCAAGCTGCTACTGTTCTTATGAAGTAGATGGGTTCGTTAAAGCTGTTGTCACTCATTGCGTTGATGGTTTTGGCCGTGGGAAATCAAAGGAAAAGAAAAGAACGGTGATGGGTGTTGGTCGTGGTGGAAGCTTACAGGGACATGAGAGAAAGAGACAAGTATCAACGGGAGTTTAAAAGATCATTCAAGTCTTGTTTTTGTCAATACGCGAAGGAATTATCATTCCCTGGCAGTTAGAGCTCGAGATGGAGAAGATGATGGTCATGAATTGCAGAGATAGTGGTGGTCAGAATTGAGGGTTCAATTGAGATTGTATGGATGAAAATGGCTTGGATTGCATTCCTGGCAGTATGATGAAACTTGGGTTCTAGTTGGGCATGTCAAGAAAATTACAAAGAGGAGTTCAGAAATGGAGTACAGAGGCACCTCTATACGAGCAGAAATCGCACACAACCTATTTGGTGAATTGCCTGAAAGAAGAATAGGTGGTGTTGAGTGATGTTGAATTATAGTATGGTGTCTTGTCATTCAGTGTTTGGTTCTACAGTAACAACGGACTTGAAGGTTCTTGGTCGATAATTAAACACAGCAACATAAAGAAGAAAGATGGCAGTATTTCGAGATGGGCTAGAAAACAGTTAACGACAGATGTAAATGGAGATGGAATGAAGCTTCGAATCAGCATGATGGGTTTTGCTAGCTGAGATGGATGTAGTTGGTGATGGTTGATATGATTAAAGACATACGGCAGAGAATACGAAGTGAAGATGGTGATGTTGTGTGATAATGAGGGTTCACTGTTGACTCTGGATTTTTGAGCCGCTAAAATTAGTCATAAGAAGAGGGCTGATGCTTTAGTTCGTGTGAGCTAACTCATGAGACTTACCGAAGTTTTCCAGCTAAGATGTTTGTTGGGTGCGACTACTGGTTAAGCTGATTAAAGGAATTTGCCAAAGCTTTGGAGCTGGAAAGATCAATAAGGAACGAGTTCGGCAGTGGGTGTCACCGATTCTCAAGTGGTGAAATGAGAAATGAGTAACAGCAACATCAACTGATTTGCGATCTCGATTCTCATAGGAATGGGGATGGTTGGATGACTTGATGGACTGTCCATTGTCTGTCTTCATGAGATTCAAAAGGTGTTGTTGTAGTACGTATTTAGGTAAAATTGAAAGTTACTAACATGGCAACAACAGATGGGAATGGATGGTTCGTACTGTCAATGGAAGAAAGAAGTGCAGGTGATGGCCTGAATTTGGTGGAGTTAGTGAAGCTGTTTGATCGAATGGGTATAATGGCTTGTGTTGTTTTCCTATACAACCAGTGGGGGACGATATTTTGAAGTTCACATAATGAAACCGGCGTTGTGTGTTGGCACAAGTGATGCATAGACTGACAGATATTGAGAATCGGTGCAGTGGCCTGAGCTTAAGAAAAATAGAAGCGGAGTTGGTGCTCAGATGGCCCGGGTTAGAAAGTGGTATGGTGATTGAAATGGGTGTGGGTATTGGACTGGGCTTATTGGGCAGTTAACTTCATAGGTCTCACTCGCACATCTTTAGAGCATTACCTATTTAGCAATCAAGAAGAAAAAGTAAAAGAGAGGCGCGGCACAGAGCCGACGACAAGAAGAAACGAAGACGAGGGTTCGAAGTTTCATATCTTTTATTTCGTTTTTGCTTAGCTAGTTGGGATTTTAATATGTTTATGGATTTTTAGAAAGCCATGTCTAGCTAGAGCCATGTTAGGGTTTAGATAGAAGCCATTTATTTATATAACTCTACGATGATATTTATAATAATGATTTGATTGACTAGAAATTTCTCTTCATATAGCTTGATGTTTAATCATTTATGTGATTTTCTTGATTATTTATGCTTTTCAATTGATATTTCGTGCTTTGGTTAAATCTCTTGACGTGATATGCTTTAGGATTGATATGTAATGCTTTAGAATGACTACCTATTAAATGAAGGAAATTACAGCGGAAAAACTATATTTTTAGAATTTAACTTACCATCTTCCGAGGCATGAGATTGAATTCGAAATTTTTCTTGAGTAATAAATAGAGATTAGTAGAAATTATATAATTGAATTGGTGGAAATCGAAAACCCTAATAACCCATTACCTATCTTGTTACGATTATTTAGCCAGTAGTAGTATTTCACACTCTTCGTGGGAACGACCTGTACTTGTCACTGTCTACTAGTTAGATACTGTGCACTTGCAGTATATTTTATTGTAGGTTTTCGAGCCTATCAAACAACTCTTTTCAAACAACGTGATATGATTTTTACAAAAGGCTCTTCCGTTTATCCCAATAAACTCCTTTGTCAGGTTCTTAGATCTATCCAATAAACAACTACCAAAGTAATTGTTTAGGTTTTGCAATCAATACTTTGAATCACAGATATGACAGGAAAACTATTTTCTCCTCAACTGCATTAACATAATGCATATGAATCTCTCTCCTCAAGAAACAACAAATTGTAAGGACTGCCAAATTTATATGCATCATCCGTAAACTACCCCTTCTTATGAGATGAAAACAAACAGGAAAAGATAAATAACTCAACTAATAAATCCAATCTATCACAAAGATAAACTGATTATACTTGGATCCCTTTCTAGCCGAAACAAGTTTTGTGCACACTAAAGATTATGAACCCAAATATCTTCTTTGTCTTCAAATCTTCTTAGATCTTCAATAAACACCTGCACACAAACAACTTGAATCTCTTGTGATCAATCACACACAGAACGGAGTCTGTTAACAATGGATTATCACAAGACGTCTTTAGATTTACAAACAATATAAATATCTTCCGTCAAGACTTCGATCAAGTTTGAGTGAATCTTATATCAGAAGAGAAGATTCTGAAGCATAAACAAACTAGATGCAATCAAAGTTCAAAAACCGTTAGTCAATCAAATCAATCGAAAACTAATAATAAACTACAATTATCTAGTTTCCCACCAACGGTACTAATAGAGCTTCTCAATCCCAAAGAAGTCTTTAAACCGAGCGGCAGTAAGAGATTTCGCCTAATTAGGTTACTTTCCTCTCCGAATAGGCGGCTCCACCAGTAACAACACAACTAGGTAGTTTTGCTGGCTTTGAGGATTAGTTTGCTAGAAATGCAAACTTCAGTATTTATAGACAAGGAAGTTTGGACACCAAGGAATTTCCAAAACCGAATATTCTCAAAGATATGCAATAAGGGCAAAAACGGTTTTCATAATTCCTGGAAATGCTCTGTCCAAATATTGACCGAAATCTCAGTAGAAAATCTCCAACTAGTAAATGCACATTACTAATTTTTATTTTCTAAAGATATGCATTTTAATTGCTGGAAATTAAAAGCATATAACCTTAATTAAAAGATTCTCAATTTATTTCGATCCGCGATTCTCCTTTAGCTATTAAGGAATATCTTTGAACAATAAAAGATAAGAGTTACTGCACATGTTCAAAGTATGTCGACATCTTTACTTAGTAAATCTTTTATCATATTTACAATCTTGGAACCGATTTTCCACACTTCCAAACAAGTTTAGAATTGGTTCATCTGACTTCCAAGAACTATGTGATTGATTATCCTATCAAATCACCATTAATGGGTTTCACGGTTCTACTTCAACATAAATTTTCGGTTCTACCTCCAAGTGGGTACTAGGATCGATTACACTAGTTACCATAAAATGGCTAACTAAGTACTAGGATCGATTACTACTTCTTATGGTAAAACTTGTGATCGGTTGACCAAGTTATAGGATCGGTTACACTAACTTACTAAAACTTGTTAAACCTTTTACAAGGATCGGTTACACTCTCTCTTGTGATCGGTCACACCTCTTACTAGGATCGGTTACCCAATGTATAGTATTTAGTCACACCAATTTCAAGATATCGATCTTACCATCTCAGGTGATTACTTAAGATCGGTTTCACTAATAAAAGTCATACCAATAAAAAAGTCAGGCCTTGTGAATAGTTTTACCAAGATACATAAACAAGTTATGAACGGTTATACCAAACACACATGTTGGTAATTCAAAATATTTGCAATGAATAACAATACCAATAAGCCTAGCGATTTCCCTTTTGGATTCACAAAACAAGTTTATGAATTTACTTCCTTTAAACGAAAGAGCCTTTCATATGACTTGAGATATCTTTATCTTGAAAGAATCGAAAGAGTTGTTACCAAACAGATTTGTTGTTCCTTACTGTTTGGAATACGATCCAAAGGAATTGTACCAGTGCGTGCACTCATCGAAGTCGGAAGCGCAGGGATACTGAGGAAAATAAGTGAACTAGGGGTAGTTGCTTGGTGTCAACTATACGAAGTTGGTGTAGATTTTCTATAGCGGCTTAATTTTTAGAGTATTCAATTCTGGACTAGGTCCCGAGGTTTTTCTGCATTTGCAGTTTTCCTCGTTAACAAAATCTTGCTGTGTGATTTACTTTTATTTTCCGCAATTATATTTGTTTATATAATTTAAAGTAAATTACACAAACGTTAACCCCGTACATACTTGATAGTGATCCTATAGAGTTTGGTTAAGTCCGAACCTATTATCAAGTATCACACTTTGGTAGTCGTATTGTCTCGATCTCGTATCCATAGACAACCACACAAAGTGTGAATACCGATTTGTTGCATTGTCTCGACTTTGTCCATAGACGATCACTTTCGGTAAGAGAACTTATAGGTGGATAAATAAAAGATTGTGGTGTATTTGGGTACCCTCGTCTTTTCAATTGGTATCAGAGAAGGCAAACACGAAAATATCTAACAATCTGTGTTTGGTGTAATCCAACCTATAAGAATTGAATCTAATGACTGATTTTGTTAACGTAATACAAGATACCAAGAGTTCTGAATTAACTCTTGATGACGAGAAAAACATTGATTCTTAAAATATAGAAACATCTCAGTCAAAAAAATTATACGAAAAATTTCTTTCATGTTCAACCGAACTAATTCATGCATTAGAAAGAGATGGAAAGCTTCTAGACAATATAAGATGTCTGCAAGACAAGAATGATCAACTTGTTATTGATCTTGCCTCCTCAAAGGTTGAAAATAATTCTCAACTTATACAGAATCTTGAGGACAAAGTAAGTGCTAGTCTTTCTCGAGCGGAACTTTTAGAGAAAGAGTGTGATGCTGCTCTTGAAAAAGTTCATATTTCCGAACAGAAACTTATGGAATCTAAAGCAAGGAATCTTGAAGAGAAAGAGGGTGTATATATCTCACGATAAAAACACCTTGAAGCTGATCTAGCTGGTGCTCTTGATAAAATAAAGACGTTGGAAGAAGAAAATTTGTATTTGAAAAGGTCCAATGACAGCATAAACAATTTATCCTTATTGTTAGAAGTGGGAAGATTTCATGGTGATACACGAGGATTGGGATATTATAAGGAATCAAGTGCTTCCAACGATAACAATGAGATGAAATTTGTTAAAGCTACAAATTCTTCTCAACCATAGGCTTCCACTGATGTAAAAAATGATACTATTTCTTATAAAGAAGTAAAGCCGGTCAAACCTAAGAATTGTGTTCAACCAGCAACAATCAAAGAAAACACTTTTGCTAATGTCAAGAAAGCAACAAAGTTGAACAACGATCAGAAAAAGAAAAAAAAAACTCATCGAGCTCCAACGCAAGAGGTTCCACAAAAAGGTAACATCAAAACTCAGACTTCGTATGTTACTAAACATTGTTATTTTTGTGGTAATAAAGGGCACTTGCAATGGGAATGCAAAGTTCGTAAGATGCAAGATGCACTTTCTTTTGTATCAAACGAATTGGCTAAGTTTTTCCCCAAAAGAACTCAGATCGTTATTGTCCTAAGTTTAGGCAAAATAATTATTATAATGATAGTTCAAATTTTACCTATCGCTCGACAAGGTCATCTCATAAAAGACCCGAATATAGAAAAAGAGATGACTTTGTAAATGCGAAGACAAGATATGTTGTTCCTAATTGGAGAAAGGATGCTTCGCAAAGTATCCAAAAGGGAAATTGTCCTAATGGTATGAAGGAGCAAGCCACTATTACGAAACCCATCTCTAAATTGGTCCCGAAGTCCTCCATAGCCAAAGAGGGACCAAAGGTTAGTCATAAGAATGACACTCAATTGATTAATATTGAGAGACATCTTGAAAGACTAAAGAAAGACATCATGTTGTCTAAAGTCTCTTGTACAAATGAATGTTGTGATAATGACACTCTTCATCACAAGTCAAAGAAGAAAAACAAAAGATGGAACAAGAGTAAGAAAACCAAGCAAGAGGTCAAGAGTGATTCCGTCTTAGTCCCTTGTGACAAAGATGACAAGGCTCAAATGAACACAACCTAGTTGTGTTGGAATGTGCATGCTCACCTTTGTGCTCAATCTTATGAAGGGTGAGGAAGCACATGAAACTGAGCACATGACCTCTCGGTTATTATATGACTAATTAACATCTTTTGGGAGATTTCTTTTCTTCTATATTCATACCTTCTCTATCTATATTTGAGCTTTTGATAGAAACGGTAATTTTGACTTTATGATGTTGATTTCTACAGGTCATATATGTGTAGCTCTTGTTTTTACGGTTAAAACGAGCCAAAAGTCAATGAATTCGGACATTGCATGCAAAAGTTATGTCTAAAACAGTTTCGTGTTGAATTCATGTTGTGAACCGGTCCTGATAATTGGTATGACCGGTCACAAGTAATCACCATAACCGGTCCTAGTGATTGGTGTGATTGGTCATACGAAGGAGTGTAAAACTGTTTTCCCCATAACTTCTTCGTCCGAGCTCGGAATGACCTCATTCTTTTTGCGTTGGTTTCGTAATTCAATTTCCTACAAAATTGAGGTAGTTTCAATGATTGATTTTCTGTAGAATATTTATGGTGTATTGCATTTGAGTTTATGAGATAAACCATTGTGTTTCAGTCTCATATATTGGCTCACTTCCTTATGGTTAGTGACTTTTGAGTATAGCCAATCTTTGGATCATATCTTCGTGATTGCTATATCAAAATCATAAGAAAGTTGTGATGTTGTAGCTCATATGTAAGTCACATATACTAGTGTTTGTTTATGTTATATAAACCAAATATTTGGTATAATATGAGAACTCTGGGTTTATGGGATGTCTGATTTTGGTTTTTATTAACCTTAATATTCGATCTCATATGGCGTAACCCTTATGGTTTGTGTGGCTTTTTGATTAAGCGGGATTAAGTTCTAGCCCATGTTGGTAGGATTTATCAAAGGATCATAAGGTGTTCCGATTGAAACTCATATGTGAAAAGTCATAATATGTTGAATCAATTTACGTTTACATGAGTTGTGTTTAGCATAAACATATGGTTTCGGGTTTTAAACTTTTGCTATTGGCGCGCATTAGTTAAAACCGTTTCAACTTTTCTCTGGTAAAGGTTGTTTTTGTTGTTGTTCTTTTGTTCTTGCAAGAGGATGAAAACATACTGGGGGAGAGTTCTTACTTGAACTTGCTCTTAATGATATATCTTTCTGGGGAGAAGAGGTTGCGGAATCTGAGGTAACGAATTTGTTAGTTAATCGTTTTCATGTTAAAGAAAGGCCTGTTCATATTGCATATATTTTTCTTTTGCTTAACAAAATTTCTGTACAATTTATATGTTCCATTATTGTGTATGGATGTATGTGTGTGTATGATTCAATTGTTTTCGGTTAAGAAAAACTGTGTCAATTTGTTTTGGATTATTGTTTGGTATCTTCTTTATTGTTGGGTTTTAAGTGTTTTTGCTTAACGAAATTTGGTGCAATTACGGTGCTATAATGTCTATTTTTGTTTCAATTGCTTTCGGTTAAGAAAATAATTATGCAAGTCAATCTACTTTGGTTTGTATGTATTGTTTATAGCTTGAAATAAAATGGGATCATTTGTTTAGTCCAAATCAATTCCGGATAAGAGAAACTAAGTTAGTTCTGATCTTAGTTAGATTTATCAAATTGGAGGATTCGGTTATTCAAGTCTAACCGAATGCCTTCACAAGAAATACTTTTTAACTAACCTAGTGTTTGAATTTTCTAAAGGGAAGGTCTAAGTTATTGTATGAATAATTAGAGTCTGAGGAGAAAAATAAAGTTAATTCTGATCTTTATTTTGGTCTTATCGAAATAAACGATTGTATGTTACAATCTGTTTAACAAGGGAATTAAGTTTCTAGTCGATTTGTTAAACTATTAGGTAAAATTGCTTTGGGAAATTGTTTCCTTGATAACATATTAAAACTAAATTACTTGTAGTTTCGGTTTTAATATAAGTTATCTAAAGTGGTATGTGAAACCTTCGTGCTTAACTCTTATAGGTTGTTTACAAGTCTTTTAGATTTAAGATCCTTTCGGTTTGTCCTTTATTTTCTCGAACCTTTGTCATTTTGTGACAAAAAGGGAGAGAAATATATGGAGTAAACAAGTGATTTGCAATCACTAATGAAAGGACAATTGTGCTTAAACGTTATATCTAACGAAAGAGTAAAGCATTGACTAAGGGGGGAAACATATCATATTGTTGTGTAGTAATTCTGACTACAAAAGGGGAATAACAAAGATGTTCGGATTGAATATCTACCTAGCTTGACTTTAGAGGGAGTAAAAGTTTTTTTTATTGAAATGTCAACAACGGCATTTATTGATCGAATATGTGCAGGTTATTGTGTTGTTGAAACTTCGAATCAAGCGTATGTAACATGAATTCTTGTAATTTGTTTATCCATATGTAAAAAGAGTTTTGTCATTAAAATTGACAAAGGGGTAGATTGTTAGAGCATAGATCGGTTGAACTCACCAAGCGTTGGTATGTCAAGTTTGGTTGTCATATTTTAGTGACTCAAAACTCATCTAAAGTCGCTTGATTGTATACTAGAGTCAATTTCGTTTAGGTTAGACTAGAAAGTCTAGGAATGTTGAGACATACAAGTCTTACTCCGAAGACCTGAAGAAAGTGAAGAAGAAGCAAACTACAGCGACAACATCATCCTTCCTCTTGAGGTTAGTCATATTGACTTGAACTGCTTTCATTCCTAACGTATCTTTCAAGTCGTGCTATATTGAAAACATAACTGCGAAGCTGTATATATTGTACATATTGTATATATTACTCTAGTGATGTGACATGGTCATATTTGTATGATCATAGTATTAGGGAATTAAACTACGAAGTATAACACTTATCTTTTGAACTTCGTAGATATGACATTGACATAATCGTGTATATATTATTTTGATTATGTGAATGGGTTATGGTGAAGTTTTCATCCTAGGAAACAATGTTTTACATTTTTTTAAAGGAAGTATGGTAGGCTTATAAACAGTACCTACAATGATAACTGCAAGTGCACAGTGTCCTAATGTAACACATGGCACAGGTCGATCCTCAGGGACAAGGTGGGTGTAAGTTGAAGCTACGGTCTTACTACTACTTATTTCTATCAAGAAGTAACCAAAAGAGTTTGTTTTTTCGATACGACTGGGAGGTTGGTAGTGACTGAAATAACAAAAACGAAAGCAAAGAGTAATCTAACAAGCATATAAATAGGGTGCTAGGGCAGTCGAATCCACCTCTTAACCTACACTAAGTCAATTCAGTCTCAATAATGTTCTTGTCCCTTGTATAGACACCGGTGAACTTCTAGGCTCTGCCGACTATCAAGATAGTAGTGAAGATTCTAGTCTGTTGCACATCAAAGGGTGGTTTCAGGAGGATGGTTTAGTGTCACTAAGATAATTATCTAATCCTAGTATTAGCTGCCCTCTCACAAAACAACTAACCGCAGATCAATCACTTAGATGAGTAAACAATCCTTATATGGATATTCTAATCGCAACTAAGGTGTCCCTCCGAAGTACTAACTGTCTGAATAAAGCACAACTAGTCAAAGGATCGAACAATAATCAGTTAAACATGAGTTGCAGCACAATCAACATAGTGATGTTCTAACTATAATAGATACATGGCATACACTGTGAAAGCAAAATGCCGAAGTGCTCAAATTATATTTATCCAAAACATTATAGCACAACAAGAACAATATCAAAACTTGAATTATACTTAGCAATAGATTAAAACCCTAACTATGAAAGTAGAACATCATGGAGATAATAAAATCAAA